>JASVER010000124.1:572470-1036008 GCA_030449065.1 Oceanodroma leucorhoa | reverse complement strand
TCCTGGGGGAGAGTGAGCGAGCGGCTGTGTGGTGCTTAGTTGCCGGCTGGGGTTAAACCACGACACTACCAAGACCAAATGCTGCTTGTCTCCTTTCTTATCAAGGAAAAAGGCATTGATCACTGGCAGTGGTTCGGCCGGCTGTCTCTCCTCCCTCCTGGCAGAGCATTTCCTATAACTGTATCTAGTGCCTAACTAGATGGCAAAAAAAAGTTGCTAGCAGCCACCTCAGCCTAATGTGGGGTTTGAAGTCCTATTGCAAATTTTAATTTGATGTTTGCTGTTTTCCTACTGAACAAGCAGAGTTAGCCAACATTTAGCTTGTAAATTCTTAATCATTTTCTTGAGAGCTGTTATGAACTATAAAGATAGTTACTTTTTCCTCTTTTCGTTCTCAAGCTGCCTGTGATTTCCTTTATCAATTGAAATGTTCGATCCTGTCCCTTAGCAAGCAATTCTGAGTCCATGAATCTCATTTGGAGTAGTTATCACAAGTGCTTCATGTTTAAAATATGTATGAGGTGTTAATAAACTAAGTAATGCAATGTCAGTTTTTTAATTTCTGATTAGGTGCTTCATATAAATAACCAATACAGCTTAAAGTGAGAGCGTTCTCTTTGCTGCAAATTACATTTCAATTGCAAATGCATTTCTGTGGACTTTTGGCTTAGCATTTAAATCTAATGAGTATACATTAAGYAAGTTTCCTATCTTGAACATTAGAGAAAAGTTAACAGAAAAAAAGAAACAGTAGGCAAGCATTAAAAATATGAGGAAGTATTTCTGGTTTTGTTTCTTTTTCAAGATAAGTCCCCAGTTGTTCTTATTCAGGAACACAAAACTGTTAAAATTCAACAATTTGTTTCTTAATGTTTAGTTAGCTTACCGGGAGGGCTAGGATGGCTCACTCCCAGGTATGACAATGCCCTGAATCTCCTTGTAGGAACTGCAGTTGTGTGTTGGGGCAAAGTTCTGGGCATCCTCTGTTAACATAAAGAAACAGTGAAACAGGGAGTATTGTGGCAAATTCCCAGTTGCTAATACCGGCTCAGTCACTACCCTCAGTACTGACTCATCTCTGCCACTGATGACTTCTGTTCCTGAGATAGATAAAGTAATTCTAAAGAGTAATTATTTTACCTCTGGAAAATGCCATGTGTCAGGCAATTTCCAGGGGAGAATGCTGTTAAATTACAGAACTTGAACCAGGACTTTAGTTTTCGATAACAAAGCATAAATGTTTCTAGCAAGTAGCAACTAATACTAGTTTAAATGCCATCTGGTGCACCCTCACTTTAGTTTTTGGTTATGAGAAAGCATATCAACATATTTGAGAAATCAAATCAAACTAAGTCCCCAGTCACCCTGTCATAATATAAACTCCTATCCCATTACATGAGAGATTAAGATTGCCTAGAGACTTTCCTGCTAGGAATCTCCTGTTTAAATGTGAACAGTACCAATAGTACTAACGAGGTGCTGAGTTTAACAGTGCAGAGCAGCATTAGGTAGCTTGTATTAAAAGCCATGTCATGATTAGAATAAATGTCTTTTCATCTACTGTTTCACATCCTTCACCTTTCATTCTCTCTTAGTGCAACGGTATTGCATTTCTTCCTTCCCAGTCTCTGCTCTGTTACCTTCAGCCCAATGACAAAGACAAATTTTTTCAGTCTTTCCTAATCTCTGAATTTTTGTTAATGCACTACAATGGGAAAGGATACCTCTGTACTCTCCTCTAGAGACTGGTATCATGAATGGACTTCAGAAGCTTCCCACCCTGGGTATTTGAAGAATTTGAGGAAATTCCTTTTACTTTGGGAGGACCTATATGAAAATATTAATGAGAACATCTGCCTTTTCTATAAACCAAGCATAATTAAATGCAATAAAATAAAATAAAGCATTTATAATATATATCTTGGGCACTGGAATAAACCCAAGTAGATTCTATCATTAGTAGTACATTCAGCTAAGGTACTAAGCAAAAAAAAAAAAACATAAAAAAAGGAAAAGAAAAAGAGGAACTTCCTGTTCCTGAAAAGGTGCTAACTATAGTACTAATGTAGCTTTTCCAGTTAAGAATGTATTTTTTTTAAATCGAGATAGTAACATCAGTATAATCCCTAATCCCAGATAGAATTGCATTATTACAACATGTCATATGATTTATTCCCCTTCCTCCTCTTGTTATTCATAACTATTTTTTACACTGTTACAGTAGTGGTGCAACAGCCTCCCACTAAAAYGATTGACTTATATGTGTTTTCTGGCCTATAGGTGCTCATGGATCTGATTTCTATCTTAGCTTGCAGRAGCAGCATGGCATTAGCTCTAAATCACAAAATTACTTATTTCTCCTACCTGTATAACATACGTTATTAAGAGACTCCAATCCCTCTATCACAGTACTCTCTTTAGGATACGGTTTGGGTTTTTTGTTTTTTTCTCAATCAGAAACCTTTTTCCACTTGAAACCCAGCTGTATAGCAGCCCCATAGCATTCTTACTGCACATCATTTTGTTCTGTCTATTTATCTTCTTCACTTGCTCTACTTTCTCCTTATACTCTGCAGTTTATGAATCAGCTCAAGTTTTGAAACTGAGGAAGAGATTGGTTTCTATGTACTTCAGAATAATCTTCAGTGCTGTGCTATGAAAATACTAGACTTTGTCTGCCACTGTTACTGATACCCATTATGAAAAGAATATAGCCAACCTATTCATTCACCACCAAATATTTACTCTGACACAAAGTCAATAAATTTCTAAATCTCTTTGTACATAGGAAGATCCTGGTAGAGCTGCCTTAGCATAAACCTTACAAAATCATAAAATTAACCATCAAGAAATACTTTATAACAACATTAAATTTTTTTGGCATATCTAGGTATTACTACCTTCATAAAATGCATGTTCTCTGGAACTGTTTTACAGTTAAATAGATTTGTTCTGGTATTAAAGGACTTTTAGGAAAACTGCCCTAAATAATGTCTGCAAGATCCAAAAAGCAATAAACCTTTAGTTACAAGATACAAGATGCAAAAGCTTTAGATATAAAAATATTTTTCTGTAACTTGTTCTGACATTTCTCTTAGATCAGATCAAACCATAATACTTAAGTGTTTTCATATACTTTTGCCTATTTAATAAAAAWTAGGGTAGAAAACTTATCATGGATTAGTGCTTCTTATATGTAAGTAGATTTTGTCCAAATCTATTTAATATTCTACATTCACTTCACATCAAGATTCCTTGGATATTCTTTGCGTGTGTGTTTACTTCTGAGGTGCCTTGCAACGATCTAGCCCATGTGACCCAATAAGCCACTACACCATTGCTCAAAATACCGTATTTTCCCTGGGTCATTTGGGAAAATAATATTAAGAAAGTAGTTATTGTAGGCTATAAAACTTTATACCTCATAAGTACCATCACTTCTAGCTCACCGTTTCTACCTGTTTTTTTTCCTCCCTCTCTGCTTTGTTGAACATTGGGAAGAGTATTTGCTGAATACTGGGAAAAAGAACAGTTCTTTCAAAGTACATATAAATATATAATTACTGCGGCTTTAACAGCTAGTAGACGTTGAACTTTACTCGTAGAAATGTTCTTCTACTTTTCCCTTTTTTTCTCAACATCATTACTGAGATGCAGCTTTTACCGATATGACAAATGATGGTTTCCTTCATAGCTGCGGTTCAGTCTGTTCCATAACCAGACCAGCAATTCAGACGGTAATAGTGAGTAGAAGCAAATTCTTCATATTACTAACTAGGAATAGACAAACAACTCTTCTGTCATACAAAGAAATACTRTGTTTGGAAAATAGATCAGTAAAAGTCAAATGCCAGAATTCTCTTGCATTTTATGAATCACAACCCTTAAGTATAGCATTTTGTTGAATCCCCGTGGTGCCATTGTTTCCTAAAACAAGGAAGAAAATATGCAAGAAAAAGCCGTGCGTGTAAAGAGAGATCTACCCTATGTTGGGCAGGAGTCAATGTTTATTTTTAATGAAAACTGATTGCTAAAACTGACAGGTAGCTCCAGTTATTCCAATTTTCATTATTCTCTGTAAATTTCCATACAATTTGCACTTCAACAAACTAACAAAGTTTACAGAGCTTTGTATTCTTGTGAATAACAATGTCAGACACATACGTAATATGATAAAATTTTTACAAATTTTCACCTTTGCCGTGAAGCTGTATTCAGAAATTTTCTAATTACCTAATTTCAAATATTATTAAAACATCCTGAATTTAMATGAATATTGAATAAAGCTAAAGAAAAGAGCTCTTGACTAATACTAAAACCTCCTCAACCTTTGAGGCAATAGACAACCCCTCTGAAAGACACTTTTTACATACAGCATCATTCTGTTGCTAAGTCCTTGAAGATGCCTTTGACCATTTTAGCAGTAAACTATGTAAAAAGCAGAAAATGAGACAGAAAGGAGATTAGTTTCACAAGGCAACAGCAACCCTACTGATTCCAGGTGATCGCCCGATTCTCAGTTTAGTAGATTATTTAGTAATGTAAAGGTGTTTCTGGACTGCTGTGAAATGGCATCCTCTTTGAGGCATTCTTTGCAAGGATGTACGATTTGTTTAGCTTTTTGCTGYTTATTCAATATGATTTATTTAATAAAAACTTTGATCTGAATAACTRGCCAAATATTTGGAGTCTTTGAGTTTGTTTCTAAATGAAAGGAATCTATTTCCAGTGTTTAAAAATGTAATATCAGCTTCAACAGCATTTCTTGCTTGTTTTTATTTAGATGGCGCATGACAGAAAACAGCTCTGTTGCCATCCCAGTGCTATACCTGAGGSACTGTTAAAGACTCTGTAATTGCTAGACCTACCAGAATAACATATGATCTAGTATTTTAATATCTCCCTTATTTGCCCTTTTTGGGAAAAAAATATTTGAGAATTTASAGGAGGCCCATGACTTTTTCTGTATGACCTGATCTTAACCTTTATAATTTTTCCCCATCATAAAAACTGTTTCTGTCTTTAAACTYATCCTTTTATATGTTCCAATTAGAAAAAAATGTCATTGTGATCTATGCTTACCAGACTGCTAGGTTACACCTGAGAAGTTTGGATTCTGTTTTCAGGTGTCTACATTAAGTGCAGTGGGATTCCCTGGAATTCTAAGCAGATATCACTCCAAAAGCTGCAGCATGGCTTGTGTGTTGTCAGGCTCTGAATGTCACTAGCTCCCCTAGTCATTGCCAGCAAAAGTCAACGTAATAGCACTTGTTTCCACTCAGAATCCCCAGAAAGACCTGCACAACCTAGCTACCTGCATAATTGTTGTGGTTTTACCCCRGACAGCAACCAAGCACCACACAGCCGCTCGCTCACTCCCCCTGCAGCAGGATGCGGGGGGACAATTGGAAGGGTAAAAGTGAGAAAACTTGTGGGCTGAGATGAAGACAGTTTAATAAGTAAAGCAAAAGCCACACACGCAAGCAAAGAAAAATAAATTCATTCACTACATCCCATGGGCAGGCAGGTGTTCAGCCATCTCCAGGACAGCAGGGCTCCATCACACATAACGGTTACTTGGGAAGACAAATACCATAACTCTGAATGTCCCYCTCTCTCCCTCTTCTTCCCCCAGCTTTTACTGCTGCGTGTGATACGCCATATGGTGTGGGATATCCCTTTGGTCAGTTGGGATCAGCTGTCCCAGCTGCATCCCCTCCCAACTTATCCTGCACCCCCAGCCTACTCACCRGTGGGGTGAGGTGAGGAGCAGAAAAGGCCTTGGCTCTGTGTAAGCACTGCTCAGCAGTAATGAGAACATCCCTGTGTTATCATCACTGTTTTCCRCACAGATCCAAAACACAGCCCCATACTAGCTACTGTGAAGAAAATTGACTCTATCCCAGCCAAAGCCAATACAATAATCCACACTATTTCTGATCCACAAGGGGCAGTGGTGCCAGAACACAGTTTCTCCTGATAAAGCAATTCACTAAGAGAAGCAATGCAGAGTATCCTACGCTTCCTTCGCTGTTTTCTGAGAATCCATAACGAAGTCATTGTGATTATGAACAGATAATATCTGGACATGCTAGATGAATTTTACGGGGTTACAARTATCTAATGATTTAACAATATGCAAATGTCAAGTCAATGCATCTTTACCCTCCTATTCTTCGTGCTGTCTGTAAACAGAGTACCTTATTAATCTGTGTTTAGACTGGTGAGGAAGGAAATTCTGGAATTAACRCTCTTTGACACTGATTTTGTAACAGTTTTACACATCTATTAATTACATTAGAATAACCTGAGAGATAATGTGAATTACAATCTGTTGAGAACATCTGTACACTACCATTTATAATCTATCTGGAAGTCAGAGCAACCTAGATAAGCACTATAAATTTCAAATTAGAGAGAAACTATTAGAAAGTTTGCTGACCTTCACAGTCATAAATACTGTTTGGTCAGGACCATGCCTGTTTGGTAATATGTCTGTCACATGAAAACTCTACTGTGCAGTTTAGGATCATTTATATCCCAGCTCATTACTTCTGTAAATAATTTTGAGAGTTTTACTCTAGATAAATATAAGATAACCTTATTTTTAAAATAAAATAGAGTTGAAAACACAGTTCCTCTTTGTAAAGAGTAAGGATCTGTCTATATAAATATATATATATACACCAGTTATAATTAACTCCCTAACAGAACTGCTGTCASTACCAGATAACGTACCTTTTCTTCCTCAGCTGCCTTATAGAGTGGTATAGTTTTATTTTTGACATTGCAAGCTGTAAGACTTTTTTTTTTTTAATCTTCTGTGAACAAAGAAAAGCTTCAGTCACTTTTCTAGCACCTTACACTAACACAACTTAAAAGATGATGTATCTAGTTTAGCTTATGCATCCATTATTCTTAGTTCTGTGATGTTACAGATGGAATGGAGTTGGTCTAAATCTATGCCTCGTGTAGTGCCCATAACCATCACAAACTGGAAAGTAACCTTACTGTAAGTCTTACTTGTAAGACTCATTTGTGTTATAAGTAGGTTAAATACAAAAGTTTCACAATCAAATAAAAAAAATATTAAAACCCATTCCCATTTAAGAAGAGAAGTAAAACGGAATCATCTAATTTGAAGTGGGTAAATCTGCCTGGAGATACTTCATACTGGCACACAAGAAAACTACTTAAAAACTTATTTTAACTTTCTTTCTTTATAAGTCTTTCGCTAAATCTGGGGGCCAGTGCTACAGTCAGCACATTTTGATTTGATTGCAGAGCCAAGTTCTCATTTTCTCAGTAATAGAACTGAACTTTGTCACTATAAAAATCTCTCTTTGCTGCTTACAGTTATTTGCCTGCTTAAAGGAATACTTCTTGTAGTAAACTTGTGTCCAAGATGATTACTAAAGAGGAAATGTTTTATAAAAATGTTGAAGCCCACTACATTTCAGCTTGAATTCAAAAAATCTAGTTTTTTAAAACTGAGAGATGCTTTAGAATATGTTGATGCACACTGATTTTTTTCTCATCTACCCATACATAGCCCAATTATCTATGAAGCATGTACAGACAAGGCTGCGTACTTCCAGCTGTGAGACTTCTTACAAGTTAATGTTACTTCATCATGTGCACAGGAGAATGCAGATAACTTGCTCACAGATTATGCCATATATAGCAGGACAGTACAGTTCTTGCTGGTRCATTTTCTCATCTATACACAGTTTACATTTTCAAATGTACTTGCTGCTATCAATGTTGTATCTCAGTATTTGACTATTTAGGTGAGTCATTAGTCATTCCAACCTGCGCTCCTACTTATTTGCAAGGCAGAGTTCCCCTTATTCTCTGTCACGAACTTCAAGATAAAAACAGGTATCTACCATCAAATGATAGAAAGTATGTACATAAAAAATACAGTCAATCTCTTAATTGGGAATCCAACTTCACACAGACATGATGTTGGTATCCATATACTATTTATTAACTTATAAAGTCAACCTCATTCAGTTCTGGACTGCTCTTTATGTCAAGCAACTTGACCACATATAACAAGCTACCATAAAGAACACAGCAGGAAAACAAAATGAAAAATTGACAGGATTTGCTACAGTCTTTCTCAAATCTAACAACTATGAGATTTTTGCAACAGTGCAAATGCAAATTGCCCCGTGATCACAGTACATAGTAGTCCTTAAAAAAAAAAAAAAAACAAAAAAAACACACACACACACCACAAAAACCCAACAAACAAACAAACAAACACAAACAAACAAAAAAACCCCAAAACACTATGAAGAGAACATTGCAAACTGTGGGCCTGAGGAAATAGCTAGTTTTATAAAATGCCTTTCACAGTGGTGAAATAAATATGCTAGTTCATCAGTTACGCTCTGCTATTCATCATCATAAGTATGCTCTTAGCATACTTCTGTGTTTGTATCAAAAGCAAGACTGATTACCTAATCACCAGTAATGCCAATACCACCTTGGTCAATCCTCACCCACAACCAGACRCTTTGATTCCAGCACATGGCTTCTCCAAGCATTAAGAATGCACAGTGAGTTTTTCATGCCCACCTGAATTGTGTCTTTGTGTGGGTTTTCTGATATTTTTATCAGGAAAAAAGCAAAACCAAAAAAAATATGGGCAACAATTGTTACACTCAAGACAGGAAAAAAAGGCAATCAAACACATCCTAAGGGTTACGTGAAATGAAAACTAATTCTGTGGATATACTGGAAACTGGGAACAGCTTCTGTCTTGTAAAAAGGAATTTTGGGCACCTAATTTCTTTTAATGCCCTTATTCTCCTTTGCCAGCTTATTCAAATATTCAGTATTGGCAGGCAGATGAGTACACCTGGTACAGGTACACGTGAAGCAGTGCACACTGGGAGCTAGCGAATGTCCATTTTGCAGTCATTGCATCATAAAACAGCTGAGAAATATCTGCAAACAGGCACTAAAAGCAAATCAAGATTGTAACTTYTGGACATCTTCAAAAGAGAAAATCCAGTTGGTTTTCGGGAAACAAATAATAATAAAAAACCCCCCTAACCCCAAACCCCTCTCCTGCATAAGCTACCAAAGTTTAAAATGCATTGATGGCTCTTCAAAGAGCCTCCAGTGATAACAAGCTACAGCTGTAGAGTTAAGCCACTAGCAGTCCATCTGCATTCAAAAATTTGAATTTGTTTGGGAGCAAACACAGACAAGGGGCTTGAAAGGTCTAGTTTTAAATTTGTTCAGTTGAGGGGAATTGTCACAAACTATCAGAGTGCTTCTTTGAAAAGCAAACTGTAGGCTCTACACAGAAGAGAAGGTATTCAGAAGGCCTTAAGTTAATTTTCTCGTGGATGTGTGAGAAACTGTACAAAAAGGTCAAACTGTGARCATAGTGAGGCTGTTAATATCCTGAATTCAATAGCCAGTTGAAAGGTTAGAGTGAAAGGAGAGCAACAGATATGTAATGAAGGTTTGCCTTGTAGGAAAGACGTTATGGCTTAGAAATAGTAGCTATTCCTCCTCTGTTGCCCATCCTTATGACTCTCCAGAATTACCCAAGACATCAAACTATGTATTTTTCAAAGACACAGTGGAGAAATGAAGTCAATACTGATTCATGGCTGCTTCAGTGCATCTCAAGAGTACAAACTCAGCTGCCTGTGATTTAACTTTGCAATACAAGCTACAGTATTTCTAAAGTAAAAAATGCATAGACATTTGCTAAAAGAATATGCTGGAACAATATAGCAAAGAAATAATTCTGGACAATTATGAAAGGCCTTTATTCTTGATTTCAAAGACAAGAATATACCATTAATTACTTAATAATATCTTATTGTGCATTGTGCACTGAGTAATAGGCCAGCAAGTATTTAAATTTACCTATTTAAAGGAATTTTCATGGCACTAAATTTTCTCTTTATGAAAGACTGTAAGATGTTTTCAAACATATATTGATTGAAATACTATTACTTGAAACAGTGAATTTCAAAGTAGAATGAGTCTCAGATTAGTAGGTGCTGATATGTGRTCTCAGGTTGCCACTTAAACACTCATTAGAAAGTGACTGCTTCCAGAAGCTGAGTTTTTGCAATGAATAACAGCTATTTATAGCCACCGAGCTATATTTGCCAGTTTAGGAGGCAGGAACCAGCAGGGGGTAAACACAGCAACAGTAATAGCAGTGGTAACAAAATAAATATTGGAAGAAGCACCAGTCATTCCGTTAGAGCAAGTCAAGGACTCCGTTATAATCCTCCAAAAAAGTTACTGTGTTTGATGTGAATGTGTAGCTCCCTTCTCAAAGGCAACACAGGTATCCAAACTTTAATCAAATACATTTCCTGACAGATTAATTCAATTGAGTTAAAAATCTGGMCTTGTGCTTTTGAATTTGAACAGTTTAATAAAACTACCAGGATGTGTAGTCCTCACTCTATATATGACCTTGCCTTTGTGCACATTGCTTTACTGCCTATGTCTGAAGCATTATGTTTTGCGTTCAGGATGCAAAAAATTTTCTAYCTATAGTTGACTCTGCAAGGCAGTGTTTCAGTGAAGTATTGTTCACTCATAAACCTTTATTCATTTCTACACTATAACTCTTTTCCTCAACAGCTTGCTRTAAACTTAGGACATACTCGGTATATCAATTGCTGGGCTCAAAACCTATTGAAAAGGGCACCAACGTAGATTGCATTAGGGTTCTTTGTARCTATTAGGTGAAGAGAAGAAAGGTTTTTTCTTCTGGTGGCCTAAAATTAAATCTGAATAACTGGCAATCATCTTTCTTGAAAACGTTCATCAGTGTGTAACACATTTTGCACATTCACAAAGGCTTTTGAACCATTACCTTTTCTTGTAGATACAGTCCCTGGTTTTGAGCAGGCACAAGGTAGCTAAAATTTCTACCTTCTCATACTGGTAGAGCTTCATAAAGAAGTCAGCTCCCCCTACCTTCCTAATGCTATATGCTGGATGTTGAAGTAAGAATACTTGTGTGAACTTAGCCGGATACCTTTACATCTCCCTTATAAGGACATTCATTGTGTTGTTTTTAAAAAACAAACAAACAAACAAAAAAACCCACACCTTTTTGGTTGGAAAATAATTTTAAGCTAAAATATAGAAAAAACACTCTTATAACAAAAGCCAGAAAGTTAATATGGTAAATATATCAGTAAAACCAACAGCTGTAACAGGCAAGATTTTCTTGTGTAAGGAAGTTTAAATGAGCATGTACACTGAAGTAGTTCTGTATGACCATTAACAGTTATTTTTCTTGCAGAGTGCAAAAGAATAATTATGGCACTTAAAGGTAACAGTAAATCCTCAAATTTGACAGATTCTTGTCAAATCAAATCATACATTGATTTTTTTATATATTGAATTATTAAAGAATTCCTGCATTATTCTCTCCTATCTTGYCTCCTGCAAGCCTGAGATGTTCTTTCAGGTATACTTATGTTCCAAAAAGTCTACTTTCGGTTCTTCCCAGGGCTCCACACAGCTGAGGATTTTTGATCACAGCCTGCACAGAGACAGCTCAAGAAACAGGACCTAGATTCAGAATGATTACAAGTAGACAGCAACTTAGCTATAGAAAACACATGTAAGCGATACTGTGCACTTAACTATTCAAATCCTGCTGGATTTGGACTTAACTATTCAAATTCTGAAAACTGGATCGAGAGTTTTCAGCAGTGCCTTGCTCCTCCTGCTGCTGCTAGGAGAGCCAGTGAGCAGTGCCCATYGCTCCTGATGCCACACGGGCAGCTGCTGGGAGAAGCCGCCCTCCAGCTCTGGGCAGTAGCTCTGGGTCTGGCTCTGTCCTGCATCACCAGCAGCACCGGGACATGGGCAGGAGCTGGACCCTGGCTGTTTGAGCAGGTTACACTGCTGGAAAAGTCAGGTTCATTCTACATAGACAAAGTCAGGTGGAAAGCCGTCATCCCCTCTGGCAGACTGCCACTCTCAATAGCCACTGCCTTTGTCTAACCCTTTCTTTTTTTAAATCTTACGCTAGAGGCTGAGCTAAAGGTGTACATTTTGAGAGGTCAGAGAATGCAGYTTGCAAAGGACTGTGCATTCTACCTGCATGATTAAAGCTGAAAGGGCCATGTGATTATATTTTGTGTGTTCACTGAAATCTTTTGAAGCCATCATTCCCAGTAAATGAGTCAACACAAAGTGACTCTCTAGCCTCATGATAGTGTGACTTAATTTAACATTATCTTGCTTTGTATTTTTTGTTAGAATTAGGCCACTATTCTTCCCCTTTYCCTCAGATGACTGTATGAGACCTACATTTTTCCTAAATACATAGCAGCTTTTGAAAGAAAGATTTTCTGTGAAAGGAATTAAATAGTCCATTTTTTTTTCAATTATTTTCAGTAAATTCCTGCTGTTCCAACATTAAATAAAATTTGGTATTAATGAATTCTGTCTGTAGGTGGCCAATTGCATTTGGTATCACATTTAAAAAGTCACATGCAAACATGTCTCTCCTTCAGCCTCTCACCATCTTTTTCTCCTCTAATCAACATGTAAGTGATTGTTTCATTATAAAGCAACTGTCTAGCTCACTAATTGTTTCTCAAGCTGCTAAAGTTACTATAGCTTTTTCTTCATTCCAAATATTCAAACACATAGGGTTTTTTCCTCCCCTTTCACTCCCCCAGAAGAGTAGAAATCTGATATTCTGGTAACTCTTCTGGAAGACTGAAYGCAAGATTTTGGAAGGCTCTTCAACTATATGCAGTAACACTGAAACAGAACAGCTGAAGAGCTTGCAGTATGGCTGTCTCTTGGCAGTAATCATTTATTCCAGCTGAATGCTAACAGCAATCATTTACTCTAACTGAATGCTAACAATCCTTTCTTGAGACATAGTGCCATTATCCTTCTACCTATTGCCTGCAGCAAAGTCAATACAGTGTTTCTAAAAATAATAATAATAATAAACCTTTCTTTTTTAAAAATTACATGCTGCAAGCTAGTTTAAAGTTGTACATTTTGAGAGGTCAGGGAATTTAGTATGTGAAAGGCTATGTACTCACACWCACATGCTTCTGTTCTGCAAGATACTGAGCCTGAGTCAATAACCCTGAATTTAGCTCAGTGGCCTGTGTCACTGACAGAACCCGTAGCTTTACTACATTACTACTTTCTGTAAGTCTGCTTCTGCACTAAGACCTGACTGTGCCATTGCCTTTTGCCTGGTTATTGTAGGAAGATCTACTCTCAAGGACAAGACTGCTATAAGCTGCACCGACCTCTACTGTCTGGTTGGCTGGGAACCAMGATCTCAAAGCTTAAATATATGCCAACTATACCAATGCATCAGAGTTTGTTTTGTTTTCTTTTACCTTTTTTTTTTTTTAACAATATATCTTCAGATATAAATTTTCTTAGGTGAATTTCCAGCTTTTAAGCAGTAAGTTCACAAGAATAARCACGTGAACTTCTCATGACTGTATCCATCTCACAGAGCATATTCTCACTTTAAATTATGTACTTCATTACTCATTTTTAATCTCAGATATTTCTGTATTTCTGTCAATTCAGGAAATAAAGATATTATTGAAATATCTATTAGTCACCATCATTACCCAGGAAGATTCAAATTAAAGCTGTACTGTAGAAAGAGTCATACAGACCAATGAAGCAGCAAAGAAATTCTTTCACATGAGTAAAGTAGGATTTTATATAACTGGTGAAGAAGCAGTTTACCCAACTTCCAGTCTGAGTTGCAGATGCTGTAGTGCAGGTATAATACATACAACAAGACCACCTATACATCCTGGTGCTTTACGAGTGACCCTTAACTGACCAACTTATTTATCAGGTGGAACAGGAGTTTTCTGTCAGAAAACAAGCCGTTGTGCTGTGCTCTGGCCCTGCCCAAAGCTTAAGCAAAGTTTAGCTTGTATTGGCCATGCCAATTAATCTATTTCTGCTATTGCCAGCTATAAATCTAATTTACATTCTGTATTACATGAGAGAGAAATACATTTGTTCTTATGCCTTTCAAAAATACAGTATGGTCCACACTGGGGTGGTGAATATCTCATTGCCTAGTTAACCATCCATGAACAATGACATTTGTCAGCATTCCAGGCAGTCAGGCATGCCCAATTCAGGGTTGTTTAGAAAAGGTTTGGAATAACATTAAGCAAATAAATGCAGCCCTTCATAAAACACAAATGATTGTCATAAACAATAGAAAACACTATTGCATAGAACAAAACAATGGGTTTAAAATGCCCACAAAGAGAGATGCAAACTAAATATATGCTTTGGAGATTTATCTTACAGTGGTCAATAAAGTAAGAGGTTTGACAGGTGGCCAAGTTGGGGCAGCCTTTTTYCAAGTTCTGGCTGACTGTGAGCCAGGTAGGGAATAGCCCGCTTCATGGATGAGCGCTTACTTGTGGGAGTTTTCCCTATAAATGGGAGTTACTGGTCAATAACAGGAATAARAGGTTCACAGTCATGGATTAAGGTAAATAGACTTGATGAATAGAAGAAATAATGGCATTTTCCCTTCCTTTTTGCTAGTTAAAATTAATTAAAGAAGTAATTTATGTTAAACTATAGCTTGATTARCAATACCAGTTTAAAATCAGTTTCCTGGGAAGAGAAAAAAAGAGGATGAGTTAGGAAAAAATACCTACATCAGGTTACTGCAAACAGCAGCAACATAGTTATTATTAGTAAGCATTCTTTTAATTTAATTTGTTGATGACCAATCTTACACATAATGATATGGAATATGCAGAAGATGTGTAATTCCTTCTCAACTGACTTTATAATCTAAATTAAACAGGCAATGGAGCCAAGATTTCTAACGGAGTAACTGAAAATCCCCAAATGAGTATGACTGATACAATCAACTAAACACTAATGCTGCTCAGCATCTAATATGAATTGGTGGAGCGTGCRGAAGGAAGGTTCTCTCAGATGGAAGAGGCAATACAGATGAAAAAATTCCCAGTGACTTATTTTACAAACAACCAATTCTGCCAAGAGCCAGACAAGATACAGACAACCTTTGGGKCAAGAGATCTACCAAGTAGAAAAAAAAAATATTAAGGGGAAATAATATGAGAAATGTAGTTGGTAATGTATTTTAATGTGCTTTTCAATGCAAGCAACCAAATGGTGATGGGTAAGGCTGTGGCAACAGATTAATAGAAGAAAGTGGAAAGACAATGGATTTAGACATGTGTTAAAGGTGCTAATCTGGATTTGTGTTCCAGCTCTACTGCAAAATTTCTCATAGCCTTGAGCCACTCCCCATCTCCCTGTGACATAYTCTAGAAATAAAGGCAGTTGTTCTTCCCTACCCACAAGTTCCCATTGAAAAGTAATRCTTTATTTTGTTGGTTTCCTTCTTTTAGATTCTTGAACTCTCTGGTAACATACATCTAATAAGTTAGAAAATCTAGGGAGTGATTTCACAAGTGCAGCCAGTCTCCATTTCCCTCAGAATATTATCATTTAGGAAAAAAAMAAAAAGGAAAAAAACTACAAACCCAAAAACTTACACAGTTGCCACTTTTATTTCATGACAAGTTTCTCACTGTTCCTCATTCCCTGATGGTTAATAGACATACTCTGTGATAAATCACCACAAGAAAATTCACTGCTTTTCATTGGTTACAGCATTTGCATCTGAAAGGGAGTTAGGTGTTTCTGTGTAAAGAGGGATTTTGACATGGAGAGCTTGTTCTCCACTTAATGTTTTCAGGCTGGAGGAAGGGGTCCTACACAACTTACATTTGAAGCAATSAGGAGAAAAGCATCTTTGTTTTAAATTCAGGCATCGTCTTTAATTCTTCTATTTTATTTTTCCAAGCAGAAGTTGTACAAAGCTGAAAAAACAGACAACTGGAAAACAAGTAAATTTTAGATATATTTGGAAATACAATAAGAGAGCCACTAGAAGCAGGGCACACTTCTCAAGAGCAGGTGGTGGTGTTCCTCTATGTCTAAGAGCATTATCATCAGGAAGTACTCCTTGCCATAAAGTTCCGTAATACCTTTATGTATTCAGGCACCCTCCTCTATGCTCCTTATTATAAATTGTTAAAAACCATGAGTCATTTCCTCATCAATACTCACTTATCAAGCATAGTGTCCTATTTACTTCATTATATTTGGAAATCAAGGATCTAAATGGTCAATAGGTGAGAAAGAGGTGTGGTGAGTTGATAAACTAGGTCCTGTCCCGTTCATATGCATATCACCAGGCTGACAGGCTACATTTCATACATGCTTCTTTTTTTAGGTCCTTATGTTTATTTACCATGAGGCTAATTCAGCATGTATTCAAATTAGTAAGCATGACTTTGTCAAGGTCAGTAGGTTTCAGACTGTGGCCTAAACGCTCAACTTCTTGTCACTGTTTTCTCTATTAAAATCAGAGTTTAAATAGAAGCTCAGCATTTCAGACACTTGAGTCATGACCAATTTCATTCCCCTCAAGGGTGGATCATCCACTTTTCCCATTGGCTAGCACTGACTCATTCTGTACTTCTGTCGTTCCTAATATTTTCCCTCCTTAAAAACATTAACTGAATGTGAATGCTGTTTAGGTGGAGGTTTTTAACTCCAAGAACGTCCTCATGAATCTACACATCCCATTTTTATGTGGATTTCTTTTTTTCTTTTGCTTTGATACATTGTACTTGCTTTTATGGTTTAAATTTAAGCCACAAAGTACTCCAAGCTTTTTCCTTCCTACAGCTCATTTCTACAGTAACATCTAACTTACCAACTGCTCTGGTTGCTAACACAATAAAGGCTTTGCCTAACAAAGACAAAATTTGGTCCAGTGTTTCTTGGCTATCTTAGATTTGTTGCAGTCACTTGCAGTACCCTGTCCTCTGCTGCGTAAACACACTCCCCAGGGTCTAAATAATTTACATCGGTGTTAGTAATTTTTTTTATTCGTAGTCAGTTCCCCCTTACTGAAATATTTGTTTTTCACGTTTTAAAGTGTTTTGCAACACAAGTATTTTTTTCTCAGTATAAGTACTGAAAGTTCAGTACAAGTACTAAGTTCAGTACAAAGCATTTCTAGCTTGGCTTTTTTTGATTTGATACCCAGTTGATATCTAGGTAATAGAAATCCTTTCAAATCAGGTATGGTATCTTGCAGTATGAATTACTTTTACAGCTAGTGCAAGGTTATTCATTCTCATTTTGTTTAGCTTCTGGGATTCTCAGGCAAACATATTGTTAGTGTCATTTCATTTCAGATTCTATAAACACAGTTATTAGTACTAAAACTCACATATTTCAGTGGTATAGTGTATTGTGAACCTTTTTTTAAACAGATRGCTCTGATTAGAATTTATCTGAGGGGATTGGAAATCAATTTTTCAAGAAATAAGGGGGGTTGGTTTTTTTTGTTTGTTTGGGGTTTTGTTTTGCTTTTTTAACAATTTGATGAAGGAAAACCAAAGGAAAATCAACAAACAAAAAGGGTRAGAAACCATTATCCAGTGCAGTACACAATCTATATGAACAGCTGGGGGAAAAATTTTAACCAGAAGAATTAAAGAGGTGGAGAACAGTTTATTCAACACTGCAGAAGAGACAAAGCTCAGCAATAATCATGTCAACTTTAATGCACAACTCCTCACGCAGTAGCTATTGTACCATAAAGAACTCTTCAGTGAAGGGCTTCTGTAGCTTTTTTTATAATTGGAAGTAGAATTTAAAAGTCATTATGTACCTCATATTATGTACAAAGTAGAATCCTGTGATTTCTTTTTTTTTTCCACATAGAAATAATGGACACATGGAAAGGAATCAAGAAACTGTCTATTGAGGASCATAAATCTATAAAATTAGGATACGCACACCACACGCCAGGCACTCAGCTACCAGAAAGCAGTGTAGATCCATGGAAGACAGCTCAACTACATTTACATTAGCAGAAAATCAGCACTGCAATATTAATTTCAAAAGCTTGCACTGGAAATAAAGGGAAAATTCCCAGCTAACAATTGTTCTTTCTGAAAAATAAATCTATTTTCCCTCATTTCCCCACCTTAATACAAWCAGTTGGCTAAACACACCTCATAAGATAATGAGTAGTATCCTCCCTGAATGTACGGTAGTATGCAGGCAAGAGGGCCCACATGCTTTGTGCAAAGCAGTACTAACTGATAGGGAATTTTCTAACCACCACCATCGTCCCCCCCCCCCCCCCCCCCCCCCCCCCAAAACCCCAACCAAACCATGGAAAAATGTCCTTTCAACTGCTTGCAAGCCAAAAAATACTAATCTAGCTTTCAGGAAAAACATTGTTCTCAGAAACTCTTTAGAGAAAATTAAAAACTACTCTCCGTTTTGTACAGAAGCAACTTCTCTCCACCATCCTATTTTCTTTCTGCTTCTACTTACAGGTCCCTCTGGAATTAATAAATGTTACCTACCAAAGGTGTGTCTTAATTTGACTCCAGGTATTCTGAGTGAGAGACACGGCATTCCAAATTTTAATAAATTTACATCCACAAAATTTTACAAAATCTAATGCAAATCCCCTATCTTTGGAAATTCTCAGTATATTCTACAGCATGCCACAGGAAATATTTTTTTCTTTTTTAACCCACATATTTTAGTTCATGAAAAGTATTTTGGGTCAAAACTTTTTAAAGGGATTTGTTGCACAGAATCTTTATTTCTAGGCATCTCCCCAAACCTCTACCTCCCGGCTTCTTTCAGATAAATTAGCTTAGCATTTGTCTGTGACCTCTCTGAGGTTTCCTGCAAGTTTCCTACCTGAGAGGTAGAGAGGTGTCAAAAAATAGTGACATCCCACTGGTGACGTTTAGCCTCCCACTTTATGACTGACTGCCTCTGCGGTATTTGCTCCTGTTCAAAACTGAAAACTTTCGTTCTTGCTCATATATTGTTTGATCACTTCTACTTGGGGCACGCACATTATTCCAATGAAGACATACAGGCATCAGAGGGGCAATTGCCTAAATATTATTCAGGCAGTAGAAATCTAAAATGTGGAACCCATAGCAACGTAATAAGTTACTGCTGGAGCATGGTGAAAAGGGCAGATACCTTGAGGACAGGGACACAAAGTGGAAGAGAATGTACAGTTACTTGTAAATGCAGTGAAATGCGCAGTCCAAAAAAATAAATAAATGTCAAAGACAAAGTTACAGTGCCCTGAACTTATTATTACATGTTCTTGAAATAGGTGAATCTAGAAGGCATATGCTAATAGTGCAGTGAGAATCACATGCTAAGGCTAGAATGCGTCACTGCTATCAGATGGTATTAACTGCATTAACTGCTCAGACTTTTAAAAACTGGCACGAAAAATCCTGTTTTTCAATAATTTGTATTTTGTGACTAGCTGTCTTTTCAAAACTGAATTGTTCTAATGCTGTAGCGGGAGTGCACTCTTGAAAGAGTCCACACATTGTGAAAATCCCAGTCATGACAGGTTTGATCACCGTTCATATCAAGGTTTATCAGTCAGTGTTTCTCATGCTTCATTCTTTTACCTAGCAAAGGTATTTACAAAAAAATTCATTCTTTAAGACTTTTTCTCTTATACTCACATGGAATTAGCTAGTTGCTTCACAATGTCTCTGGTATGGATAATATGGATATACATGTTATAAAGTATATAGGCATATATACTTTATACTTCAGAAGCAAGAGTAAAAAGGATACTAGACCATGAGCTGCTGACAAAGCTCCTAAAGACTGTCAGTGCTGCCCTCACTGTAAGTGATCTACTCCTATGAACCACTGCTAAATTTATCACCCTTTTAATGGACAACTTCCTTGCCTGTAAAATAGCTGACAAGCGTCACTTTCGATCAGGATAATACCTAAAGTTTAATTTTGGATCTTATCAGTGCACACCTTACACGTTATTTTTCTAGTCATATAGTTGATTTTTCCCAGAAATATTTTTATGTTGTGATACATATCACCTTGAATCTCTTATTACAAAAGTACTGAATATTTTTTTTAAAAAGCAGTAAGTACAAATTTGTAGATCTATAAGTAATTAATTGCAATTACAGTTTAGGATCAAATACTCCCCAAGCAGAAGTCATAAAAATCACTGAACATACTCATTTTCATCAAATCATATTCCCACTTATAGAATGTAAGCTTGGTGACAGCTGCCATCACTCCCATCCTGCCTACACTGTTATGAAAAGGAAGTACCAGAAATTACGTTTTCTAACTTAAAGTTACCCCACCCTCCAAATATTCATATTTATCTCTGAAATCTGTCATTTTTCTGAAAGGTGTTATAATTGATTCTGCTCCTGCCATGTTTATCAAATCACAGCAGATTCTAGAGGAAGAATTTTTAATAGCTATCGAGAGATCATATTTTCATTGCTCATTTTACAGTCCAAGTATACTTTCATTTATGGCTGACCAGTTGAACTGAAAAAATACTAAGAAAAAGAACTGCTAGCTCCTTTCCTCCTGTCCAGCGTCAGAGCAATTAAGCATTCTAATTCACCACAGTATAATCAATTGAAGATCTTTTAATGACTCGGATCTCCTATTTACAACCTCAATGCCATAAATTAAAAAAAAGTTTTTCTTTTCTTTACTTTTCAAAAGATTAAAATTAATCTTTCCTAAAAGAACAGAAAGGCAGATTATTTTTCTCAGCAACTTAAAACAAACACTGGCTAAAATATGCCAAAGCCTCAAACTTCTGATTTTTGGAGGATACAGTAATCTACAGTAATATAAGCTGCACATTTGTAAAGAAGACAAAAAACGGTGGTACCCAAACTAGAAGCATACAAAAATGTCGACCTGCAAACATAGAGACCATTGTTTAAACATTTGGCTCAATCCTTTCAGGTTGATCAATAGCATATTCATTAAAAACTAAAGATTTGTCTTTAATGGAGCTAGACTTCATTCTAAAGAAATCATTGTAGTACCATTTAAAACATAAAAGGCATTTAGGGGAATTGGTCTGTGTTGCCTTTGGCATTTAAAATTATTCTACTTTTACACCCAAGTGATTTATAGCTGTTGTTAACGTAGAGGAATAGAGACCACAAATCTAGGTACTAGTAAGCTTTTCCTTCTTCCTCTTTGATTGCCATTTCCTGGTAAGCGCTTCATTACTTTAGCAAACAAAAACTTGACTTGTAAAAACATTGTCAAGCTATTTGCATTAAAAAATAGAATTTAAACTTTTTCTTGTTAATATGTCTTTATTTGCCCCATAAAAATAATGGCACTGTGCATACAGTCTGATATATTTTACATAAATCAGACTACTGGAAGTTTCTCCTCATAATTAAACGGAATGTAATAGCTTCCTAATTAAGCTTAACCTTCCCAGTCTCCAATAGAAGTAATTTTCATAATTTAATAACCAAATGAAAACAATTTTAGTGTATACTATCATGAAAATTTTACATACATAAATGTTGAAATTTTACAAAGAGAAGCTTGAATAAGAAAATATAATTTACCTGCACCAAGTCTTTTCCTTGAATACAAATTTGGTCTTTATTAAAAACCTGTCATTTTTTATTGGGATGAATGGCACTTTGCTTTTGATTTTAATTTTTGTAATAACTTCCTTAATGTTTTTTAATCCAGTATATGATTTATTACATCTTATAAGCAGATAATTTTGCACTGCAGTTTGATGCACCTTAAAACTCTAACTTATATTTATTAGTTTGATTGTTTCTGAGATGGTGTCACTTTCATTGAGTTCGCAATTAGTGCAATATATTGTATAGGCTTGTGAGCTACTGAATTTTATTTGGTACTCTGCACTTTCTCTGACTGTTCGATTTGCTTTTCAGCCCTTATTTTTTACCCCTCACAGATAACTTCCCTGTAAGTCTCCTGGTGTTTTTCATGCTTTTATTCCTGCTTCCATGACCTCTACTGGTATTTGCCTTGTACTGCACCACATATTTAGCTTACTGAATCAACTGACATTGTACAGGACATGGCAAACACTTACATATTAGTCTTCTGCTATTGAGATTCTTTATGTTAAAGGCTCCCTGCACCACACATCCCTTTTACTCGAATTTTCATTCATGAGGTGGCAAAACTGATGGCACCTCTCTGTTCTTTGTGATGATTCTATATTATCTGTCCCTCATCTAATTCTTAAGGCATTTTAACCATACAAGCACTAAGTATTAATAAAGATGAACCCTTCCATAATATCATCCTCACTCTTTTTACACTGGTGTAATGCAAAATTCTGATTTTGTCTTTCTAGCAGGTTTCTGAGGAACTACTGGTTATGCACTTTGTACTGCTCAGACTTGCTAAGCAAACGCTAATGCTTCATATCCAGTGAAGGCCCACAGCGTCGCTATACTCGGGAGTAGGTAATCCTTGATGGTGTTTCATCAGTGGTGAAGCAAACCACTGATAGACAAAAAAAAGGCTCCTTTATACAACAGAGAAAGAATAGAATAGACAAGAGACGCTGCATGACCTTGAAGCAGTGCCAGAAAATTAGAGATGTAGGTTCTAAGACCTTGCCAGAAAGTAATTTGAAATAAGAAAAAGAAACAGTTGTTGGCTGTATGATTCCCATTTTTAAGAAGGCAAAAACTGAATGATGTTCCTTTAAATTGTCTATATGCCAGATCAATCATCTATTTACTCAGTCTTAAATATTGCTACTTAATGCAAGAAGTTTTTTCAGCCTAACTGACAAGAAAAGAAACTGAGGGTGTACAGGGAGATAGATGGCAGATACAGAAAAAAAAGGCAAGACGAGGTTAGGGACAAGGGAGAATTGATTCACTGCAGAAAAGTAAGATAATGGCGTAGCACCAGGGATAAATGTACAGGCATAATATTCTCAAAATCAATTGAGGTGGCCTAACTCTGTTTTGTTAAAGGCACAGGAAATTCTTGCAACGCATTTCTGAAAATGCAGTGCTAATTATATAATTCCAAGATATTGTTCTGTTTGCTTATTTAAATTTATAAAATCTACTGGTATAAAAAACACCTAGTCTATCAAAAGGCTATTGAATAAGGTTTAAGGAACACTAGGTTCTGTTCTATTACTCATGAGACATTTCCTTTCTTGGTGCTGTTCTTTACCCTGTTTCAAACCTGCACTTGTGATTTCCAGTTGCCTGCTTTTCACCTGCAAGCTTCAGGGGAACTGCACCTTCCACGTGGCTGTGCCTCACCCTGAAACACACTAAAATTTTCCATGAGCAAAATTTGGGGGAGCTAAAATCCTGACTTTTTTAAAATCAAAATGACGTTTTGTTGGAAGGCTACCAATTAGCTCCATCCACAAGTTGTGATTGTCCATCCACACGCAATTCTCTTTTTGCCCACAGATTTTCTATAGGATCTCTTAAAACTCACTTCATGCAGACTGTTTCTAAAGTTTGACAATCAAGTACATCAAGTTTAAAGGAAGTTACTAACAGTCATTTACTACAGCAAGAAAAAAACAATCTCATTTGAAGGAATGGTTTAGAAATACTCTAAGTAGTATGTAAAGAATAAGCACTATTTTAACGTTTTAGTGCTTAGGTTACAAAGCCAATTTTGCTTTCTTAATATAAGTGATAGCCACACATGGAAAAATTGCTGTATGACATAACAGGCTTTGGCATGTGAGCTTTCAGTCAGTGAAAATTAAAAGAGAGATCTCAGTTATCGTGTAACAAGATAACAGTAGAAGTCACACAAATAGAATTAACGCAACGATAACCACAGTAAAAATATAAACGTTTTTGAGCATTCAGAAAGCTACTTGAAAACAAATCAAAGTTGCTATTTTTGGATCCTGGCTTAGATTAGCCTTTTTTCTTCCTTGCATTGCAACTGTAGAATTTTTTACTCTGTTCTGCCATGTACACACACACTCACATCTGCTGTGTGTCTGCTAACATATGGTGTTTCACTAATTAATTGCTAGCTATCAGCCAGGCTCCTACTGCTCATATCAAATGTGAGTACCCTCCAGAATGTTTCAGAATAATGATCATTTCACAGATTCACTGCAGTAGCCACTGTACAGTCAGAAAGCAGTTTTCCATGAGAGAAATGCAATAAGTATGTCATCATTTAAAACCTGGGTCTGTTGTTTTAATATTGCAGGTTCACTGTTACGTAACAGGAAAACATCAGAATAAGTGCATGCTAATAAATACCTGCAAATGGGAAAGCTGTAGTAGTTCAGCAACCTGGTTTCTCTGATGAAAGCGGAAGTATGGGCAACACTGGGACAAATCAAGTCCAATAAACTTTCAAGACAGCTTTTTAAAAGGGATTTGGCTTAGAGCATGGGTTCTTTTTTTTCCTAGTAAAAAAGCTACTGCAATGTTCATATTTTGTTTATCATTAGACATAAAAGTTATTTCTGCATAAGCTTTTAGGCATTGTACAATGTCAAGTGGCTCTTCCTGTTCTCAATGTGAAGTAGATTTGGTAACTCCCTTCACCTGTCGGTCACCTTCTACTAGTGGGTTCATCTTACTGAGCAGCAGTTCCAGAGTTACTTGCTAAGTGACATGGCTGGGAAATCGTGCGACAGAGCACAAATATCATATCCCAGTCAAATGTGACATTAGTGTACTGGAGGAAGCACGGCCCTCTTTATACCTTCTTAACCATGCGTTTTTCAAATCAAGGCACAGGTACAATAGTAACAGCCTGAAACACTAGTGAGGGAAGAAGGAGTTGTGGACTCCATTCACCGGAATCAAAAGTGAAAGTTCTGTTTCCTAATGTATTTTTTGGAGAACATCTCATATGTGACTCTTGCTTATTCATGGCACCTGAGGGCAATTTAACTACTTCTCAATTGACCTTATAGGTGATACTGCACCTGTACTAGTAGCCTAAGAAAGGGCCCATGCACATGTCCAGGTATCTGCACGCCCATGCACGTGCCCAGGGATCTGCATGCGGCCAGCTATCTCATTATATCCAGGCTTGTTTCAACATGAGACATCAAGTAAACATAGAGCTTCATCAACATTTAATTTAACTTGGCATATAACATTTTGCAGCTCTGTCTAATGTATAGAAGGACCTGTTTGAAACTGAGCAGGCAGTACAGGATTAATCTTCCTATATGCAAACATTTCAGACAATTGACAATGTAGCCACTGACAAATAGAAAAATAAAAGCAGCATATTGCCTTGATAAGTGTTATCAGAAGTAAGTCAAGAAATATATGGTACTAAAGTCTGTCAAGCCATTATTCTATCTAGTACCATGGACTGGTATGAAATAAAAGAAATTATTCAGAAGTACTTCAAAGGAAAACACATGCAGAGTTTTAATGAACAAAGAGAAAAATAACTTGATAAGAAAGAATCTTCCTGTCCACATACTGTATCAGTTCTTTGTACTGCTCAATCATAGGAATTGTTGTATCCCAGACTTGAAGGGCAATGAATACTAGGACGTCATGTCCACAGTACTGACACATTATGGAACTGTAAAACTATGTGTTGGTGTAATCCAACACAAAAAGAATGTCTGCAGATGCTAACACTGGCATTTGATGAAGTAATTATCCACGGACTTCAGAGCCCAGAACTGCATGGAACTTGCCAGTCACAGGGTCAAAATAGAAAGACTTTCAAAAAGTGACAATGAATTCCAACATTAAGCCTCCAAAATTGAAGGATTTTTTCCCCTACGGAAATACCATACTTTTCATGAGAAAAATTATTCAATTCTACTGTCTGCTCCTCAACGTCTCACTGACATAGTTATGGGATAAAGTTAAATCATGAAAAAGACTTGGCACTATTTTTTAATATAAAATATTTTTCATTGTGCAAAACAGTCTTTGTGTCTATATCTCGTTATGACAAATTCTAGCTAAATATAAACTTTACTACTTGCAAGTGAAGGTTTTATTAATAGAAGCATTAACATTACTTTAATTGTAGCATCAAGGCTATAGTTATGAATATTTTATGACTAAACAGTTTTCAGAGGGATAATAAGATAACCAAAACTATTATCTAATGAAAAGCAATGAATGACTGACAAGTAGGAGAACTGCCTTTAGAACTGGAACACAGTTACTAAATATAATTAACAAGTCACAGTAGTCTCAAAGAAGCTTTGAGATTTCTATTATTTTCCTTTAAATGACGTAAATCCTTTGGCAGCTAAGTAACAGAATACGCAGATAAGAAGYGTGACACAAAGAACTGTCACCTTAAGAAAGGGCTTAAGAATTGAATGGAGGTGCTGCTTAGGCTGTAGGAAGGTGAGCGTGCTCTTTTCCAAAGATCATATTTACTTTGAGTCCAACTGCATCAAAGACAGTATGTTAGGGAGACTGAAGAAAAAGAAGAAAAAAGAGAAACACCAGTCTATGAACTAAGGCCAATCCACTGTGGAAAGCAACAAGTGATTATGTAAGGAATGAACAATAATGCCTACAATCAGAAGAGCAAGTTCAGGCAAAATAGCAAGCACCAATGAATTGCAGTTCTTTCCATACCTGCTGATTAAGGCTGGGGTTTTCAAAGAAGCCTTGAGGTCATAGAGTTCAATGCAAACTCCCATTGTAAAACCTTTTTAGGCTGATCCATGAACCTCCTTGTTCTTCAAATTTTGACACTGATATCCTGAATAGTCTGGCTGTTTGATCTTAGTCTGAGTTGGACGATTAACACTGACACCCATCTTCCCAGAATCTGCAAATTATTCAACATATACTAGGATTCATTAATACTACAGGACTAAATGTGAATTCAACCACACCAGTTTTAGAAAGAAACTTCTCAAACACTGTGTATTAAGCCTGTTTCCCAGGACTCCAAGGCAGCCATCACAAAAAAACCTGTTTGATTTTGAAAACTTAATCTTTGTTCCTGTTTTCTAGCTCCACCTATTGACATCCCATGAAAAAGTTCTACCTAAAATCCTTTCTAGCCTTTGACAAAGAAGAGTGCTACCTTTTATGGTATAGTATGGGTAGCTGATCTGAAACAGATGAGATGATACAATATCAGATGAAAATAGATCGGTATTCTGTTTCTATGACTGGCTTGTTAGCCCTTGGTAATACAACCATGATAATATAGGAAAACATACATGCACCATTGATAAAAAGCACTGGCTGCTATACACACAAATAGTAACAAACGTTCAAGTACATGGCTTTCTTTTCAAAGAGGGAATTRCAACAGAAAAAAAGAGGGTTTTTTAAATTATTCATGTACTTAGTCCAACAGATAACCAGGTCCATTTTTAATGGGGGAAAATATTCTAACATTTTTAAAATTCCACTGAAAGATGGATGGCATATTAAAGATAAACTGTTATAAGTGTGTTTGCTTTACTCTTTTTTTTTTTTTTTTGAGCAGTATTTAAAAAAATGTAGACTAACCTGTTCTGATTAGGGGATAGTCAGTTTCAAGGAAAACAATGTCATCAATGTCTCTTGCTAAATGGGCTAATTTTAGAGAAATGCAATACAAGTTGATTTTGCAGCAGCAGAAACACACTTTCTGACTTTGCCTTTATAGAATGATACCAATCTTGCCTAAAAATTAATATATCAGGAGAGAAAAAAAAAAAAAAAAAAAAAAGCTGTTTTTTTCCTCTATTTCAAATAACAAGTTACAGTGGAGACAGCAGAGAGTAAGTGAAGGAAGCCATATTACTCCCCTTGCTAAATATCAGAGGCTAACCTAAGGCAGTAAACTGCAGCCGAAGTTGCCTTGGGTTAAGGGGTTATTGAACAGAGAAGTGGACAGCCAGTTCCCTATTCCCATAACAATGACATGAAGAAGCACTACTGAACCAAGCTCATGCAACAACATCCTGAAGGAGGTAGTCCTGTTAGGAGCATAGCAAAACACTGAATTGTGAGGTGCAAATACAGACCAGGAAATATCCTTTAATAGGTACCACAGTCATCTGCCTCGTTATAGTTCTTTTTAGCTTGACTGAGGGTTGGATTTGGTTTGGCAGCTTGGTTTATCTGAAGTCTATTTAGTTTCCAGCAGGACAGCATTAGCATCACTTTTGTTCATCCTCCCTTGTCAAACAGACACTGATACATGAGCAAAACCACTTGAGTTTTGCTCAAGAAGAAAAAAGAAAAAAAAAGAAATCTAAACTCACAGGTACAGTATGACACTGCTGTACTCTCAGTAGAGTTTTACTCCATTTGTCCACTTACTTAGATTTAAATAGTGAAAAAAAAAAGCCTATAAATTTTCTGGGCAAGCTGCCATTTGCATTTATACTATAGTAATGCCTCCAGAGGAAATGCAAAGTAACCATTCATGGAGGAACAATAATTCAGCCAGAAAGGTCCTCTTCACTCACCACTGTTGTGGAGATGTATCTTCAATCGTCTCCAAAAAGCTTATCAAACTGATGGCTTTGGCACGTTGGCAGTTACCAAATACAGTCTGTTTCAGACCAGGTAAGAGAGTTTCAGAGCCCCATTGACTTTGTAAGAACAACTACCTCTCAAATCCATCTAGTCCATAGCAAAGCTATTCAATTATAATGTCTCATCTAACTGAAATGTAGCAAAAAATACAKCATAAGAAGAAAGGCTGTCTGAAGTGAACTCAACAGAACTGGTGCTCAATTCCTCAAAAACCTGAAATTTGATGCGAAATACATGTCCTTATGCTCTTTCAGAAAAATCTAACTCATATAGCTGTACTTYCCTGCGAGAGTGCAGAATGAACAGGAGTCTAAAGCCTCACTAACTTTATAACCTAACTCTATATATTCACACTAGCAAAATGGCAGCATTTGTACTGTAGCCCCACAAACTGCCCTGCTAAAATACAAACAGCACGTTTTTCCAGTTCTGTCTTTGAGAACCTTCTAAGAGGAAGACTACATCAGATTTATTTGTCCAAGATCAGCAGTATGACTATGCTGCAAGTACAGAGGCAGACAAATCAAGCCTAATATGTGTGTCCCATATTTAATGCAAAAATGTGGTATGTATGATCTCTCCCTAAGRGCTATTGTGCTCCCAGTTTGAGCAGAGGCTCACAAACTGCAGTCCAAACATGTGTCCATGCTCAAAATACAGTGCAGAGGAGCCTTCCCCAAAAGGGAAGGATAATCTTATTCCCTATACAGATAAAATGAAGAATATTACCTTAAGGCAGAAATGGATGATGATTTCCTTCACAGGAAATGAGACAAAGCTCAGTCTTGGAAGTCAGAAGACTAGCTTTGCAAGCAGTCCTTGTCYGTCCTTGGAAAAAACAAATGTCCTCACGGTATTTCAGTTTCCTAGTATATAAACTAGGAAAACCACAATTCTATCACAGGTACGGATTATCAGCTCTACGATACTAACATATGCAGGCTGCTGTGAAATACCAAAATGGAAATTTCTCCAGAAGTGCAGCGTATTGAATATAATACTTTTTTTCCAGTTACATATGAATTCCATATATATTAAAGCAAGTGTTTTAGCATCTTTTCCAATACTTATTTATCTAGACGGGTTTATAGSAAATGATTACATTCATTAGTTCATGGAAAGGAATTATCCCTGCAAAATGTTCACTCATATGCCCTCATTGAAGAAGGTATATAYGCTTTCTGGTACTAATTTGCCAAATAGACCTTCAACACGGAGCGCATTTTTTTTGACTGAAAAATAACAGGAAAATTTACATGCAGCTTTCTGAAAAAATTATTTTTAGCAACTTACAGATAGAGGGAAGTGAAAGACCAGGATAAATCAGATTCTTTTGTTATAATATCTACTACATTCAGACTGTATTATGTTAATTTAGAAATATAATGACCACATTTAACAAGGCCTCTTTTCACTTGTTTAGACTGCTTTAACTCCCCAACAGATAATACCATTAATCTATTATTATGCCCAAGGGTTTGGGTTTTTTTTAAAGCAGGCCATTTCCTCCAAGGAATCAGTCATTATTTATCAGTATTCCAGAAAATAAGCTCTTACCAAATAGATACCTGTGCACAATAAGTTGTGTTCAAGATGTTACAAATCCCTATAGCAATCCTATTGCAGGCTASTAAGAGAACAATATGGAGCCCATTGAAATAGCAATCTGTACTTTCAGTGCAMCTGCCTCTTTAGGTGAGCCAACTCACCCACTAAGAACAAAGCATATAATCAGTAATGATTAAGAAGCAGCAAAARGATAATAGCTGTAATATTTATATGTATATGCCACTTCTAAGCCCTCATACATCCTATTCACCCAAATGAACATCATTAGAATGCAGACAAGCACACACACACACAAAATAAAAATGATCACTAAAACAGAAGAATATAGGTCTGCCTACAACACCATGGCTCATAACATCATGGAAAGACACAAAAGCAGATATAGTTAGAGCACAGCTCTGATGAGATATCATGGTTTTCCTTCAGAGCAAGGTTTTTGTGTCAACAATGACTAAGTCTTTGTAAAAATTAAAATAACATTATCAAGCATTCCAGCTTACTCAATAAAACATTGAAATAGCAAGGATTTTGCTGAGACTGCAAGAATGTCTGGCAGTTGCTGATTATTATTCTTACCATTGCCATTTTGCTTACATCAGCTACATTCMGAGTTCTGTTCTACTAGATTTTAGCTTAAAGTTCAGAAGCAGATGTACTCCAGCAGATCTAACACAGACCTTCATGCGGATTTTTGCAGGTCTTCAGGATCAAATGAAGGACTTCTACCCTTCTACCCATACAAGGTGCTACCTTCCTTAGTATCACAGATTTCAGTAACTCTCAGCGTATTTACATATACAAATCAGCAAGCATAAGGGCAACATTTTGATACAGCTCAATCAGAATGTACTTTGGTGTTTTCCTCAGTTAGGAAACCTGATAATATCTGGCCCCTAGGACACCTGATTTTGTTACGAAACTTACTCTTTCTTATCCTAGCAATAAACTACCTCAGTCTTCTGTTTTCAGAGGTTTTCAGCTTGGGATGGAGTTCTTTCCCTGCTTGATTTGGTACTTGAGTCTCTGCCGTTCCTGAAAGTCCAACTTCTACCTGTTTCTCAGGCAGCACTGAGATGGTAATGGTAGTTATGCTGGGTAATTGTATGTAAAGTACACATTTCTGAAGTTTAAGAAATAAATGCCTTACTGTCCTTATGACCAAAAGTCTAAGACAATTCATAAATAACAAAGAGCCACTCCTTAGTTATCTTCTAAAGATAGCATTTTTCTCCATATGATGCTACCTCCCATCCATTCTCTATTAACATACTTACTTTCAGAGTACTGGCATAACAAGCAAAAAATGACAAGTGCAAATGTTTTAATTGCAGGTCAGCTAAGTGCTGCAATGCACTTCCTGTGGCAGTCAGAGTTTTTAATTTGTTGTAATACATTTCCAGAGCTCCACTGAAAGTCATCAAGGAGAGGGGCTCCAGATTTGAAAGCTCCATGCCCAGAAGTTCATCAATATCTTCTGCAAGCAGCGAAGGAAGCCTCTGTTGGATTTGCTGCAGCTGAACAGAACTTGCAGAAGATAAAAGCTGGAGTGAAATGCGATGATTAACTTCTTTGTACCTCATTCTCTCCTGGCAATTACGTCATCTTACTCTTACACCTCCAATTTCAGCAGGAATGCACATCATCATGTCAATGATAGATAACTTTCCTTAGTTTTTATCTGGCATTTTACAGCTGCTGAAGGGACACTGAATATTAGAAATTATACAGTGATAGGAAGAGAGCTCAGAAGACTGAAGTTGCATGGGAGATAGGACAAGAAARTGTGAATGCAGCATATGACAATTCAGAATGCACAGAAGTCAGAAAGAAGAAAATCAAAAGGAATATGAAAGATGGAAAGAAAAAATGTAAGACTCAGCTCGTACGAAGTTTCCTGATGCACCTGTTGCTGAAAACAGAAAACCCTGGGAAGCAAGCAGTGCTAAAGCCATACTGTCTGGTTACACTACTAGGCAACTTGATTCATACATTAACACAAGCAAAAGGAGGTTATTGTGGATGTGTTTCAAACAACCTCTCAATTTTATTTGTTTTTCAGATTCCTGGCTTTCTACTGATCTCAGGGATTGGGGTCATAATCAGATCCAGTTTAAAAAAAAAATCCATATTGGAGCACAGTAAAATTTGCTTCCAATCATAATTTCCAAGTAAGGTTCAGTAAGTGGATTTTCTCCACTGTTAAACAAAGTTGTGGCTTTTGGATTTAAGCACATTGGGATATATGTTCCATGCCCACATCAAAAAAATACTATTTATTTTACTAGTCTAATGTGCAGACTGCATTTTGTACAGTTTCAGTGAGCCTGCCAGGGAAGTGCAATAGCATAGCTCACAAACAGTGCATATTTCTGAACATTGCAGAACAGAGCAGAGGCTGTAAGTACCCAAGAGCAGCTGAGACTGTTGGCAGAAGAGAAGATGATCAAACATACATATGGGGAGAGCTAAAAGCAAARAGGCATTGCCAAAAGCACAAGGCACACTTGAAAAGTTTGTAATCTGAAAGAAACTCTGCTTCAAAACTATGTTAGGCAAATCCAGACAAGTCATTAAAAGAGGGAGGGAAGAACAGAGCTCATCAGAAATATCGTCCATGATACTACTATTTTGTATAGATCAAATGGTTAAAAAGAGATCAATTTTCAACTTGAAGATTAAAGTGAAATATATTAATGWGGCTAAAATGTCTCACTTTGACTTTTTTTTACAAGAAGGTGGTTCCATTTTCTTTGTTTTGAAAGGACTCTTGTAACAACATTTGCCCAAAATATTACTACATTTTTCCACACTTTCTTCATGTGTTTGAATTTTACTTCCGTATCTAGAGAAATAAGGAAGGACGCACTCTATTTGTTTGAAAAATAAACAACCAACAAACATGTGATGCATTTAGGAATAACTTGACTTTTATTCACAGCTTGATTTGGGGTATTAAAACTTCATTAGCCCCTCCTAAGGACAGGAATTAATATCTTATTCTAAGACAATATTAGTTTCAATATCAAAACTGTAGAATGTTACTGTGCAGAGAAAAGAGCCCAACGCTCATCTCACTTTTTAATGTTATCTCAGCTCCATCACAGAATGTGATTGTTGTCTCCATAGATGGATTCAAATATCTAATGACTTGATGAAAATTGACAAATACGACTAGATAAGGAAACAGTTCAAGATGTGAGGAACTTGGTATCATTAGTCACTTTATCAAACAGAAGCAAGGTATTTTTTCACTAGTTTCCTAGTACCTAACAACGTTCAGTTTTAGCTAAAATTTTATTCTTGATATTTGTATATTGGACTCTAGCTCTTACTTTTACCAGTCATGTGGGGAACAATGAATGAGAGAAGATTTAAGGCTGAACCTTGAAAAGTGCTGATGCCTTCTGCAAGTCACCAGCTGGCAGAACTGGGTCAAAAGTTTTCATTTTTGTTTTTCTCAAGGAATGAAAAACCATTCTCAACTGGAAAACAGTACAGCGGTTCAAAGTAATCATACATTGAAAAATTAAATGAAGAAGAGAAGACTTGAGAAGACTTGAGAAGAAAGGAAGACTTGAGTTAGCAAATGTTCTTCCATTTGTCTTCAGAACCAAATTCATGTGGGAGAAAAGTGACAGCAATTTCCTGTCAAGAGCAATTTTTAAGCAGGCTACTACCTCCAGCTGTGACAACAGACTTCTACAAATTGCAGGATTCTTTTGCAGTTGTAACTAGTCTCCAATTAGATGTCAGTTGTTCTGTAAAGCAAGCCCAATCCATAGATTCCTCAATAAAATCACTATACAGCTCTATAGCCACGGGTCCATATGCTTTATCCTCTAGGTTTCATATCCATCTTTCACCGGTTGCATTGAGAATTATCTTCATGATGAATGCAAGTGTATGTATACTCTTCATCTGATTGCCATAAATTCTTTCTATCACAATTTTATTAAGCATTTTGCTAGGATTTGCTAGGATTTCTAATTGAAGGTTCGGTTAGAAACAGGAACTATTGGTAAGTAGTGTCTACAGTCTAGGATTCTGCCTTAAAAATAAATCAAACAATATCCTATGAAAGCCCTTTTCCCTACCTAGTTTTATGTGGTGAAATCCTTGATTTCTCAGCCTTCTGGAGAATCTGAGCCAAACCTGTACTTTCATTGGAGGCTTGAATTACTGTTTTTTCTACATAATGTCCTTTCACCTCTCTAGTTCCTCTTCTGTTCAAAAGACCAAGGGTCATACTTTCCACCAGCCAACTCCCACTTAATAATTAGTGATTCCTCTCCCTCCCTGCCCTCACTTTCTCTGAGAAAAGAAAGACAAAGAAGCCTRCAAAGTAACAGGAAAAAATATATCRGGTAGATTCAAGAAGAAATATGTTCATCCTTCATTCCCACTCTGCCCAGCTTTCCCATTCCTCTCACCTTCACATTCTTTACTCCTTTGATACACTAGTACAGAACACACTTGTTTTTAAAATAACTTATTCCTGTTTGTTCACYGACAGTATATAAGCAACATCTGCTATATGGCTCAAGGTTACCCTGCAGAAATGAGTGCATTTCTATTCGTATGTGTGGGTTCTATTGATTAGAGCTGAATTTTACTACTTGTATTTGCCCTCCTCATTCTCACTGTCTTGTCTTAGTAAATGGAAAGAGAGTTACAAATAAATCACCTATTGTAAAAAGAATTGGACGAAGTGTCTTGGAAGTGGGGGCTGCAATATGTTTGGCACTAGATCAAAAAAGAGTTTCCCATCAAGAAAAAAGATGCAACGTTTGTTTGTAAGAAAAACTGTAGTGAACACTGCCACAAGGCTGTCTTACACAAATTCAGCTTAAACTGAATTTATCACTTCATCACTTAACCACAACACCAGAGCAGTGTAAAATGGACTTAGCATACCCGAATATGTCTGGGTTTGGGTTTTTTTTTCTGTTGCTGTTGTTGTTGGTTGGTTGGTTGGTGGGTTTTTTTAAATGAGGAATTTTACATTTTTAGTGGCAGAGTGCCATGAGACCTAGATCATAATATACACATAGTTGTAACTTCTCTCTACAAAAGCAATCTCTGCAAAACAGTTCAGGACAGAAGAAAGAATATTAGCATTGCATACAAAATTATTACAGAGTCTTTCAGAACTAGGTCACTTCTAAGTTAACCATGTGTCCAAGCCAGCATATTTTTTGGAATTTAAACTGCTGTCATCTTATCTCAATAAATATAAATTAAGGGAGACAAGCTGGCAGAGGGTGAGAACTTAATCATATTTTTTAGCTACTGTCAATTGCCAATAAAAACTCATAGCTGAAATCAAACTTTTAAAAGTTAAGCTTACAGCTGCTATGTCACTGGAGTGACCTGAATATGCCATCATGATCTTTCCTCATCCCAGGAGGCCAATAAATGTTATGCCGAAACAAGGAAAGAGACTGTCTTTTTTCACACAGTAGTTCCCTATAATTAACTTCAGTGGACCCAGTGACACCAAAGGCTTGAATTAAGCTTTCAAAAGTGCCATCACAGCAGCAGCAGGGGTCAAGAGTTCTTGGCTAGAAGCTCTGCCTAAAGACTAGAGCAGAGCCAAAGGAAAACGTGGCTGTAAATGAGCTTTCTAAAGTTGTTTTAAGAGTCTTGTACCAATCTAGAGAAAGACCTTCAATATACAGGAAGTGCTGATTGGAATTATGAGTTTACCCATTYATGCTTCTGGTTCAACTAGTTTGGTCATTCTATGCAATTCATACTGTTCTACTAAAGGGGTCAAGTTTGAAGAGATCTAAACATAGCACATATAATGCTCAATTAGCATTTCATATGAAGTAACTCTGAAGGGGTGAAAAAAGGCAAGTTTGCAGAAAGGAGAGCAAACAGATTGGAGACKCTGGCTCTCATAACTGTTTCTAATACAATTCTTCAACTGAAAGTAAAGATTATACAGGTAGCTCCTGTGTTTGTATACTTAGAAATAAAGCTTTAGAAAGATTTGCCGGAGGCACATACCACTRCCTAAGTATCCTTTTTTCCCCAGGAGAAGAGGGTTTAATTACTATGTGTTTCTCAGTTGTGTAAGCAAATAAGAGAGAGAACATCACATGGTTATGTACTCCCTTCTTTCTCACATTCACAATCTAGCAAAAGTATCCCACCAGCATCCTTCTACTTTTTTACGTCAGAAGCTGCAATTCTACCTTCCCCATAATTGCAGATGTTTCTTTTTCCCTCTGCCCCTTACCTGTGTCACCCTTTTAAGTTCAGTGTGAAATCTAGCTACGTTATTGMCAGTCCCAGTTAGAACAATCATTTACTCTCCACCAGATATGAGATCCTGTAATACAGTATTTTGTCTTCAAGTATAATTTTCCCTCAACAGCTATCAAAACTTGGACTCAAAGTTTATATTTAAACACAGATTCATTGTCCGGCAAGAAAAAAGAGGAGTTCTCCTTGTTTTCCCTTCTCCACCATGTCACACATTCTGTGCAACAAAACCTGGAATAAAACCCTTTAAAAACAGTGTTATTTTGGCATGGACAAGAATGCTAAGAATTTTAAGTGTTTGGGGAACCTGTTAGACAAACTAATATCAAATTTGGTTTGAATTCACCTTAAGCTCCATATTGTCTGTGGACACATACAGTCAGTAAATAGCATCCCAAATCACCCACAAACTCAAGGGCAAGCTCTGGCAGAACCAGAGCAAAGCAATGAAAATAATCATGTCTCTTCCAGGTGACAGCCTGCCAAATCTTATTTATTCATATGGTCTTGGCATCTACTACATTTATGAGCATCAAGGTTGTCTGAGCACAAAGAAATCAAAGTAGAACCAGAAAGAAGAGTACCAGAGTTGCTCTTCCAAGGTTATTACAACCAGTACTCAACTAACAGTCTTCACAAAATGAATGTTTCTGTCTGACCAGCTGATATGTAAAGACCCAAAGAGCCCATTGTTAAACAATAGCTAAACAATACTTACACAAAAAACTGAGTTTAAGAAGGCTGAAAATATTTGTTTGCACAGAACAGCTAACCTGGTCATTTTCTCAATTTTTTTTCCAATAAAATAGCTAGAGATTACTGTTCAACTAGGAGGAAGGAATTGTAAATGAATGAAGGAATAAATCCCATAATGGTGTTTACTGTGAAGTTATACCTAGAAAAGTTATTTAAATACAAAATCATTTATTCATTAAAAAAACTTTAATGACCACAGAACTCAACAATGATAGATAGAAACAGTAACTCAGATTCAAGATTTACCTGGATTCAGTTCTGTCCTTGCAGAATATAAAAGACAACAAGGACTGTGAATAAAAGGGGAAAGTCTTAATAATTATACATCAGTAAAACAGCAAACACTACTTCTTTTAAAAAAAATATTTGCTCCATTTCCTCTTAAGAAATTATTGCTAATGACTGATTGATACATCATCTTGGACTCAGTGTCATGCAGGTGCCATGCCTAACAGTGGATTGAGTCCAAAATTAAGTCTCAGAAAAGGCAAAAGGCTGCATTATGGAAGTACATATTCACTTTTAAGGTAGCTTAATTACTTCGCATATCCGTTTGGAGTATATATGGCAAATTATGTGCTATTTGGCAACAAGAGCTTTAAGACTTTTTGGGACTTCCCAGAGAAAGTTTTGAGCAGATTTAAATCTCAAGAGCAGGGTGCAGGTTTCTCAGCAGTACAGTGCAAAGTGAAGCCTACCTGGGAGAGCACGCTTCTCTAGAGAGCAGGATTTGATCTTTCTGCTAATACCACACAGACAGCTGATTGCTGCTTCAGGAATAGTTGCTTTCCTCTCCGGCAATTACCCTACTAGTAACCCGTTAACTATCTTATTGTCACGAGAAACACTGATATTGTTTCAAAAAAGTCCCCAGTTTCTTTTTCAACTACAGTCCATTATGGTGTATAGTACTTGAAAGATGTCTGAAATGTTTGCTTGTTTTCCTTAGAACAGCAAATAAATTCCCTCCCTTGCAGTTCCATAGTGGCATGGGCCACGATGAGGTTTGGAAAAAGTTTCTTGTTGGCATAACAGGTCCAAAGAGATCACTTCAGTCAAGTTTAAAGTAGCATTTAATATGCAGATTAGATTTACTTAGCATTATTAAAATATCTAGAGTACACAGTTTGTGCCACCATTAACTCAGAAAGGACATTTCCTGATTACTTTGGCAGGGAACAGTTAATGAGTGTAGGATAGTTTTTTTCTGTGAGGGGAGAGGAGAGTTATTTTCTATAATCTGTGGCTAGCCTACTTTCTAGGACTGCAAATCTTACTGAACATATTCTTCACTATTACCAGAACATAGGGCTATCGATCAATAGATCCACCAAGAAATGTGCTTGTCATTTAACTGTATGCTTTCAGATTTTTCTGGCATGTGCTGCAGGATGTGAAATAAATCTTCTATAAAACCTCTTAAACTAGGCCTTTGTTGAATGCTTGTCTGTGTTAACAGGATGCAGTGACCCAGACAGGGTCATCTAGTTTTATGTCCTTAACTGCATTGCTGCAAAAATGATTCTAAAGATAAAGTTAGTCTAGTAATTTTAAAGGATCCACTGTTTCAATAATAAGACTAGAAGTGGTAAAAGAGCTTGTTGACTATTTCATGTGGTTCAAAGATTACTTTGAATAAATTTGCCAGAATATCTGGAAATCTTTTTTCTTCTTTCCTGCCTGTTCATTCACTTCCGAATCTCTAGATTTCCTATGAATACACAAACACTATTTACTTATAGAGGTGAACGAATAATAATTTTTAGCGACAGATGATAAGCATTAGATTATGTGTCTAAAGAATAAACAAAAAAAAAGACCGAGCAAGGAGCAGAGCAATAGTGATGCATGAACATGAAGCAGCCTAACCAGCAAAGACAGAAAACACTGAAATAGCTAGTACACCATCAGAGAATTATACCACCCTTGGGACAGACACCCACCAAGATGGCTGTTAAAGGCGTTCTCTCTTGGAAGGCCACGCAACCCAAAAGGGTTATCACCTAAAGGGCTACAGGAGGTGAAAGAGGGGGATAAAGGTGTGTAAGTGAGGAATAAGCACGGGAAAATTCAGGGAAAGGGAAACAGCAGCAGAGGAATGTATTTAAGCAAGCTGCTGGTTAGTACACTAGTCTGAGCAAGCCCTATTTGATCACTGCAGTCTATCCCATATTTTTATTAAATCCTCTAACTAGCTTCTGTGTGAGCATGCTCTCTGTTCAGAGCCTGTGTGTGCAAACACTATTGAACCACAGGGTTGAAAAACCACCAAGTAGCACAAGAGGTCTGAATGCCAGTCAGTGATGAGGAACCGTGGGTCTGAAGGGCAAGCGACTGGGGACCAGCAACCGGACAGAGACCAGCTACTGGGGAGACCACACTGTATGCAGATGTGTGAACTCCGGTGAACTTCAAGTTGAAGTGGCCAGTGAGTAGGATCAGGGATACCCAGGAAAAGGGTGTTCCCTTGATTATCAACCTGTAGACCCAGGATTAAGCTACCCGTGCAGTGTGTGTTTATGCAGATACCGCATCTCTGTGGCCAGCTGTGTTTTGATGGTGTGCCCATGTGTGCGTACCTATTGCGAATACATGCTGAGCCTTGCATCTGGCTGGATCTGGGCACACCAAAACCATAGCAGCCTCCCATCTAACAACCTGGGACCAGTCACAGAATCTGACAAAGTCAGCTCTAGCAGAGTGGGAAGGAAGAATCCCTCGGTGTTAAGTGCGCTGGATTTGTTTGCCTCTGGCAGCAAGGATGAATGTTAACTAGTTTAGTCAGAGAAACTGAATTGTTCCGTGAGATTTTACTGATATTAACCCCCTGTAACAATAGCCCTTTAATTTAAGAAATTTCTTACTCTGCTAATGCATCTGTATTTAGTAAGATTGTTTTGCAGTTATCATTAATTGTATAGTTTTATACCAATACATTCCTTTAAAAACACCATCAACATCACAATCCATAGAAAGCTTTTCATAATCAAAACCAAATCATTACATTTAAAAAGCAGCAACAAAAGCTGTTTCTACTCTATGCAAAAATAATTCTTGATTTTTCACTCCATGCAATCTAAATATCTAGATCCATTGTGTTTAATTCTTTTAATAACATGATAACTAATTACTTTGTTTACTGTGTTCAACACAGCAGTCTATTGTTTACATCTTCACATAACAGACTAAAGGATGGAGTATTATTATACTCACAAAAAAACACGCAAAACCTCGTGGCAGTTACCACAGTCTCAGATTGTGAAGCAAGATACTTTTTTAATCAGAGAACAACTCATCAGCAGATGTTATATGATGTAAACTTTTGCAGAGCTTGTCACCCTAAACAGGCCCGAAGCGTTAAAACTCATATATGAAAACTCCACTCAATTTGTGGACTGAATGTTAATTCTTTCAGGTATGTTGGGTCATTTTAAATCACCAGACTCCACACAACGTCTGTAAGTGATAGAAATGTGTTGGATTCCAGACAGGGGAAAAAAAAATATTTTTAGGGATGAGGAAAAAGATGACCAATGATGATAAAAAGTCCTCCCCAAACTTGTTCTTTCAGTTTTTAGTACTGTAAAATAGGAAAGTTTTATCCCACAGTGAGTGCTTGTGCTTTTCACTGGACAAAAACTACAGGCGCATCAACCTCACGTCATCAGAGCACAAAGTAAAATCTTCCTCAGCTTATGATACTTACAGGACTTTAGTTATAAAAACTGCTCCATATGCTAACTTCCACCGTCTTTACTGATGTCACTTGTTGGAGCTACTGGACCTGTCTCAGACTCAACTGCATCCTCTTTAGTTCCTGTGTTCTACATCCTCCACTGATCTCACTCACTCTACTGCTTCTTCACACACTCAAAGGAATCATGCATACACTCTCACCCCACTTATTTTAGTTAAATATTTATCTTGGGAAAACGCTTGAAAATTATTAAAGTGTCTATATTTAAATGAATGTTTCTGATATTAGGTGATGAATATAGTAGGAGATCATATTAGTCTGTTCATGAAAAGAATGCAAGACATTGAAACTTCTTCCACACAGGCAATACAAAAAAAATCCTTAAAAAAGTAAGACATAGTTTTCACCCTCATTTCCACTGCTGTCCCACAACTGGTCATAACGACCAAGAATTAAGCTCATTAAAGACACTCAGGGTTAGATTATTTTTTTTTTTTTTTTTAGAAGCAGCATAGCTGTTGCCATTCCAGCACACTTGTCTTGAGGACTAAACCAAAATATATTGGGAAACGGTAAGCTTGTTTTAAACAAAACGTTAATGTTTATGAAAAAAAGGAAAAGGGAAAACCAGAAAAAGTAAAAACAGAAGAGGAAAAAGGAAGGCTATGTCATGAAAGAAAATAGAATTGATTTCTTTCATACCCTAGAAACTGTTAAAAACCCCATGTTACATTAGAGGTTAAAATTTAACAAATAGTTTCAGGTTACCCAATAACAGGATTAGATTATTGATATTGATATTAACTAACTCTAAACTGGACTCTTCAGAAAAGTCACGGCACATATTAATACAGAGAGCAGTAAAACCACTGGGATAACCTTATAASGTGTACCTCACACAGAAATAACACCTTGGGTAAGCAGGCTAAAAGCACTGTCTACTTTCAAAGCCTATACAAGATTTCATTTCCAAAGCCGAGGCATAAATAGATTTCGTTTCAGAAATGCAAGAATAAGTATGTCTATATATTTTGGTATTCACACCCAAATGTAAGCAAGTATAGTACATACATTAGCAAACATTAGTTCCTACACATTATGCAGGCTCCTCAGTATACTGAGTGCTATTTCTTTTTTCAGCAAGCACTTGCATACTTAAGAGCCCTTACAAAGAATCTTCTATTTCATTAAATTAGCTTTAATTTCCAAATCATATTGCCTTAAAGGCCTCACCAACCCGAAGCATTATACATCTAATTCCCTTTTCAGTACCCTCTCCTAACTAAGCTGTCTCCAGTAATCTGGTCATACTGGACTAGCCCCCACACTCTCATATTTATAATTTATGACAAATGGAATAAGCCTCTGAGCCCAGGCTGTAGCCAACATCATTTCATGCTTGGTGTCTAGTGACTATTAAAGATAATCAAACTTCTCTGTAGCAATCTGACATCATTACTAGTGGTTTCAGAGTTTAGTTTTTYGATGAGCTATCGCCCTTCTCAGAACGGACGTTCTGTACTAGTACCTGTGACAGTGTATGATATTGTTCAACAGTGTGTACATTTCTGAATGTTTATCTTCGTGTGATCAAATATCTAACTTTTGAGCTTCAGCAGTGGGATAATTTTTTCAGTGGCTATATTCTGTTGAATAAAGTTTTTCGTCTCAAAAAAACATTCCAGACCCATGATTGACATTTATTCAAATAAGCTACAGTAATTTCATCCTGAACCAATCACTTTTATCCCAGTCTTGAAAAGGAAATTACTTTTTGCAAGGGCCCCAATTCTTTAATCTGAGAACTTTGTTAGACTGGGCAGATACCTGAATGTCCTGGGCAGGTCTCTGTCTTATTGATTCACCTAAAACAAATTTTAGTTTATGCAGACAAGGAGCTTCAGAAATTACAGTTGAAAATTCTCTGAAAATTATAAACCATTTAAGGTGACAGATCCCGATTCTATCAGTTTACACAAGAAACAACTCAACCCACAATAATGTACTCCTGTCGTGTTTAAATTGGTGTAACAAGCAGCATTTCGCACATGATTTGCTTTTCTTAATTATCTCTCATGGACATCAGAGACTATAAATCAAAAACCCCTGATTTAGGTAATGGAAATATTAAATTACTTGACAATATATAAAGTGTAACACTGCAATGAACGAGCACTCATTGGTAAACGTCAACAGAGGTATACATTAAAACATTATGGTATTAGCCTAGTAACTTCTAGAGATCTTTGCATCTGAATGCTAAATGGGCTATAGCGATCTACAGCCATACCATAACAAGGGTTACCTCTCCAGCCAAAATCTGAAGGAACATTAGTCTGGATACAGCATTAGTTCTCCTTTGACCATGTGGCTGAGCAAATGTCAGAAAGCTTCTAAGTTAGTGTTTGGGTGAACGCCACTGTGAAACAGCAGGCGTAAGGAAGCCTAAGTCAGCTTGATTGTCCTCACTAAATGAAGAGAAACTGAATAAGCCTCTCTGCTGTCCAAACCATTATATTTCTTCATCAATCAGTTAAGATTTTAAGTTAGCTATGTAAGGTACAGTAAAACAGGAAGTTATATAGTACAAGCAATTAACCTTCAGTAAAAATCTTTACATGGCCCCCTTTACAATTCCATCTTCATTCTGCCAAAGGTTAAATATGTAATTAGAAATTAATCCAGCTGTTAGTTCAGATCTAGGAAGAAAAGTCAGATTGACACAACTGAACAGACTATTCTGTGTTCAGTCTATGCTGTATAGACTGTGCTTTGCTGGTAAAATTGACCAGTCATTGCTATAGGATGAGAAGACAAGTAAAAATAATTCCTCTTAGCACTGATGCTGGTTGAATTGCTCAGAACTCATCAAATCCAAAATATTACTTGCTCAGTATTCTTGTGAAACCATTTGGACATCCTGTCACAACTGTACATTTTAGTTCAAAACATTTTGGATTCCCTTTCTCTCACAAAATAAAACACTCCATACTGCCATCCCCATGCTTTGATGCACAAATGAAATTTAGTACGTGATTGCCTAGAGCTACAGAAATAATATCCACATGGACTTTTCCTGTATACACAAGCATGGAGCTAGAGGTTGAAAGAGAGGAATCTTTTCTATTACATTGTGGTTATTTGTTTCCCTGTTCTGAATTTTAACAGCCCTGAAGACCTTTCTTTCCTCTTTCCTCACATCAAATATAACACTTTAAATAAAAGTCTAGCAAACAAAAACAAAATGAAATGTCAGAGGTYTGATAACATTGAAATATTGCATTAGTGTTTTGTATTACAGCTACAGTACAATGAAGCTTCTCTGTATAGAAAAGGCACTTGGAGGCTGCGAGCAAACAGACTTAGTTTACAGAAAGATCACTTCTAACTTAAGAGAAGGTGCCTTACACATATTTAAATGAAATATTTTCCTTGAAAAATTAACCAAAGCTAAGACCTATCAGGACAGGTCCTTTCTAAGAAAAACTTATTTGTGATTATTCTAATAGCTCTGCCAATCTGAGTTCAGTGTTTGGCAAAGAGTTTTGGACAACAAGGTGGGGTTCCCGGGTGGAAGAAGAGGGAGATAGAAAATGTCACATCCTTTTCAAAAGGAGCATTGTGGTTTTCCATTCAAAAAAGACAGATGTGTCTGTCCTTTCATAAGACATATGTCTTACATAAGATGTGTCTTAATTTTATATAATGGGAAAAAAAATTAAAAAAAAAAATAATGAAACCTCAATCCTCCCTGAAACAAAGATACATCAATTCAGGGTAGGCCTGGCCACAGTAGAAAGATAAGATCATTTTAGGAAAAGAAAAAGCAGGCGCAGGAAAACATTTTAATTGGCTTTCAAGTGGTTGCTTTGCTGCAGAAGTCTTTATCCTTTGGTAACCAAAAGCCACATGCTGTCTTGGCCAACTTGCGAGGAACTGACATCACATCCTTAGTTCAGTAAGGCCAAAAAAAAGGGCAGTGGAGAAGCAGGCCAGTGAGGAAATATAGGTCACCTGTGCTACTTCCAATAATATAACAGAGACCAAAGTCTTGAAATTCATTCAATTTATCAATTTTAAACCAATATTCATTTAAAGGCAGGGAGACTGTGGTTATGCAAATTTAATAGCTGAAGTTTCACCCTACTTAGTGAGGACTCAATTTCAGTTTTAGTGGAGATTCAGAGAGCCACTAGCTGAAGTGTAATTAAAATCCCATCATAATCAATTCTGTACCCTCTGTGGGGAGTCACGTCAGCTTCCCACATGCCATGGGCTATTCAACTGCTTTTTAGGAGTACTTTTTAAACAAAAATATAAGCATAACACTTTCAAGGTAGAGTATAAAAATATCAACAGTATTTGTAACAGCAGACTAAGTATTAACCGATGATGTTTATCAAGGATAGGATATTTTAGAGAGGACTTGGCCTGCAGGAAAGGAGTCGGGGGGAGGGGAAGTTTGGCTAGAGAACAGGGGAAGGAAGGTGAACATTTTGGATTTTGCTAGAGAAGTTCAGAAGTCAATCAAGATTTTTTAGTTGCAAGCTAAGGATAGTGCAGGTGGGCAGAGCTTTGTTGACTCAAAGTCCTGGAGCTACACAGGAAAAAGTTTCAGGAAGTGCTGTTCAAGGGCTGCCCAAGGGCTATCACCTATGTCAGTAGAGTGGCCTCTATCCCACCTTGTCAAGTATAAGATGTCTCCTCCTAAAACTAGTAGCAATCCCATCTGAGGTCTTCAGTCTGTTTATATTTAACTTGGTGTACACTACAATCATGATCTAACAGGACACAGTTACAAAATTATATATAATATTATGTTACCCAATTTTAGGCCATTATTTTCCTCTAAATTTGTTTTTGAGACATAAAATGAAAACAATTCTCCCTAAAAGAGTTGTTCTTATTTATTTGTTATACTACATAGGAAGCGTTACCCCTAAAATAACATTTTTTTTTTTTCTCTTTAAAGAAGTTAAAGCCAAAATCTGGAGAGCAGAAAAGTGCAGAATCAAGAGTTAGGAAGAAAAAGTTTCAAAGATGTTGATTACTTTTTCTGAAAAGGTGATGTTACCAGGTAGACTGAAGAAACACATAAGTGAAAAAAATAACCCAGTAGGCGTTGGCTTTTTGATTTTGTTTAAACTTTCAATTACTATCTTTTCTCTGCACATGCCAGTTTGTGCCCTTATGTTATTTATGTGAAAGGGTTAGTTCTGATGAATTTCACAATTAAAATGCACAGAAGAAAAATCTCACAAGTGTCAGAATATTCTTTTTGACATTTAAATAAAGCAGTTGACTTGATTTACGTGTTTTCTATTAAGGTCCTGAAGACAAATCTTTCTGAGGCAAGAGATATCTATGTGAAAGATTTAAACAGTTTAAATGCCTGTAATAATAATCCTGCTTTTAATAAATAGTGCACCACACCATAAAGAATACTCCAAGAAAACATGAAAATTTAGCCTATGTTTCAGCAACAAATGAACATGGCTAAAACTTTAGGGAAGCAACTAACTTGAGAAAGTTTGATAGAGAATTCAGTATGTTTTAGAATTAATCAGTCACTTCAGTGTTGTACTAAACAAAAGTCTTGATCAACATGTATACATAAAAACACACAAATCGTATCTATTAACTACCTTGTTTCTTATCCTTAAGGTATTATGCACTTGAATTTTATACTTCTTTCAAGCACTAAAATAAAGCAGTTTCTAGTTTGTTAACTGTGATGTTATTCTAATGAAAGGAATGCCTATGGTCCTGTCATTTGTGACCTTTAGCAGCTATCAGATTATAATGACTTCTGCCTGCTTGCCTTGCCTAAATTCACTTTCAGTCCTGTAATAGGAAATTAGAACTACAATAATGCTTCATTATGCCACATACCATGTGCAATTTTTTTATGCTGTGCAAAACAGAAACAGAATATGAAATGAAATTTGCCAAGAGAAATAACAAGAACTTAAAAGTCAACAGACAGCAGAAAAGGGCACTTGGTTTTTGGCGGTGGGATGCAATATGACCTTTGAATTTATTCACATTTGAAAGCTCTCTTCACTTTTTTGTTTTAATGGTATAAATGTAAAAATATTCTAAGAAAGATGACAGTGGTACTTTCTAAAAGTTTCATTACTGTTAGCATAATTCCAGAGTCTGGTACGGTTCACGTTCCCATTCTGTAATAAGGCTGTCTGAGCCTGAGGTTGAGTCTCAGGTTGCAAAATCTCTCTAAGAAATGAAGGGGCAAACCCCATAGTTCCAACCACAGTAACCACCTCATTTTGATTTCATGAATGATGAATTCATGTTTCCACATATGAAAGATATATCTAGACCTTACAAGGGATACAGACTCTTCTCTGAAAACTTCCAGAATTAGTATGAGCATTTTAAAACCATCTGAGAAATTTTTTGTTAGATCCTTTCCAGGATTCTAGAAAGTTTAGAAACTTTCTCAAACAGGTGCATAGACTTCAGTTCTTTCCTGTTTTAGTGATAAAAGCATAACCATAAGAGTACACATGATAAGTAATTCCCTACCTATTATAGTGTTACTTTGTTCCCTACTTTTTTGTAGTATCAAGTGCTGCATAAGGCAAAAAGGAAAGCAAGAAGTAGGACACCCTCGAAGAGTATCCAACTGAGCTGTAATTTCACCTTGTAAACAGCTCTAAGAAACAGTACCAATAAGGATGCAGGTTCCTTTTTCCTGCCCCTCCTCCTTTCAGTAAAAAAAAGATGGATTTTAAAGTAATTGAAAAATCTCCACATGCACATTATAGACCTCAGATCCTTGCTCCACAGGAAATAAATGTTAACCAATTTTAATAAATTATTTAATTTATGTTTTGCTTAAAATATATTCCCCATAGACTGTAATAAATAGATTAAGTATGACATGATATTTTTTCCTAGTTTCTTTGAGAACTAAGTCAAATTACCTTTTGGGGAAAAAACTATTTTTAATGTTTTGCTAATGATTTTGGTCTAAATTATAGATTCTATATTTATCTACTTGAGCAGCAAATATCATTCGATATATAGCAGAACAAAACCTCTGTGCAGTAGATGATCCCAGGAAAACTCAGATAAAAAATGATCTACTAAATGTGTCCAGAAATTTCTATTACTTTAATTAAAATTAGCCTTGTCTGAATTTTTTCTATCTGCTGGGCACCTATTTTGAAGTTTGCTATACTGGAATGTTCAATTTCTTCCACCAGAGCAATTTTATTCTTATAGCTGGTAGTATTAGAGTTGCCAGAAAGCTAACAATGACAGATGACATCCTTTAAAGATAAATTACTTTATGTTATAACAATAGATGTTATACCTTCTAAATGGAAATTGGCTTTCTGATGAATAAAAGAATTTAACCTTAATAATCTCCTAGATATGAACATGATTTGTAGAAAAGAAATGGGACTGGTCAGAGGTAATGGGCACTCATCAGCAGGGTATGAGTAAGATCATAATAGAGGTAATGAAAGAGGTTAATATTCAGCAATGGGTTTATGACCTAGGTAATGACTCCTGGTGTAATAAACGCAGTAAAATAAAGCAGTATATCAGTACAGTCTTTTTTGAGACCATACAGCTGGATTCTATTCTACTTTCACATCACCTCTTTATATAATATGCACAAAGAAAGGGAAAATTTACATTGGTTGGTTGATGCTATATTCCTTCTAACTCTGAAATACTTAGAGTTCAAATAATAAATCTGCAATAGTGATTCTTACCAAAATAATAGATTTTTAACTATCTTGGGAACTCTCTGGAAGAAAGCACAAAGGAAGAGTAATATTGTCCTGTTATCAAAACTGGAACAAAAGTAATACAATGATAGTAATTTTTGTAATTGTTTGTGTTCAAACTGTGATCAGTTTGTTCCATTTAGTCACACTGGATCATCCATCTTCTTTTCACTGAATCTTACTATGCCTCATTTGCCAGTCAAACATACGGTTTTCCAAGCTCCAAAATCAGCAGTGCAAAGTGGAAGACAGAATATATTAGTATTCAGTGTGGACAACTTTCTGGTCCAAAAGATATGCTAGCTTAGTCCTTTCCCATTTTAGCTGTTAACAAAATGTTCTGTCATGTGAAACTGAATTTCTTAAAAATACCAGGCTTCCCAATGAAAGGAAGGTATTGAAGACATGTCTCAGATGTAAGATGTTTTCCTTCCTTAGTCAATGCAGCCAAATTGGCCAGTTGTTTCAAAACCGTTACCATGTTCTGTGTTATTTTAACTGTTGTTAATAGTGGAAAGAAGCATACGTTCATTTTGCTCTCTTTGCAACTTCCAATAGAACATGCCCACATGTTTACAGACATTAATTATTCTTTACAATAACCATGTGACAAAGCACCATTTTTCCATTACTCATTTCACATATACTGAAAGAGCACCAGCTCTTTCTCTTTAGTGAGAAAACTACCAAAATTATGCAACTAATTCCTTAACACTGCCACAGCCCTAGTCCCAGCAAGAAATATAATTAATACTCTGGCATCCTCAAATTAGCTAGTCTGTTAATATGACTAGAACCTGTGAATATCTTGAAATGATCTGCATGCATCGTGCTCAATTATATCTTGTTATAATAAAACAGTTTTAAAGTCAACCTTCTTCTAAATTGCATATGTATGTAAACTGCCATACACCCAGATGTGATACAAATGGTATCTAAGTCAACTTTTCCAAGCAAAGGCATATTTTCATTGTGTAAGTAGTTTTGTTTATAGATTAACCGCATATTAAACCAAGTCCTCTTGCCTTGTTGAGGAATTCCAACGGGATCTATATGTGACAGCAGGGAAGCTGTAACAGACAGAACTCAAACTTAGCAGGCAGGAGATAAATTCAGGGTGCCATTGAATTAATTGCAATCAGCAGGGACATAAGAGTGAGTTTGTACTAAACAGAAACACAGCTAAGAAAAAGGAATGYAAAAGGGACTACTTCATCTCAAGTTGGTATTTATTTTGGAGATAACAAGCCTAAGAATAGGGCTTTAGAAATAAATGGATCCCAGCCAGAAGCGCTGTGTGAAGTATCTTTATAGTTAGCTTGATTTGACAATCAGGTAATGGAAGGGAACTGAGGAAACATCTTAAAGTAAACGCTACAAGCTGCCATAAAGCTGTAAGTATTTGTTTATTCCTCTGTATCACCGTCTCTAAACATAACTGCTTTAGTAAGTTTTTCACTAGAGTAAAATAAATTCATTTTTGCTTTTACTTTAAAGGCTGCCTTGACTTAAATGTTATTCACAGCAGTTAACTGTAGTCATTTTGTCCTCTAGAGAGCAATCCTAAACAGAGGTATCAACTCGTCTTCATGTGGTACCAAACATCAACTACAAAACTGAGGATCTTGTGAGACTGGACAGTCCCACATGAAATTACTTTGACTCTTTTAGGAATTGCTGACACAGGGGATCGGTTTGGAATACACATCACTCCTCGGGCAGATTATTTTTGGTACATAGCAAGCAAGTTGTTCCTGAATATCTGGAGACCCCTCAAAGTTTTCCCAATTTCTCTGCATTATTGCTTTGTGAGATCATTCCATTGTCTCATTCTACACTATTACTGGCATTACACTAAAATACCAATTGTGCTTGACATAGCACAGATACACAGCTGGCTTAGACTTTCTACACTGCTTTACCAGCGGCCTGTAACAGAGGAAAGACAGGAGAAAGGCCTCATTCACATTGCAGATAGAAGCAAAACCAAGAATGCATTCCCACATCCATTCCACTGGCCAGACAAGTTCTGTATCTGTTAGATCATGCTTCCTCTCTAACATCTGTATTATAATATTCCTCCATTAATCTTTCTAAGGCTTGTTAATACGTCATTAATATCTTAGTCTGAATCATGTTTTTAGTTTAGTTTGCTCCCAAGGATTTCAGTTCATTTCACAGTTCTATCCAGTTCGGCTATTTTCTAAGCAAGGAGTGTTCTTTATTCCATATTAAAAACCCCAGTGAACCTGAAGGGTGGCTTTTCATGCAGGTGCTCCAAGTCCTTTAACATAATTGCTTGGTTTAAAACATCCTTTGCCTAACTTTCACACCCCACTAGTCACATTTTCATTTCTCATTGTAGTAAATTTAAATACAGAAGAGCAAAACACAAATGAGAATTATTAGTATTCAATTGGCTTCAGTAAAATTTCTGTGCATTTTCCATGTGAGTTGTTTCCTAATCTCTATCAAACTGTACACAGAATAAATAGCAGGTAGTAATGTGCCTTTTGCATATAATAAAATACATGGAGACTGAAATGTCTTTGGGAAATCAAGAATCAAAGTTACAAAAAGCCACTCTAGGAGAAAAGTATTCAATGGGAATAACAGGCATTTATAGAGTTACAAAGGATATTATGATCATTTAGTCTAACTTCATTATAAAATAGGAGTTTCCATAAGAGTTTCCTAAAGTAATTTTCATGTAAACTAGAGGGACTTTTAGATGAAAAGCAAGTCCTCGTTTGAAAATATCCAACAATGAAGAATCGACTGCAACATTCACAAATTCTTCCTTTGGCAAGCTTCATTTACTGTTAAAAATATACCTCTTTCTAGTCTGAGCTTCATAGGATCAGGTTGGAAGAGACCTCAGGAGGTTTCTAGTCCAACTGCCTACTCAAAGCAGAGGCAGCTCTGAGGTCAGGCCAGGTTGCTCAGGGCTTTAGCCAGTCTGGTCTTGCAAGGATGGAGAGTGGAAAACCTTGCATCACAGAAGGCTAGAGTGCAAAACCTCTCCAGGCAACCTGCTCCGTTACTTGACTGCCCTCATGAGGAAAAAGTTTCTCCTTATATCCAGTCAGAACTTTATGTCACACACATCACTAGATGGGGAAATTCCATTAGTGAAATTCAGATTTGTCAAAAGACAACACCTCCACCCAACCCACCCCGAAATTATCATTGCTTTAAAACTGTTTTTTGGACTTCCACCAGACTAAATATCCTGCTTTGTGGATAAGATACTCTGAGTGTTTTGGCTTCAGAAAAGCTTTGGTGGACAGAAAATCAAACTACTAGTGTGGAAGAATTACTAGTCTAGAACCTAGATATCTTGAAATCTTAGCATCTTCCTATAAAGAAGTACACGTGCATGCTATGATCCATACAATAATTTCACTGTATTTTATGCCCTTGCAGTTTGCATATTAATTTCACAAGTTTTAAATGTCTCTACACTTGACCCAGCCTCCCAGATTAAAACAGGCATTTTTTTCATTCTGCATTCTCTATCCACCCCAGACAAACAAAATCCTTGTTTCAATCTTCTCTTTTTCTCATGTTAATTTTCCTTATCTAGAAGTAAGCTATCTTCTGCTTGGGAACCTGACTGTGAACCCTCCCCTACCCGTTTCTCAGGAGTATCACAAGCTCCTTCTTTGATGATCATTTACCACCCAATAAGCAGCTACTTTTGGTTATTTCCTAGCCGTAGGTTACAAAATCATAAGGCAAGAAGCTCTGGTCACTGTCAAGGGCCCATATAACAATTTGTAATAACCTGTCTGTACAGTTTCCCCTGTACAACAGCAACACAGTCAATGCCAACCCATTTTGCCTGTAGCCAAGAACTGACCCAGTTGAGGAATAAAAAGAAATTCTGTTTACTGTAGAATATCTTTCTTTTCTCACATGAAAGCTCACTAGTCAGACAGGTCTAACAGTGAATCATGTGAAGTGAAAACCCTCATCATTTAATTCAAGTGGGTTCTGACCATGATTTCCACCAGTTTATTCATTATATGAATTTTCTAGCAGGTATTATGTGCATTTTTTTAAGATACTTTCTAAAGTGTTTCAGGTGCTGAAGAATTTTACTTATTCTATCCTTATCTTAGGTTACCATTAAGTACAGAATAATTTTTCAGACTAATTTACTGTAAGTAGTCTTGATATAGAAATTGCTGAAAGCACTTAAGTTACAGAAGGACACACCTTCCCTAGGAAGACCTAAAGACCTTAAAGTGTAGCTCCTTTTTTTATTATTTTCTTCAAACATATTTTCTTTTTTACTTTTTATTTTCTTAGCTACTTAGCATATGAATCAGTGGATTGCATTCTTTTGCTTGCCATCAAGATTGGTATGTACTTACAAACAAGAGATGTAACTTCCGTGTTCTGTTCCTTTAACTACTACCTAGTCAACAGGATCTAAAATGAAAAACTGGCTCTTCTCTGATCCTTTTTGTCCTGGTTTTGGCTGGGATAGAATTAATTTTCTTTCTAGTAGTTGGTATAGTGCTATGTTTTGGATTTAGTATAAGAAAAATGTTGATAACACACTGATGTTTTTAGTTGTTGCTAGGTAATCTACTTCTCAAGGACTTTTCAGCTTCCCATGCTCTGCCACGCGCACAAGAAGCTGGGAGGGAGCATAGTCAGGACAGCTAGGCCAGCTGGCCAATGGGGTATTCCGTACCATGTGATGTCATGCTCAGCATATAAGGCTGAGGGAAGAAGAAGGAATTGGAGGGGGACGTTCAGAGTGATGGCGTTTGTCTTCCCAAGTCACCGTTAGGCGTGATGGAGCCCTGCTGTCCTGGGGATGGCTGAACACCTGCCTGCCCATGGGAAGCAGTGAATGGATCCCTTGCTTTGCTTTGCTKGYGTGYGCGGCTTTTGCTCTACCTATTGAACTGTCTTTATCTCAACCCACGAGTTTTCTCACTTTTACCCTTCCGATTCTCTCCCCTGTCCCACCTGGGGGAGAGTGAGCGAGCGGCTGTGTGGGGCTTAGTTGCTGGCTGGGGTTAAACCACAACATTTTTCTACCTTAACTGAAGCAAGGTTTTCTTTGATACATAAGACGTAGTTCCCTCTTTGCTATCTCAGCGAGTTTCTTACACAGTTATCTGGATGCACTGGTTTATGTTCCCAGACTAAATACTGAAGTTAATACCAAACCTAAGTACCAAAACTGTGAGAGCATTTCCTTGACAAAAATACCAATTTTGCTTCACTTCCCCAAATGGCCAAAGCTTCCTAATTATCCAATTTGGTTTAGTGCCATAATTTTCCCTTTCATTGTATGAATATACAGGGTCTTAAACAGTCCACTGATCAGTAAATATATGATAAGAAATGTTATTCAAATCTTCCTAATGCCTTTCGGATTCTCACACAAATAATCATGATGGCACTTACTGCTGTAACATTATCTTCAATGGTACATTTATACATAGAATAAAAGAATAAAAGCATTCTTTTTTATTTATTTGTATTGCTTAGGAGATTCAGCTATGGATCAGGATCGGACTGTTCTAGGGACTAAATACAAGCAGCAATTTGCAGATACATGGTAGTAAATTTGTAGTCAGCAGACTTTTTCACATGAGGAAAGCTGTTAATGAAAAGTTTCATAAACAATGGGGAGTTACGGTGGGAAAAGCCTGAGAAAGATCTTTCAATACAAGATCTGTGTACTACAAACTCATATATTGAAACCACTGTTGGGAACTGGTGAGGTGCGAAAGCTATCCACAAATACATAAACATGTTTACATGAGATAAGTCAGACTCCAGAACTGTTTATCTGCACCCTTTACATTTCAAAGCCCAGCAATAATATTTAAAGACCAGAATCTGATCCTGCCAGTCGATCTATGTTCCAAAGTGCTTGCTTTTTTGTAAATCTAAAACCCATTTAGGTTTTGATCCCACCTAAAATCCATTAAGATTTGATGTGGTCTTCTTGAAGACCACATACTATTCTGAGATTTTTGTTTGTACCTAACCAACAATTTAAATTTTCTTACAATTCCAGACACTCTAATTGCTTAAAAGTGCACATTAAACAGTGTAAAGAAGCATTTGTTTGCATTTAGGCAACGGTACTTACTAATGACTTTCCTTTGATAGGTGAATTGTTGAAGTAAGGAGGTGGTTGCAGAGGAGTAAACGAAACTGTCTGGCCACTAATTGTAAGCCATCAAGGAGGAAATTAATGGATGTTCCAGATACAAAGGCCACATATTATGAATTTAAGCGCTTACTCTTCTAAGTTTTTGTGTTCCTTTATCATTCAGAACGAGTACTTTCATTCACACTGTAACCTCACAACTTATGCATTAATTTTTCTATGACATATCCATGGTGAACAATATTCTTTTGCCTTTCATCAGATTCTTCCCTTTTTAGAACTAAAGAAAAAATCTTGAAAGACAATACTGTCTAAACTGCAATTTTCTATTACTAAAATTGTACCTAATACACTTCTCAAATAATATTTTACATAACTCCCGGGAGTCTATCCCTACACTCACTATAAGTTGTTTTGGGGTTTTTTGTTTGTTTGTTTGTTTTTAAATCAAGGTAAATATGAATCTAAGAGGGATTTAAGACTCCTAGAGTAGACATATTAATAAATTATTTCCAAAAGTATCTGAAACAGTTGGTTTTTTTAATTGTTGAAGTTGCATCAGCTGTATTTTTCTACCTTGTCAAAGTAATTTCCATAATTAATGAAAGATTTTCCATTCCTTCTCACAGACTAGTTAACTTCACACATCAGGACCAACTGCACATCATTTTTCAGTTTATTTTATGGCAGAGCAAAACAGAATTTCACACCTTACACTATACAGCTATGGATCTTATTGGAATGCTAATCAGCTATAATTTTTTCTATAGCTTTTAATTTCCATATTAGAACTTTTCCTAAATTCACACAGTAGAATTAACTAGTTGCTTGTTTTATTGGGAAATCTTGTGAAATTTTTATTTTAAGAGGCAACCTAAATTGAAAATATTCAAAGCTTCAAAATTGTGTTTCCAAACATTTTTAAATGGCTCTGATCACTACGGTGCAAGATCTGACATTTCAAATTAATGGTGGTTTATTTGCAAATTTAAAAAAAAAAATTAACTTGCAGGTGTTCATGTAACCTAATTTCCAGCTGAAATTTTGGATTAAATTATATTCAGGTATTCAAACTGAAGTGTGGCGAAAAGAGCTAATTTTTTCTAAAGCTTCATCACAAACATAAATTTTCCATAAAAAGATCAAATTCCCTAAACCATGAAGTTATCCAACCCCTATTGATTTTGACAGCAGTTTGGGAGATGRTTTTTTGGCTTTTACTTTAACTGCATTATTGCAGTTGAATTATTTCAACATTTAGGCTAGAAACAATGTAGTGAATGAAGATCAGATTTATTTTAAAAATCCTTTAAACACAAAAGCAGATGATAGAGAATGATCTTGGTATCTACGTGAAATTTCACCTGTTTCATAGTAAACTGTCATATAACTGCCAATTACATCACAGCACAATTTATAAAAATATATGTATTTCCAACAGTTCTCATCTCTTTTTCATGGTGATTCATAGCACTAAAAAAAAAAAAAAATCTTTCAATGTATTAGTCAGGTGGTCTGTGGTTTTCAAATTACTTTAGGGGATTTATTTATGTACTAAATGTACCCTAACAGCTCAGAGCAAGCTCTTTCTCTATCTTTGAGTTAGAATTGTTTGTCTAGAACATACAATGCAGCTAGAGTACCTGTGGAAGTGCTGGAAGAAGAGAAAGAGTGAGACATTGGGACTGAAGTGTGGTTAGTATACAAATATTGACACTGTCATGTGAAAGGAAGGAGAGAGAAAGGCTGATGGAAGAAGATTAATCAAGAGGGAACCACACGTCAACACCTTTGCTGCAAAGGGACAAAGGCCAGGAAGATCAGCCCTCCCAGACGTACTGAAGTTGTGGTAACATTTCAAATAATTTTTCCCAACCCAGAAGATAATCTGGGTCAAGCAGAACCTCCATGTTTCATAGTTAATTATACAGATGGTGCTCAACTAATTGAGAAAGTGTACTCTTGGTGACATAATTCCCTCTAGCAGGCAACTATCATAAATAATTTGTAAACTAAGAATTTCAGTTTGAATAAATTACATCCTTTTTGATAGTGTTCTCATCACACAAAAAAAAGGCATTTTAGCACATGAAAGAAAATATAAAAGATGATACGGAAAACAAAAGGTAATAAAAGGGAACATAGTCAGAACCTTCCAGTACATGAATCTAGTTTTTGTGGACTCATCATTTCCAGTCCATCTGACAATCTGATTACTGCACATAGCGTTGCAGATGGAATTAAGCCATATGCACAAACTGACTACCCAGGACCTGAGAAAGCTGCATGTTTTGCTTTGACAAGTCTTATAATTAGAAACCTGTTAATGAAAAATTCAAAGAATTCTACTAAATTAGATGGACACCGTCAGCAGAAAATTTTAAGACTGACCCCAGAGTGAGCCTCACAGATCAGTTAACATCAATGACATTCTATCAGGTTTTGGCAAGTATGTAAAGTTCAAGACTGACTATGCGTTTTTTCCTCTGAGGTCTGCCCTCCTTCAGGAAGTCTCTACCTCTTAATCAGTAAACCCGATTTATTTGTTTTTTGGTCAGAAATGCGAATCAGATTCCATTAACAAAACATGAGACAAACTATGTATCTATGCCTAAAGAATAAACTTTGGAGCTTAACTGCCATGCAGCTGGAAATAGCTTTACCCAAAGCTTCGTCTATTGTCTACAACACAATTTCTAAATATTCATTGTTCATCATCTGTTCATGTACACCCACCAGCATCTCCTGACAGTTATTTTGAACTGCGTGACWTACAATGTGACTGCCTGCAAGTACCGCCTGGCTTAGCCTTGGAGTTACTAAGAATTATCAAACCAGCTACAGGACTAACTGTAGCCTATAGGTTCCCTTTCAGCTTTCACAGTGAAACTTTATGATCAGGTTAGCCAAAACCTAAACAATCTATATACACACAGAGTTAGGGGCACTATGAGTACCACAAAGAAATTGGAAATTCTTAAACAAACAMACACACACCATTAAAGGATGAAGTAACAGAAATACAATTATATTCAACAGTATAATAGACAAGCCTGTTAAGTCAGAAACTATGATCTGAAATTTCTTCTAAAAAGAAACAGAGAAAGAGCCAAACTGATTACTGGGAGCTATGGGCTGGCAGTTCAGTACAGCTTTTAAATGGAACCGTGATAAGGGAAATGAAGAGCATGTGCAAAAGACARAAGACCTTCCAAGATAAAAAAGAAATTGATACACATTGGTTATGAGAAGACTAGAAGTTTTCTAAGCAACCAAAAGAGACTGGCATTTTGGAATACCCTTCACGCAGATAAAATAAGGAGAAAACTCAATTTACATTAGCTTATATGAAGTATTAAGGAAGTAATATAAATCAAGTAGGAAATCCTTTCTGTGTTCTGCTCTGAAATGGCTGAAATACATGGAGTAAAAATGGAAACTACTGCCTACCAGAGATTCAGTACAAGTAAAAAAACTGTGCTGGCAAACTGCAATTTGCTACAATCAATAATTCTTCCTGGTTGTGATTAAGTAAAGTGAACTAGATTAAGTGAAATAGCTCTAACAATAATTACTTTTAAATCTTAGGCCCTGCATTTCTTACAAGCTTTTTAAAGAAATGTAAACCATAACTCAAGTGTCTTTTCACACTTTTTTGGTTGCTAGTAAGTGAATTTGTGTTTAAGAAATATTGCKGAGTTCCACAAATTCTTTTTGCCTATCCAGAGCCCGGTATGCTGCTACTGTTTTTCCTGTTAAACAAACAGGATCTAAGAAATTTCAGTCTTCAAATCGTTTACTATAGCCTTGAACTTTACAAGCCTCTTGTAGAGCTTTGCCTTTCCTTAGGCACTCAGTTCATGTTGATGTCTCTACAAAATAGCTTTTGTTCACTTTCTGGGGRTGGGGAACACAGCAATAATGTCTTTTATGTCCATCTTAATTTACACTTGCTTTGATTTTTCCAGGTATCTCTGTGTGACATAATATTCTTAGTCATAAACTTGGTCAAAAACCTTTTTACAAATTTGATCACAGAGAAAAACCTTGAARAAGAGAAATATTACACTAACGGAAAGCAAAAGTATCCATAATAAGGTATAATACTTCAGATAAAATACCTGCTTCTATCTTCACTCTGTTCCACTGTGCAGCATTAAAAAAATGACAGACAGGTAGGGCAGTTCAGATGAAATGAGAACTATAGTTCACATGAAAAAAGAACTAGACCAAAACTTCTGAACTGAATTGTTTTCAAGCTTTTAGTTCAGTTTATATGAACTTTGAAAGGTCCAAATCCCAGATTTACATATTTTATCAGTGCCTAATTAAAAAAAGCTCTTATACACACTTAACATTTTTGCTACTTCCAGCTCAACATATATGATCTACAGTCATTTTGAGCCAAAGGTCATAATGGAGTGAAAGAACGCTAGGATACAGTTTCTTTGGCATTATTCACTATAAGGTCAATATTCTTATCCTGGTATAACTAATCAATCCTGTCATTTAAGTATGATCTGCATGAAAGATCCTGCAGTAAAAGCCAGTGCAATCTCATTATTGCAGAATTATTGTTTATTGGTGTTCCTGATTGTAGCCCTGATTACAGCTCTTTTAAAYCTGTGCTTTTTAAAATTTATTTAACATACTGACATGAATATATGACTGCTCAATACTACAGACTACCGCTATCTGAAAGAAATGACAAAAAATAAGGCTGTGATTATTTTTCTAGACTACAGCTCTTATCAACAATTTGTGACGAGCAGCTCTTGCAAGGCACCCGTAAGTTGAGGAAGCCCTTCGCAAGGCTATTAAAATAATCTCTTTYCCTGCTCCATCTCTTTCTCTTGTCCCATCAAGAGAGTTTCAGACTTGTAAGAAAATCTGTTCATTTAGGAACGGCTGACCTTACCAGTTTTACTAAAATTTTATGCTGGAGATTAAGCAGTCAATGTCAAACAGAATACTGAGATACAATAGCACAACTATTGCTGAGTCACAAGATGATAATACGATTAAGCAGGGTGGATTTCTTTGCCAATGGCAGAGGAAAAAAACGTCTGTTCTCTAATATGCATGGATGAGAAAATCTGCAGAAGAGAAAATTCTTCCTACAATCTTAGTGTGAAAGTCTACTTTGACCCCTAGTTTATACTCTTGAGAGCTTCACATTTGCTTGGTAAACTGAAGAGTTTTGATATGTTCTCAGCCAAAAAAAAGAGGAAAAAAGGCAGAAAGCAAGCTGTCATCTGAATTTGTCTTTAAGGATTTTTCTCTGCTGCTCTGCATACCTCTCATATGCACTGCAGCAAGGCCCCAGCAGGACTGGATTGTGGTGCTGATGTGCATGTTAATAAAACAGCATTGTTCAACAGCAATTATCTTGCTCAAGCAGCCTGCGTTTTATAGGGTTTGAAGGGACAAGGGTAGTACCATGGGAATAACAAAATAACRACGTGACTACATTTGATATGCTTGCGTGTGTCAGAAACTTGTTTGCACTTGTAAATTGGTGGTTCATCATGTTCCTTTAAAGGAGGAGCTCAGGATAGTCAAATCTTGAGTACTCAATACTCATTTTTAATGGTGGTGAAGAAGTCAGGCATTACAATTTGGCAACATGGCTAGTTAATTTGCCCGGAGCACATTATGAATATTAATCCTGACACATATAGAGGCACCRCACAATTAAATAACAATGCATGTAGCGAGGACAAAGGATAGATAGACCGTGTGTTTAAAACCAAACCCAGAGACAAAAGGACTGGGCCATTGAGGTGGAACTTCATTTATGTTATAAACATTGATTGGCTGGAATGTGAGCACCTGTGTATCCCACTGCAAGAATTTCACTGTAAAGCATCATTGTTTGGCCTTAATCCATGACTGAAGTAATCAGAGTCATTACTGTATGGGTAGYTAAAGTTAGAAAAGTTTGTAATAGGCCCCATAGCGCATGTGATAAAATAACTGATACAATTTCATTTTCCTTGCCTCTGCTTTATCTTTTTTTTTTTTTTTAATGCACTGCAGATCTTCGTTTAAACTATAGTATTTGTCAAGTAGATTGATGGATGACATCCCCCCACCACCCCCAGATTCTCAGCCATGTGGGGGGCTTTTCTACTAGCCACAACACCACAGAGAAGCTATAAAAGTTAACTGCTACAATCGCCTTTTTAACCTGAATCTTTGTAAGATAATGAAAGCTTGGAAGCTCACTAACACAGGCATGTCTCTTCTGGTGACACTGGGCACCCAGCAGGCCTCTTTATACAAGGCTGACCTAACCAAGGCACAGCACAGTGAGGCRTATTGGTTTTGGAATGTCCTACTGCCACCTACTTGCCATTCCAGTGCAKTGTGGCCAAGTGTGCTGTAAATTGTCTTTTTTGGCCAGTTCAATTTGAAAATCGATGAGTGACAGTCAGCCTATGCACTACTTTACTTGACTTTTAAGTACTCCTTCAAAGTCAGGTGCTAGTCCTGAAAATAGTTGCAAAACAACATCCTTATGTCCAACACTTCCACAGCGCTGTTTCTGGCTGCGGCCCTTTTTACATCCAGCATTTCAGCTCCTTAACCTCCTCTGCTTGGGCTCTTATGGAGCCTGTGTTTTAGTGAGAAGCAGTAACCATGGCAGTGCTGCTGCAGTTCCACCTGGACACAGTACCAACCAGTATTAAGAGCACTAAGAACTGACTTTCACCATMGTGATGCTATATGAATCCCGAGCCTTGCTCTGTATCCCTTGGGCTGGCCCCGGCCTGGCAGTGTGCTGTCAGCCTCCTGCCTGCACAGCACATCCACTGCTGTCCCGCCCGCCGCTCCCCGGGAGCAGGCCCTGGCACGCTGGGCTGAGAGGGCAGCCGGACATCCCTCCCCACTCTGCACCTCGGGTACATCTCTGCTTAGCGAGCGCAGAGCACAGCAGACACGCGGTGAACGTGTTCRGGGCCAGGGCTGTCAGGGCCTCGAGTCACCAACATGCTCTGCAGCCCCCGGCCCCCCAACACAGCTCCATGGCCCCCCTGGTCAGGTCAGCTCTGACATGGCTCAGCCTGTAACCTCAGACCAGGCTGCTGAGAGAAGAGCTACGAGGCCGCTTCAGGGGCCTCTCCCCCTCCATTGGGAGCTGCTGTTTGCTCCCGCCCCTTGCCCTCAGCCCAGGCCCAGCCAGCTGCCAGGAGCAGGGCGAGGTGGCCGCCCGGCAGCAGCCGCTCCCCTGCGCGGCGGAGCGGGAGAGCAGAGGTGGCGGYGGCCAGGCCGGCGCGGGGGCGGGCGCTGAGAGGCCGGCCTGCGCCCAGAGGCACCCCGCGGGCAGGCCGGGGCCTCCTGTCAGCCAGGCACCAGGCGGCCCGGGCTGCAGGGCCCCTGCATCCTTACTGTCTGGGTGCAACATCAGTCTTTTCTAAGAAACACTCCAGTTTCAATCTTTAAAAAACTCCGGCCTTCCCTGCTTCAGCTTCCCCAGCCATACAACTGGCAGTTCTCCCCTCCACCTTCTTGCGTCTTGTGGAAAAAATAAAAATAGATGAAAATTAAACATCAACACCTCTCTAGGGCAAAAGCATAAAGAGTTCATTAATGGTGTCTCACAGAGGGAGGGCGAGATAGGAAGATATCTGAACTCCAGCTCAGACCTTAATTATGCCTACATTGCCGTAGGAATGCATCTTCATTGCTTGAGGCAAAAAAAAAAAAAAAATTACCCCTTTCCTGCTCGTCTAGAAAACTAATTTGCTATTTATAAAGAAACAAAACTGGAGATTAGAGTCCGAGCAGATAGAGAAAAAATTCCTGTTACTTGTTCAGCATTAGGACACAGAAGAATAATATGCACCAATTCCTCAGGCTGAACAGAAAGACAAAATAAAAGAGAGAATGCTTAGGAAGCTGCAAGGCTGGACACAGTGATCAAAAGCTCTTCAGAAGTGGCAGGTTTATCTCCTCCCTGTAAGCACAATGCAGCCCTGCAGAAGCATCTCCCTGAAAGCCTTGTGCAGGTTCACAATATTAATAACCAGCCACTGCTGTCAGGGATGCCTCATTCTGCAGTTTAATTTGAGACATATTTGTCAATGGTCCTAAACTCCAGAAAGATAAGGTTAATATTTAGTGTTTGATGCCAGCTGGAAGAAAGGGTAGTTTAGGGAAAGCAGGCCTACCCTGCTAAATGCAGAAAACGCTAATAATGTAAGTGCATTTCTTGAATTGCCATGGCATCTCCCTCCCACTTCTATCCTAACACCAACACCTCTGTATACTAATTCATTAGTCACAGCATTTTACAATAAATCAGTGTAACCACTCTGAATCTTTCAGTGAATGATAAATGCACCCACACATTCCTTTGAAAAGGATGTGCTGGTCAGGAAGCAAATGTGTGCAGGCTTACTGTTGTGGTAATCATCGCAGAATACTGTTATGAGCAACATTAAACAGTGTGAACGTTCACTTATTACAGCAGCATCTTTTCCTTCTTTTGTGGTTTAAGCCCAACCGGCAACTAAGCCCCACACAGCMRYTCGCTCACTTCCCCCCCCAGTGGGACRGGGGAGAGAATCAGAAGGGTAAAAGAGAGAAAACTCGTGGGTTGAGATAAAGACAGTTTAATASGGAAAGCAAAAGCCGCGCACACAAGCAAAGCAAAACAAGGRATCCATTCACTCCTTCCCATKGGCAGGCAGGTGTTCAGCCATCCCCAGGACAGCAGGGCTCCATCACACCTAACGGTGACTTGGGAAGACAAATGCCATCATTCTGAACGTCCTCCCTTCCTTCTTCCTCCAGCTTTATATGCTGAGCATGATGTCATATGGTACGGAATACCCCATTGGCCAGCTGGGCTAGCTGTCCTGACTATGCTCCCTCCCAGCTTCTTGTGCGCGTGGCAGAGCATGGGAAGCTGAAAAGTCCTTGACTAGTGTAAGCACTGCTCAGCAACAACTAAAACATCAGTGTGTTATCAACATTCTTCTCATACTAAATCCAAAACACAGCACTATACCAACTACTAGGAAGAAAATTAACTCTATCCCAGCCGAAATCAGGACACCTTCCCTCAAGGACGTCCACCTGTATCACTTAGTCTAGGTGATCTTACTTTGGAACATCAAGAGAGAGATTGACTTATTTGTTAAAAGCCAAACAAAAGTTGAGAGGAAAAAATTATTCTCCAATCCTGAAGAGTTGCTGCTTTGGCAGATTTACAAACTTGCCAGGATTTTAGTTGTAATAATGCATCAGATTAGAGCATGCCAGATGAGCTCTTCTTGTATGACATCAGAAGCAAATATGGATATTTATATGTAAACTTTGGGGAAAATACCTATACGCGTAAAATACCACAGGCAGAAATAGATATTTCCTTTCCTGTAAGTTAAACTTGCTGGTTTTTAGTCTTCAGTTCAGCAGGTCCAAAACATTTTCCATCATAAATACATCTTTGCCTGTAGATAGCTGTAAGTATTAGATCAGAGACAGAATAAGGAAAGTTTATGCAAAATTGCTAGGAGAACCAATTTTAGGAAAGTTTACTAATTTCCTTACCAGTTTTAGTTCTTTGTGATAGCTGTGGTGGTGCACAACACAAAAAGTTTCCTTCATCCTCAGTAACTATTTACCAGATTATACTGAAGAATATAGCTGGGTTTTTAAAGCATTGGTCATTTCTAAATTATGGTAGCCAATTCTCTGTAGTCCAGATGATCTGTAATCCCTCCAAGTCATTCAAAACCTGTTTTATACTTTCTGCAATGTAATTTTATAAACCTCAAATACCATCCCTCATTTTCTGCAACAGCAATGTTTATTTTGAGTGTTAAAAGTCAGCATATCAGATTGCAGACGTTTTGTCACCCAGTGAAAGAATGCATGTTGAAAGAAAAAAGGAATTACAGCAGTATGATCCAAAAAATAGGTGTTGGAGCTGAACTGGAATTAAAAAGCTACTGAATTAGCTTGGTTGGCTCTAAAGCTTGAGGAAAGCAGCCTCTGAAGCTAGAATAATCAGTTCCGCTGAAAGTTACATTAAAAGGGCCTATATTCTCTCCCTATAAAAACATGTTACCTGAAACTATATATATAATTTGTTAATAGCTTTTATATAGGAGTWGTGGCAGAGGAAGAAAGGAATTGGATTTATTTAGAAGTTTGGGTTTCATGGGGAAAATACAAGGTAATTCACAGTCCTTTATAAATGCATTGGACAACCTCCTCATCCTTAACTGCAACAGTGTGGTCTCCATAGCAAGAACCTCCCTTTTAAAAGCAGTTACTCAAAGTGAACTCCCTGTGGACTGGTAGGTTTTTCTAAAAGGATATATTTGGTGTACCTAGTAAATGGTATAAACCACACGGAACATATTAGACTTCAATAATAGTTTCTGCATAAAATTCCTAAAGCAAAACTTAATGATCATCCTTTCCATGTCATGAGTTGTATGAGCTATATAAAGCTCATTCTATTACTGAAGCAATCACATATTCTATGTCCCAATTTTAAAAAGTTGTGCGGCACAAACGTTACTAAAATAATCTTCTGTATACTCTTTGATTTTATGATACAAGTTCCATTAACTTAGCTGTGCAAAAGTTAAACTGAAAAGACAATGCTTTGGAGCTTGTTCTAAACTTTTTACCTGCAAAGCACTGCAGAAAGCTGTATAAAAATGCCATTTCTCCATAAAAAGCCATGCTGGGTCAAACAGCCACTCGTCCCAAGTAGCTAGCAAAATTAAATACTTTACAAATAAAAAAACAGAAGGCACATGTTTACAGATAAAACTTGCATAACAGATGAGGAAAGGAGAAGTAACAGGAAGTTTTTCCATTACAGAAAAGTTAGCTCAGGCATAAAGCTCACRTGGAAGATATCAGAAAACACCAGATAGCAAGTTTATAAAATGTATTTGTTAAATTTGGAGATGCTTTGTTATATTTACATACAAGTTTGTTCCTCCTCTGTAAGAACAGATACATGCTTTCAGAAAGCAGCATTTAGCCCAGAATTCAGCCAGGGGTCATGAAAAGATACTGAAGTGAAAAGCAAGAGACCTGAGCAAGTAGAGTGACATTTTGCCTGGCATACCATTCCAAGTCCTGTAAACCAGGACATCTGGTTTACGGGCATCTGAAGCGAGGAGTTGCATTTTCCTTGCCACATTTAATAGCTTTTGAGAAATATATTCTTCATGAACTTGCTATGGCCTTTTCTAGCACATCTCAGAACCCCCAATATCCTCTAGCAAGAAATTTTACAGTGGTATTGTACTTTATGTGAAATTATATCACCTTGTTAATGTAAGTCTGATACTTGTTATTTTTACTGAGTGTCCTTTAGCTTTAATCATAAAAAACAGTGATAATCTGTTCTCTACGATTCGTATTTTTTCAGAACTGTAGCGTTTCTCTTTCAGTTCTCTTGAGAGAAAAAAAATCCTGATATAGTAAATCTTATTTTATAAGCTGTTAAATAGCTCCAGATATACTTTGCCAACCTTTTCTGGACCTTTCCAGTTCTATTAGATCTTTTTTTAAATGAGGGGAAGTGCAGAGGAGCCAACGAGAACTGTATGAAGGATTCAGATGTTCACTATGGGTTTACCAGTGGCATAAATAATCTTTTCGATTTTTAAGTACTTAGCTGGTAATTTCTAACATTCTTGTATTTTCAGTACTGGTCTAGCATGCTATACCCTGCATCATGAGTATCTTTGTTCCAGTTGGTAACCAGGAATTTACAACCCATCTTGATGCATACTTAAGGATTTCTCCAAGTTTACCACCCAACTATTGTTGACTAAAGCTTATTGCTTAGTGCCTCAAAGTCTCTCTGAAACTTTTTACAGTGTGTTTTCATTTCAACTATGCTGAATAATTTAGGTAGAGTAAAATATGTAACTTCATTGTTCACTCTGTGTCCAAATGATTCAGGGACCTAGTAAAACAGCACAGACTTTGCAGGGCTTCAGAAGTTTCCTCTCCCTCAAAAATTGACCATTCCTACTTATTTTCATTACTTTTAACTAGCTATTAATCCCTCTTTCCCTCATGTAGATTTTCTTTCTCCTAAGAAATACTAGCTGGCACATGTAGCAGTAACATGTCTCCAGCAGCTGGAGACAGAAAATTGATAAAATTCTTTCTCAGAAAGGTTATATAAACTGTCTTAAAATCATAAGAAGAGAACTCTGTCAGAATGTTGTCAAAAGGAACAACTAATTTTAGACTAATGGCCAGGGGAAAAGAATGCACTGCAAACCTTGTGCAAATAGAAAGACTGGAGTGAACAATAGATTATAATGACTTGTTTCATAAAGATTAGCTGCAAAAAAACTCAGTGGGCAACGTAGACATTTCTTTATTACTAATGAGACAGTTCAATTCTTTATAGAGCTTTTGCTTCAAAGAACATCTCTAGTTTGTTTTTAATTAGTCTCAAAAGGTGGTTTTCATTGAATAGGAAATTCTCAAATGACAACAGAAAATAGAGGACTCGGCGTAAGTGAAGTGAACTAGAACCAGAGGAAGACAAGTTGAGTGTCTACTGGACAGGTTTGCCAATACCCCAGCAATTCAATGTAATTTAAAGCAGAGGTATGCAGCAAGTGTCATTATATTAAGGTGCCTGCCACCTCTGAAAAAGTTGCTGACATTGGGTTTGTGTGTGAAGCAACAAAGTTTTAGCAATTGCTGAAGGGTTTTTTGTTTTTTTTTAAGAACACAAATTAGGATTCACACCACAATGGGTAAAGTTAAAAAATAGCACAACCCATTAAGGAAAGAATGGGACCCAGCAGCAGCAGCAGCTCCTTGGGTTTTTGGCATTTTGAGGAAAGGAGTGGGTGAAAGGTAACTGTAAGGGGAAATTATTTTCCTACTGTTTAACTTGAATTAACTAGAGCRGTTCTGTCCCTCGCAGATAAAATTTTTGGCTCACTCTAGAACAAATACACAATCAACTAAGGGCTTTTACAGAGAGGAAAAAGTAAAAGCAATGCCTTCAATTTAGAGGTCCCTCTATAGCTTTGCTGTTTCTGTGGTAATATGTTCCTCATGTTGGATGAGAATTTCTAATAATTTACATAATCATAATTTGAGGTGGACACAACACCATAGCCCATTTTGCATCAGTTTCAGCAGATTGGGWATTGATTCTTAAGGTCCTCATAACCCAGGTGTCAGACCATCTAGTAGACGCAAAGGTGTTGGGCCAAAAGAAAGAGGTTCTAGCAGTTATTGTAATTCTGAACTATGATTCCCATAGGCCACAAACCATTCAAAAAACCCAACATAGCTGTTTAGTCTTTCTGTCCAGAACCATKATATGTCACCTGAAGGAAACCATGAGTTTTAGTGCTTTTCGTGTTCTCTTGTCATAGGCTCCCATTCATAATCTGGGGGTTAATCCAGGAGAAGACATTGAAGAATTAAAAAGCTGACTACACACTGTTAGCCTTGCATAATTAAAAGGTAATGCAGCTGTAGTCAGTTAGTTCCGTATATGTATACACACACAAATTTTTAATACCATATTACTTCATTTTTATTACTGATCTTACTCAGACAAGATTCTTACTACCTTAATGTAGACTTGTCAAATAGATACTTCATCATTCCACATGGTTTTTATTGTTTCATATTTCAACTAAAATAAAAAAAATTATTCATCATATAGCCAAGTCCATGTAAGCAAAAAGAACATTATAATTGTTAACATGCTCTATTGTACACAGTACTGCTTGAAAAAGTGTCATATCTAGTTACAACTCTGACAGACACATTTGGGAAAAAAAAMMCCAAACTTYTTCTGCCAGTTAACTGTAAGATATATTATTTTAAGCAAGCAATCCCTATTTCCAAAGGGAAACAGAAATACAGACAAGATATTAGCAACAAGATTTGCTAGCTATCCAGCCTTAATGAACAGTTTTAAAACTGTTTTAAACTTATTTTTTAAAAGGTCCAACTCAGTTTTGACTCAGCACAGATACTTGACTTCAGTTGTCTATGTCCTGATGTATGCAKTCTGGCAAAACATTTTTGCAGTTTCAGCTGGATACATCACATCTAATACAGACATATTGGGAGAATTCATGAGGCACTCTGTGAAGGGCTTTCCATTTTGGAATTCCCTTCCCCTCTTGTGTCCAAATAGAGCTCAACACTGTTAGTGTTCTAGTTACACTGCAAATCTTAATTATCTGTCTTTCCTGCTCTTAAGAACAATTGGGATGTATAATTAAGACTCATTTGTGTATATATGCATTTTTGGGGTGACCACTAACCATGCCTTTAGTTTGATGGAATTTAGCAAATTGTAGGAATAAATGGATTAGCAAAATAAGCTTTAAAGGTGTTGAAAAGCATATCCTAAAATTTGCTTTTATCAGGAGGAATGTTTTAGATTGTTCTAGAATTCTAGAACAGAAGTTGGTAGTAATGCTGACTAATAATAACAACTGGTAAAAAAAAMCTTGTTTAAACATTGGGCTATTCTGTCAAATTTTGAATGAACTAAGGAACTTGTGTATAAAACAGGTTAGAGACTAACTTGAAAATAAGTTCTATCAAAAACTTAAATAAATAGAGCAAGAGATGTGCAAGGATAGGATAGAAGATAGTTGCATATGGTTATGGATTTTTCAGAGCCTTTTGCCCTGCTAATAAGAACAGCTGAGCTGTCAAGTTTACCTCCAAAGAGAAAAGAAATTAGTAACTCCAAATCAAACAACTAGCTATCACAGAAGTATTGTTTGACACTGTCTGCAGGGCTTTTTGTAGCCAGTGAAGCTTGTTTTCAAAGTTCATTTTCAGAAAATTCAACCCTTTTCTGAAAAACTCAAGGTGTTAATGCTGCTAATGATAGCATAGCTCTCATTTTGCTTTACAACAAGCAAAATTTACTTGTCTTAAAAATCTGCTATTCCGCTTTTCCTTCTGCAATACCATGAGAAAAGTTTTGTGCAGTTAAAAGGTTTTGGAAAATATCTAAAGAAACAATACACATTATAAAAATGCAGGATGCCAGGAATCAATATCTGGACCTCAAAGAAGCAATGATAAGTACTGTCCCAAGTCAAACAGTCGTCACTAATAATACTCAGGACAATAAATTTAACATCCTTTATATGTATACTTAGATATCTTGCTATACACCAATATAAGCCAGTTCAATTTTATGAACTCAGTATTTGAGAAGAAATTTTGTTTCAGTCATTAACTACTGGAAAAGTGAGCGCCAGGTCTTTTCACTTTTTTGTTCCTTAGATTGGAGCCATTTGCATTACTTACATATTAGAAAGAACAATACTTTCTAAGACACAGCACATTTTCAGAAGAAAACATCCAGAATAAAAGAATAGGGTGACATGTGGGTTTGAGAGGAAACATCAACTGTTTTTAACATCCTTGTTTTGTTTCTAACAATGAAGAAAGAGGGAACACCCTATAATCCAACAACAATGCTTGCAGACAGATATCCATCACTAGCAAGTTGCGTGTCTTTTCTTCACCCATTTCCTTTTACTTTCCAGAACCACAAAGGTCATTATGGTCTATTCCATTAAGTGATCTTGGACAGTTTTCTGCATTTAGTTGATATCAGATATACTACATCATCAGTTGGATTTGGTTTTGACACAAACTGAACTTTTGTGCCCATTGCAACAGAGAAAGTTAATRTCAGTTTCTTGTTTCAGTCAAGAAACTACTTACCACCTAGAAACACTCAGCGTTTGGACACTGCAAGGCACACCRTAGCAGGCAAAGATTTGTGACATATGTAAATTTTGATAACCAGCATAAATCTTAACACAGGCAAATCCATATTTGCTTTGCCAGTATTCAAACATGTAAGCCTAGAATGCTAGTATTCGTATAAATACATAAGTTACAGAAATAACTCAGTTGACCTAGTGGATGCTCAGTCTCTTCAGATTAACTTATTATGAATAAATAAGCAGTTCAAAACCAGATGTACCTTTTTACCACCTAAAGCATTAAACATCTCTCTTTTTTTTTCTAAGTAAATTCTATTCTGGCTTTAAAAATCCATATTAGATTCCTTTTTTTATTCATTATACAATTTGATAGTTAAACTGATGTGTTGCTATTGTATGTAGGTCACTTGCATTTACTTTTAAGTACTTTATATACACAGTAGCTAGCTGAAGCTTTTATAAATGTTCTCATTCATCTTTGTGGTATTATAGTCCATTTGAGGGGCTTTACAATCAATGCACTCATAACATTTAAATTWAAAAAGAATGAAGTTTGATTTAGACTGATAAAATATTCGTATTGGGTCATACCTTATAAATCTCCAGAAGCTAAACACAGTATGGTTGCCGAGATAGGATAACAGCTGTATCCACCTATGAAATATTAAAAATAAGATAGAAGTGATACTATTGGAAATTACTTTATCAGTCAGACCACTGTTGTATTGGCCCTACTGRGGAAAAAACCTAGACTCTACACAGTCTAGTTCAAAAGTCAACATTTAATTCACAAGTAAAATACCATCCATTTGTCTATTGATTCTATGATTGCCATTCCGAAAACACTGATTATTTTAACACTAGAAATAACAACAGCTCTGTTCAATTATCTCACATGAAACCATGCAACTTTCAGCGAAATTGGAATATTTTCCTCCCATATACCCTTAGCTAGTCTAAAGGGCCCTACAAGTTTTTGTAAAAAAGTCAGCAATATTAATACATTTTTCATTTCTAAACAGTAGCAGGGTTCAGAATGCAAAAGCCATTAGATGCCTCCCCAACATATTTCTTATTAACATTAATCTCTGAATCTTAAAAATCATGTCTGTAGATCTTGGTTGTAGTAAGAACAGACTCTATKGATAAATAGGCTTCATTTTTCTCCTTAATCATCAGAGTAAAGCTGAAGAAACTCTGTTAGACCAGAGAGAACTTGGCCCATTAGCCTTGATAACATATGCTGAACCAAAGAAAAAAAAAAATTAAGAAAAACCACATGATTAAACTGGATGAAATAGAAACCACTAGTTCCATTCTGATTTGCTAAATGAAGAGTTAAAACTCTCCTATCATGTGCACACTATTAACAAATTGAGCTTATTTTTCTTTCTCTGTTTTCAAACTTGGTATTTTGAAACCAATCAATTTGGCAATGCACTCTGCTTTTCAGAAAACAGTTTCTAACTTTTGTTTTTCTTTACTAATGAATTTATAAAGTAGGAAAATATTTTTGCCTGAAAACAGATGAAACAGCTAGAAAGAAAAAGCTGAACTAGCAATGACTAACTAGATATTCTTCATTTCCTTTCTTACTCTGTTATAAAGAAAAAACCTTACCTGCTAAATTCCYGTCCTCCTGCAAACTAACCCTTACTCTAATGATCTACAAGGTGCCTCCCACAAAAGATAYACTTTGCCACTCATTTCCTTTTGTATAAATTAAAACAATTGCTGGCCCAATTGCAGTTTGAACATAATTAGTTTTCATTTATTATCTATCATACTTTCAGCTGTGCCACTTATCAACCCCAGAACCTCCTACTTAGCTAAATTGCCATGTTGACATTTGCCTTGACTCTTACAGAGAGAGGAATCAGCCTGTATCCTAGAAACAGGGTTTAAGACAGGACTTAAGCAAAATATGGGTATTAAGTCCAATGCTGCAATCCAAAAGGGCCCACACAGCCACTCCCCAACACTGGAGTTGTTACACCTCCCTTTATGACAGTAAAGCTGCTTATGAGCCTAGTACTGCACCTTGAGCAGAGTATGGTCACTGTTTATTGCAACTGTTAGACATCTAGCTCGCATGCCAGAGACATAAGCAGAAAAGGAGGGACTCACTTTTGGCAGTTGTCCTCTATCTCGGCTGCTTGCAGTTGCACTCAGTAGAATGTCCTAACCTAAATGCTGAATGTCCATGCTGAATAATGGTCCAAATTTAATCAAAACCTTTCCCATGATTTAGGAACTTCATTGAGGTTGAGTCTAACCTTCAAACCAGGCCTGTGGGCATAACTTTTCCTGCCATGCTTCTGACTTACCAACGCATTAGAGGAAGAACATGGCAGAAGAGACTGGGAATTAACAGCCTCTGAAATGTCATGTTTCCATTTGATAAGAAAAAGCAACTAACAGCTGAAGATGACTTTAATTGCAATATCATGTAGTAGCCAAGATGACAATCTTTCATATTCACAATTTAATACTGTAGCGCTGGTTTGACACAGAGGTCCACAGCAAAGTTTATTTAATATAAGTGACTGAACATCTTAAGATCAGAAAGGCAAACAAGGAAAAGATTTTTAAAATGTATCCAGCTTGAATTAATTCTTTAATGAGAAACTAGTGAAGGTTTTTCTTCACCCTTTAGAGACAATGAGATACAACGCTCATAAAAGGAGTTTACAACATGAAACCTAATATAAAGGTACGCATTGGATTTCAAAACCATGCTTGTGCTTTACTTTTGTAATTGTCACATAGTCATGAAAATTAGACAGACTTAATAAATAGCATGGGATAATGATGGGTTACCTGAGACTTTGATTCCACTCTCCTTCTGATGCAGGCAACATTGTCATATAACCTTTTTTTATCTCTATAACATAATTCCTGTCAGTACGCATCGGGTGTCCCTGTGCGGGTGTTGCCAGTGGGGCCGCAGGCACCCCTGTGGGGCGAGGCTGCGGCTGCCCGGTGCCGGACRCGGCCGCTTCCCGCCAGTTCCGGCTGGCTCCAGCCGGCTCCACTGCAGCCCCAGCACAGGGCTCAGCCGAGCCGAGCAGCCCAGCTGGTGGCACCTCYGTGAGCACGTCTTTCAGAAAGGGCAAAATGCYGCACGGCAGCGCGGAGCAAGGAAAAAAGTGTGAGAAACAGCCCCGAGCGCACGGCGGTGAGAGAAGGAGGAGGGGAGGAGGTGCTCCAGGCGCGCAGTAGAGATTCCCCGTGCTGCGGCGGGTGGGTGAGCCCCGAAGGAGCGGCAGCCCCTGGAGAGCCCCCACRCAGGAGSAGGGAAAACTGTGAGGAGGAGGGAGCAGCAGAGAGGAGCTGTTATGGACTGACCGCAGCCCCCCATTCCCTATCCCCCTCTCCTGCTCTTGGAGGGGGGTATGGGAGTTGGGAATGGAGTGAAGTTCAGCCTAGGAAAAAGGTTGGGGAAAGCTGTTGTTTTGTCTTTGTTTCTTGCCATCCAACTCTATTATAAATTAAATTAATTTTCCCCAAATCAAGTCTGTTTTCCTGTGATGGTAATTGGTAAGTGATCTCCCTGTCTTTGTCTCGACCCACAGGCTTTTTCATCTTCCTTTCTCCCCCCATCATGTTGAGAAGGGAGAGGGAGAGRGAGAGAGAGGCTGGGTGAGCATCTGGCAGCCGGCCAAGGTCACCCCACCACAGCTGTTTATTTGGCACCCAATACCGGGCCCAACCCACCACCCTGAAATTARTAAGTGTTTTATGCTCTACAGCTGAACTAGCTGGCCATTCTCAGGGTGGTATGGCCATAGGCCAAGCTTAACCCACCACACAGTAAAAACACAAGCTGTGCTGAACCTTTTGTTTTACCAGTAGGGGAAAATATATGTCTTTTTAAATGAAGGTCCATTTAACTCAGTTCTGGCCATTGATAAAGTGCTTTACTGGAGATATGCAATGTTGTGTAACTATCTAGACCTGAACACTGAGAAGAAAAGGACAAACAAGGAACCTCAGAATTTGCATGTCTTTATTAAATGTAGAGGACAACAACCTATTTATCAAAGATGTCTAATATATATGGCATCACATACAAAAAACCATTCAGTCACCACTGTACATAGTGGTGTTAATCTAAGCTGGTACATATATGCAACATAGATTTTACAAAAATTTGAGCAGAAGATTTGGCAAAATTTTAACATTTTTTGGCAGCCAACTTGTAGGAGTGATATTGTAAAAGAAAAATCGGTCATTTCTGGCACAGTGATCACACTAATATAGTCCATTGCAGGTAAGATAGCCTTGGTTCTCTTATGCTTGGCCTAGATACAAAACTAAATAAAATTWAAAATTTCAGTTAGGTGCACACAAATAAAAATGCTTCATGTGCTCTTCTCCCATTTGATGCTGCTCTGCTTTGCAAAGCTGTATGGTTCCCAGCATTCAGGTGGAGACAGCATTCTGCTAAGCTGCTCACATGTAAAGATTTTTGCACATGCACAGACACCTGCTGCTTGTGCAGTTGGTTGAAGCTGCAAAAGTTTTCCTGTGGGAAAATGTTGAGAGGACAGGGCCAAGAAAATCATTGGATTTGCTTTGTGAGCTCTGAAATCTTCATAGTTTCGTCTGATCAAACATATCTTCAGTTCTTATCTCAGTTCCATCATCTTCTCAGACTTTTGGCACTGAAAAGTCTTTTTGAGTGATGAAGAGTACTGCAACCAAGATATCACTTATGTAAATGCTGCATCTGCAAAATGCAAAAAATAAAATAATCATTTGCCTGGTTTTCCTCCCAGATGTTGGTATTTTTGGGGTAAAATATTCTGGAGTTGTTAATAATCTTTGTGCTTAGCTTACATTGCATCTTCTTTRAAATTTGTACCTCAGCTCTAACTGGGGTGGATTAAAGGCAAAGACACTTCCTTAGCAGTCAACTGTAGCCATGACAGTGAATATAGAATACTTACAGGGTTKTTTTTTTTTCTTTTACTTGGAAATGGCAGTATTTAAATGTGGTTACTCAATAATCATTGTGTTGTATGTGTGGTTACATTAAGGGTAATGATCTAGAAAAGCGGTGTTCATAACTGGGTTTTCCTGACAAAAAGCTTTTGCTGCAAACTAGACAATTAATCTTCAAATAGACCATGTAAAAAACAGGTGTTCAACGACATGCAGATTGGTGGCATCGTTATTGAAACATCTTGTTTCATAGCATGTTGGTACCAGTATGGAGAAAAGATAATGCATTTGCAGTTTTCCATCCAAAGCAGACCAACATCTTTATAAATAACTTTTGCTTCTCAAGACAACTCTTCATGTATCATGAAGATTCTAACATTAGAATCTGTTAATCTGAATGGAAAATGCAGCCTAAAATTAGTTACAACACATCTGCATCTGTGAGCTAAGTCATACACAACTTCAAAATCTGTATTCCTACTTTTTGTGTCTGAAATAGAATAAAATTAAGGAACAACATCTTTTATATATGAAATCTGTGTTAAATAGTTCAAGAAGTTAACTTGCTGCTTAAGCTATGTTCTGCTGTCTACAGACTATTATCTCTGGGTAGTTCTGTTCTCCACTTAATTACTTATTTTCACTTATTTGGATGAAAAACAAACAGCATACAAATACAAAAAGAGATAATGTTTCAGCCTGAAGAATTAGATTATCACATTGGTAAATGCATAACTACTGGTCTCAGACAGAGACAAAATAATTTCATTAGACAGAAGTTTTGAAGTGGTCATAGTCTAATGGTGTAACAATTTAGCATATTAAATTATAAGAAAAGTGCAAAATATGACAGTCAATCTCGACATTATTTAGCCTTACTCAGCATTCTCCTCAGTCTAATTTGGCTATTTCATGGATACAGAGACAAAGCCTGTTACAGTTCATAGGAAAAATAATCCATTTGTCTGAGAAGGGAGTAAAATCATCAAGCCCTGAATGTGAACCTACATTCTACAAACTACTACCTAGGTGTGTACAGTGAAGGAAGTCTCCGTGTATTTAGGCATTTTAAGGAATCTCCCTGTGTTGATGGGAGAGCCTTGAACTGATGATTCATTGTATTCCATTGCTGAGCCAGCTTCTCAGATGGTAAAAAACTGGCATTGCACTATCCAAGTTGGTAAAGCTTTGCCAGTACACAGCAACGAGGAGAAGGCTTGCTACCTTCTAGTAAGAAAATTATCTTCATTTTCCTTTACTATTACTTTCAGTTATGCTAAAAGATTTGCTGCTTTGGTTTCATTTAGGAAGAAAGTGCAGAAGTTGGCTCTTTTTAGAATAATAAACTTGCCCACTTAAATTATTTAATGCTCTATGTTCTTTTTTGTAACCTAAGTGCATTTTCCTCTGTCAGAAGGGGTCAGCAGAGGTCAACACAGCAGGTGCAGGGTCTGATGGCCTTTTGCAAATTTCAGAATGTTATTAAAATTTATTTTTAAAAGGTTAAGATTTTTCTTCTGCCTTCCCTGTCTAAATAATGGAATAAGCTGAAATGCCACTCTGCTAGAAATGTTGCCAAGTTCATAGCGTTAGAGAACAAACTGTCCAAGCTTTGACATCTAATCAACATCACTAATATACTTAAATACTAAGAAGAAATCACTGATTTTAAGAATTCAACTCTCCTCTGGGTGTATGTGCAGATTACACTGTGTCAAGTACGGAATATCAATCTTGGAAGTTATCCTTGTGATAAAAAGGACTAGCTGTAGTTCTTAATATGTTTGACACCGGCTGGAGGCTTTTAAAAATGTATATTCATCAGCAGTCCAGTCCTGCTTTCTAAAATCACTTTATGAACTGGTCACTATTTAACACAAGAGCAGCTTCATAGAAATCAAATTTATGCCAATCCTTTAAATGATGGATGTTGAAACAGATTTGCACAGTACAGTAACTGTGTTCACACAAACTCCCTATCAGTTCAAGACTTCAGTCTGAGTCATTTCCARTGCAGTCTGTTCTAGGCCAAGGAGTTAAAGGACAGAAGCAAATGTCTCTTAAATTTCAGCTGATTAATGTTGTTTTCCAAAGTATTTGTCACCTGTACAGATATCCACATGCTAGACTTGTAGGCAAACTTTTTCTGCAGTGCATTTGGAATGGACTATAGGCAAATAAAGCCTTTTTCAGTGCATGATGTTAGACATTAATAAGCTTGCTATTTAGTAAGTTTTCCTCTGAATTTCAGTATCAAAGTTCAGAACTAGGCTTATGGTCCAAATTAAGCTTCAAAACACCAGGGTATATCTATTAGGTAAACTTTCCCAGCCAAAAATTACCTTTTCTCACTAATGAGATATCAACAAGCTTTGCTTCCAAGAATGTTTACTGTATTTTTTCACAATCACTTTACAGAGCTTAGAAATGAATAAAAATTCTGCCCTTCATATTTATGGGTTAACATTCAAAGACTGTAGCACAGAAATTTTTATAACAACCAAAAGCAAACTCATCCATCTACAGCTTCATTTCCCAAAAACCTGTGATAAAAAATAGCTTCTGCCTCCAAAGGTATTTAATATTACAGAATAACGTAACAATACTCCTCAGTACCACAAAAACCCCACTGTTCCAATAGGAATCAACAAGAACAGTTCATTTAGAAAGAACAACCAAACCTACTAATGCCAAAAAAATCAAGAATAGAATTAAAAGAAATAATAAGAGAAAGAGAGAGGGAATGTTTGTGTATTATAGACATACTATATATATGGACCTACATAAAAATCAGTATGGAAACTACCTACTATTTTTCTAAGTAATAAATATCGTTCAATTATCATCTTGGATTCTGGGTACTAAAAACCCACACTTTAAATTTCCTTATACCAGTATTTCTCTAACATTGCCTCACCTTAAAAACTGAAGAATACTTGTGTGTATCAGAGACATCCCATAAGGAAAAATAATTTTTAAAGTCACCCATACCACTGTCCCCTCAAGAGGTCAGACATTGTCCAGAGAATATCCTGGAAAAGATAGTTCCCGACAGAATGATAACCAGGAAGAGAAATCTGCCGTGAGCATCCACAGATTCAGGGCTAGGACTGAGAATTTGCCTTTACMAGGTAAATTCCAGGTCTTTGAAGCCTGACCATGCCCCTTTAAGAACCCAGACCTGCTCCAATGACCAAAATTTCAAGTAACTTAAATGGAAAGAGGATCAGGCTCTAAATATTCATAGACTTATGATCCTTTCAAGTGATTAGCATTGCAGACTTCYATCTGGAAGGTGTACAGGTGATTTATAAAATGTGAGATAAAGTAGCTGGCRTCATCCCTCCAGAGGGAAAGTATGGGATGGTGGCCTCAGAGTCCAGAGCTCTGAGTGCTGGAGGGCATTCCAGGCAGGACTTTCAGAAAAGAAAAATTGCTTTTCACTGCTCACGTAAATTGATTATACCTATTGCCCTCTGGAATTGGAGTTTGGGGTTTTTTTTCACTTTATTTTTTAGCTCAAGAGCTGTTGATCATTGTAGGAGTCAGATTTTCTTGTGCCTGTTACCCACTATAACCTGCATCAATTGCAGAGTCTAGCAATGGAGACTGCATGGCTGACCTTGTCGAAAACGAACAAAACTCAAAGGATATACTTATATTGCACAAATCCCCTTACTCTTGTTGGTGTCTGGAGAAAACCAGTACATCTGCTATGTTTTCATAATATGTCAGGGTGTTTAGGTTTRATCATTGGAATCTGTCTCAGTACATGCCAAATCCAAGGGAATATTTTACATGAAAGCCTGGACTTCAGGCCCAGAAGACGTTCTAAGATAAGTTTTATGTCACTGCCAACTCCATCTCCTTCTTTATTCCTCTCTAGAGACAGTAAAATATTCAGCCTAACTTCAGCATGTGGCCCAGAGGCTGTASTTGAACTGGAACAGTTGTCCCTGAACCACTTAGGTTATAAGGGACCCTYGGAGATCTCTAGTCCAATCTCCTGCCTGAGGCAGGTCCAGTTAGTTCAGGTTCCTCAAGGCCATGTCCAGTCAAGCTATGAATGTATATCAGGATAGAGATTCCACAGCTTCTGTTAGCTCCTGTTCCAATATTTGACCACCATTATGGCAAAGAAGTCTTTTCTTACATTTGTTTGTCATTTACAATTTTCCAACATGTGTCCATTACCCTTGTCCTATCCCTGTATTCCCTGTAAGAAAAGTCTGGCTCCATCTTTTGTCTATTCTCCCATTAGGTAGTTGTCTATGTCAATTGTCAGAAACATCACGATCCAAAGAAGGTTTCACAGTAAATCTTTTGGGGTTTCAGAGTTTTAATAGAGTCATAATCTTTATAACAATATCATGGAAAGCTCATTTCTGAAGTTAGTGGGTGACTGCAAAGTTTGAAAAGAACTGTAAATAAAAAAGAACAGCATTGGACTCCTTTCCCATATCATTTTGGATTTAGAGTGGGTGTCCTTCTGCCACCTGCTTATAATTCTGCCAAGGTCCAATGTGCTACTTGTTTCAAAAATACACAGAATTCTGTCTTGAGTGCCAGCCCCATGCCTATTTCTGGAAAATGAAAATACAATCTCTCAGGCTGCCTTTGCAAGTGTCTCTTCCCTACTCACTAGAACTTAAAGAGTTTAGGAACAGCTATCTTTCCATTTGCTCAAAAGATAAAATTAAGCATAAGAAACAAGAGTTAACCTGGATATTAAAATGCAAAAAAAGAGAAATGCATTTGACTTCTTTAGGGCTAGAAAATGTCTTATCCTATAAGGTTACCCAGATATTTAGAGTCAGTCAAAGGGCATGTTAATGGTGGACTTGCTCTAGTACAAATAAAATTACTCCATTAGTTCTACTGTTTTACGTAACCACTTGATCCACTTCAGTGGTTGTAATGGTCTGATGGGACAAGGCTCTGAAGTAGCTTAGCARTACCTTTATTTTGTCAAGTCACTCTGCAGCTAGCTGCTTGTATCACTTCAGTCAAACATGGTCTATGGTATCTAGTGAGAGAGTCAGAAGAATTCGAGGCCCTTAACGAAATGCCCTATTTCTGGAAACTGAGTATCTCAGTCTGGCGTAAAATCTTTCCTCTCTGCCTTTAATACTGAATTTAATAAAATCTATGTTCACATCTACACAATCGTTTGATGATTCCAGGGAACACCATGGTCAAACTTTGTGATCTTTTGTTAGTACAGGAACCTGTTATCTTTTAAATAATTGAAATAATTTCTATATGAAGACACACAGGTTAAAAGGAGAAACTACAGGGAACAGACAGTAGAAATGATTGGGCTGGCTCTTCCCTTTCATTTTTGCAGAAAGAGCAGAGATTTTCTCCTASAGATTTGCTAAGATCCCTGAAGTTACACATTAAAGGGTAGATTTTTAAAAGTATTAGACATTTAAAGGTGCAGATAAATGCTACATAAACACWTCTGAAAATCACACTGAAAGTCTATCTGCAAATTCAGGTGCTTAAGTTCTTTCAATATAATGAAAGATGCCCTTATCATCATATTTAAGCACATAAATAAAAGTACATGATTTTCAGATATGTTGATCAAATATGATTCCTACTTGATCATAGTCAAGTATTTAAAATAATATGTTGATAATACAAGTGCTGCTCTTTATTGGCCTGTATTGATCCCTTTTATATCTCTGCAGACTTGAGTGGAATTATACTTTTTGACTTTGTACTGAAAGTGTATAATAGTCATAGAAGTCACAGAGTTTTACTGCATGACAGTTCCAGTCCTCCAGCACAACAAACTCATCTACTGACACTCCTTTTATGTATCTATGGAAAAGAGACTGAAGTAATGTACAGTGAGTTGCAAAAAATAATTTTGTTTTATTTTCTGTTTTCTGTTATGTTCTTAAAGTGGAAGTAGAATTCTCAATAGGATTCTCAGCATCTTACCAGAATCTCATGGTGCTAGGATATATACAAGGAGAAGACTATTGTTTTTTCTGATGAAACATAAACATACCAGGTTCCCAACAAGATGAGGTTTTCACAAACAGTGCTCATCCTCTGGAAACCCTGCTTTTTCAAGACCAAAAAAGCAAGCACCCAACCAGTAAATTCCATTCTGAAATATCTAATAGTTTTGAACTAAAAGCCAACACTTCTCAATTCAGCATTTCCATTATGGAAGTCAATTATGCTGTTCAATAAAAGTGCAGTGAGACAGCTCTATGTGCCTGTTCTCTTTTGAGGACAGAGTTGTGAGTTTAGAAGTCGTAAGGAGGTGCTCTGCTTGCAAAGAGATTAAATTACATAGATATTCTGGTACACTGGACGTTTAACTACAATAATATCTGTCAGTCTCCAATAAAATCAATAACGGTAAAACAACAATTAGGTTTAAAGTATCTTAAAATAACTGGATAAAAGGACTAGAAGTCTTGTGTTTTTTCTTGAGCCCTGTTTTTCTTTTTAAAAAAAAGGTAATTTTAGTGTTGTCAAAAGTACTTTTGATGGGGGAGGGGGAGAATCAACAGGAAAAAAGCAATTTCAGGTGAAAACAAAAGCTGTATTATTTTAGTGCTGTCCCTCTCTGCTTTAAACTAATATTTTGTAATTACCAGATTAAGCTATAGGAATGTATGCATGTGTACATTCAAGGCTCTTCTTAGTTTTTGTATAGTCATTTTAAAGAACAACAAACTCCAGTATTTGATAATGAGAGCACTGTCTCAAAAGAGACACTCTCCCCAGAAAGCACTGCCCAGATCTTGCTCAGTGCCGCGTGAAGCAAAGCTGATATTGTGAGAAAAAAGAGAACAATTTCAGTTGTTTTGATCTTGCAGAGTCCCATGCCTTTTGATCTTCTCTTTGTTCCCTCTTTGTGAAGCATAACTTACACTGGCTGCAATTTATTTAGTTCACAGTTTACTTATCTCTGCTGAGCAATAACATAGCGTAGTGTAAAGTTCCCTGCAACTATCAGACTATGATTTGTCTTGTTTCTAAAGATGGCATCTGCGTTTCTGTTGTACAGCCTGAATGTCAGATCACCTGTTTGGTGTCTTTTTAAAGTCCACATCTGAACCTCTAATTGCAGAGTGTTTGTTTAATGACTAGAACACACTTTTCAGCTAACCTCTGATTCATTTCCCCTCAGACTTCATTTAGAGGCTGCAAAAGACAGTCCCACAGCAATGCTATGGCTTTTAATGTGGATTATCATACAGTTTACATACCGATTAATTAAGAAGTAGGCAATTCTCATAGAAACTGTTGATTACCAAAGATCCCAGTGGCATTTATTTTCTTATAAAAGCAGACATGTATTGTTGCATTGAGCAATTTTCTCACCTTTATAATTTAGTTTTCTGTTGAAAACCAGAGTTGAAAACTAAGAGAATAACACTGTGGTTGGTATCCAGCTACTGGCGAAGCAGACTTTTGTCTGTGAAGACACTTGTTCATTATAGTATATTTGACTCCTGCCAAGTGCCACACTRGAGTGAGAAAAAGGATTGTGATGCATTACAAACCTGATATTTTCCACAGCTTTGAGAAATGGAGTAATTAATACCATCATCGGTTTATGCTCTCAGAAAAGGAGCAGAAACAGACAGAGGCCCCACTGCAAGCAATGAGAAAAGAATTGGCAGGACCAGAGCGTTTGAAAAGTAACTGGGACAGAGGCTTCTTTCTTTGGAGGGCAGACAAAGCAGTGGAAAACATTAATGGCACCTGATGGAGTGGACCTGATGAGCTGAGCTGTTTTTCACAGAAAGGTAACAGAAAATCTTTAGCCAGCAGCTTRACGTCTTAGAACCTGCTTCAGAATGGAGAAAGTCAGTAACTAGTAAAGGCTATTCGGTCAGTTATGGCATGGAGAAGGAGGTGGACATAGCCAGCATCCACTTATAACACAAGGAGACAGGTAATAATGCTTCTGCTTTTCTATGTCTATAGCCAGTCCTCCAGGAAGCTTGTCTAAAGGCTTCAAAAGCCTCCTATGTAGTTCTTGAGACCAGCCATTTTCTGAGGAAATTGAGTACCCTTCAGTAACCTATCAAATCATGTGTTGGCTGACTTGAGCTCACAAAAAGGCAATCARATGTGGCTAGCTGACAACTCTGTGGGTAGTCAAAATGGTCACCTGATACAGAATTGACCGTAACAGGCTTCCACCAGCCTTGGCTYGGTATATAAGTTGTTATGAAAAAAGTTTCAGAGATGTTACTTGAGAACTGACTACAGAGAACACGCTACAAAATGTTGCAAGTGAGACAACAGGTTACTCTAACCTGCACTAGAGACAATACAGATGAGATCAGAGCATTCAGCTACCCCAAAATACCTCACATCCCCGGTTTCTGTGCCAAGGAAATCTCATCAGAAGCACAATACTGAACTGGAATCTGTATATAATTTTAAACACTTCTATTGCTATTTTATAGCTTTAATTAAACGCACTTAATCATAACTAAGTCTCTCAGATCATAATAATTAAGTCAAAATCCAAACCTTTGAATGGTAACTGATAGGTTGAAATGTAACATGCAAAGAGAAGGATTGTTGGATATATTCAAATGTATCCCTGCAAGTCGTATTTCCTAAAATTGGGCTTTCTGGAAGATATCCTCCATACACATTGCTTGCATGGTCAGTTTTTCAAAGTCAGGATAAAGGAGCCTCACAAAGATCAATATATCCAGGCTTATGGTATAAACCTTAAGACAACCCAATACATTTATCTTCGTTTATGCATATATATGTTTAGAATTTTTGCTTTGAATTTTCTTGTTAAAATTCTAGTTGTACTTTTGATCTGAGAACACCTTTGCTATCTGACTAGATCCATTTTTGATCTTGTCACAGATTTGATGCTGGGAAAAGGTAGAATTATGCAGGGGACACATGGAGGTTAAGCAAAAAGAGACTCATAACAACAGTGTTAGCCTCTCACAATTCAGAGAATTCTCCATCTGGATTCTGGTGAGTACCAAAAGCATTTGGAAATTCAACAGCAGTGATGGGGAAGGACACCAGTGAAATCAAAATAGGTTCCTGCTAGGCATGCATCAAGGGTGAAAAGACTAATCCATTATGTTAGTAGAGTAGGCAATAGCAAAAGATCCTCAGGGACTAGCAGACATTTTCTAATAAGTGACTTGCTTGTCTTTAGTAAGTTTAGTCCCATAGGACACACATTTCTGAAGTCTCCACACATTTTCCCAAGTGCCAAGAAATACAATAACAAAAAAGTCCTATATAATTCCTGTCCCCAAAGCTTAAAAAGAGCAATTTAAATCCTTGCAGCCATGAAAGAACAAAATATGTAAAAAGAAAGTGTTTCTAACCAAGATATAAAAGGTTAAATGCAGGTTTTATTTAAAGATACATTCTATTTTAGAGGTCAACCTATAAAGAATGAAGTTTTTATTATGCCAGAAGGCCAAAATTTGAGACCATATGACCTTCTTCAGATTTGGCATTCTGCCTGTTTGTGGAGAAGGCATAATGAGAACTAATAAATGAACACTTTGCAATTATATAGTAGTAGTCACCCAAGAATGTACAATATTTAGTTGTTTTTCATTTGTAGTGATTTACAGTTCTGTGGGAATTTTTAAGTTGAAGAACTCTTTGAATGTCATGTGGACAGCTATGAAAAGCTCAATTAGAGGTGATGATAGAAGAATACAACAGAAGGACAAAGATTTCAGACTAGTATTACTTCAAATCCTAATATCAAATCCTGACTTTTAGGAACCTAAAGAAATGTTAGAGTCTATTAATGTACTTCATGGAATCAACTCTGCCTGACTTCTAGGTTTAGCCTTGAATCAGCTTTCTCCTTCAAAATTTTTTGGCAATTTCAAAAAAACAATGCAAGCAATTTTGCATAATGCAAAAATTAACAAAATAATTTTTAGAAGAGCAAAAATACTTTTTGTATTTGTTTGTCCCACTGAAGTTCATAAATATAAGTTGACTTGTAGGCTGAGTTGATTCAGTTGAAGATCTGGTTTCATATGAACGTATTCTTTTATTATTACTTTCAGTCAGAGCCAGCCTACTCTGAGGGCAATTTGTGTAACTTCCTAGACTTTCTGTAAACCTGTATAATTGCCAGGGCTAAGGCTTTTTTTGAAAGGCATCTGTAAATATTCCAAATTATTTTCTTTCATTTAAGTTAGTGTCACTGAGTATGTTGTGCAAGGTTTAAGTTGTTGGAACTTAATCATGTTGTCAGTGCTGCTACTCTGGTCTTACCTACAGCTGTTTATAAACTTTATACTTCCCAAAGGTTTTATATTGAAATCCAGTGATTTGGACATTAACAAAAGATAACAGACCTCAGAATTTTGTCAAATTATATCCTTTTTAGCTACCTAACTAGGACAATTCCAGACTTAAAAATTTCAGCCAGTACATCCAGAAATAAAACATATGGAAAAAGCAAAAGAAGATGAATCTTCCTGAGAATCTTTTGATTTTCTAGTAAATTCTTGATGAACTTGTAAAATCAGCAGCAGCATCTATAATTCAGAAGACCATTTCCAACAAGTGCAGCTTTTCTCTTTCTATATATCACATATTTACTATTCAACTTGAATCAGCTATTGGTACATTTATAGCGAATAATAACAGCTCTCCAGAACTACAGAGGATGCTTACTGCATATAAGGGTTGCATCTTTCTACTATTCCCAGCCCAGCGGTACGTCAGATTGCATCCAGCCTGATAGATCAATGTTTCCTTTACAGAATTGAATTCTGGCAACAAAAAAGGAGGGGTTGTTTGTTTGTTTGTTTGTTTTTTAATCCCTTGTGGTACAAAGATATTTCTTGGCTAGAATAAGTGAGTATCCTACTGTGTTTTCATGTCAATGTTTTATGCATGGCCAGAAAGTGCTGATAAAGTGTTTCTATGCATTCAGAGGGGAAAGCACTCAAAAATATATTTCTATAGGTCTTTGAAAAGTATCATAGTGGAATTTGTGTGGGTTTCAACTATAACAAAGAAGGGCAATGTATGTTAAGTTTATCTTCCTTGCATCTTATTCAYTCTTGAAACGCACGAAGGAGTTTAATGCTAATGAAATAGATAGATATACTCTAGTTTTAAGCCCAGATAAAGAGCAGGCAACTATCATACCATTGTTCATATTTCATAGCTTTTCCAGTTTGCTTGTAACATTCCCATTAATTTTCCCATGTCCTTTTCTTGCGTAAAAACTGCCAAGTAAGCCAATCTGTATCATAGCTTTGTGAAGTACAAACTTTTGGACCCAACAACATTGTCCTATTCCTGAAGGACCCAGCTTTCCACACCTGTGTCTTTAACAAATTAGACCTCAAAAAAGGCAATGCAATAAATACATTTTCAAGATGCCTTTTATGCATTATACCTTTGATGTTCTAATAAAATCTAATCTAAAAACCTTCCAAAGGACACAGCACTGTCAAATTCATATTTTCAACCATTTATTAATTTATATCTTATACCTACATGCTCAGTTTCTGTTTTATTTATTAATTTATGTGTTTTGATTGGAAAAAGAAGCATGATRAAGGAGGATAACACTGCAAATGTGTAAATATTCTTGAATAACAATTTGATTTAGAGCCAGATCTGTCTTCTTCACACCTAACACTTCTTAGATAAAGGGTTGAAAGACAGTGGTGAGTAGCCTGCACTAGCCTGCTGCTGCTGGGAAACCCAGTTTGAACTGATGGGTAAATAGAGAACCAAGAAACCCAACAGAGAGCAAAATGGTGCCATGTTAGAGGTCTTCCTGTAGTTCCAAGTGAGATAGCAGCTTAAGCCCTCAAAGCAGAACAGTTGTGTTGACTGATGTGATGAACAGCATCCATGCTAATTAAAGGTGTGAGATGTAAACTAGATCTGTGCTATTGACCTGAACAGTTGTCTGTACACCTAGTTTGCAAAGCAAATTTAAAATAGGACTAAATTTAGCTAGGATGCATGCGAATTTCAGAGCCAAGTTATCGCAGACTGCCTCTGTCATCCCTGGAGACAACAAGTTCCCCAAGAGGAAAAGCCCATCTGAGACCTGAATATGGAAGTGATTTTCCCTTTTCACTGATGACAGAGAAAACTTGGAGAGTAGTTTCCTAAATTATAGACCTTCTAAGCATTAATTATTACGAAATCCTAAATTGAAGAGATTGGAGTTCGGAATCTAAACTCCCCTTCTATATCTTGAGTTGATTTTTAATGAAAAATAGAGGCTGTCTCCCATGAATGTATGTTCCAATTCCTTTGTTATTGTAACATTTGCAAACATCCCATGTTTTGTCTTCTGGACATTTTTTGCTCCCTGTTCTAGGGAAGGCAGAAAGATGTTACGCACTCTCCTTACGCTGATGAATTTTAGCATGGTGCATCTATTTGCRTTTATCTACGTCAGATACAAGATACTTTCTATCCCATATGTCCATTCATTTGTATCTGGCTAAACGTATTGTAAATATAGTATTGCACTTACATCATTTATGAGAAAGAATACTGAGTGCATAAAAGTCACAAGGCYGTCGTGGAAAAAGTGTGTAAGAAGGGGGAAAAAAGGGGAAAAAATTTTCAAACAAAAACCTGAGGTTATTCTTGGAGTTACTGTAGAGTAGACTGTTCTCTGGAGAAACATTACAGCAAATAAATATTTCATGAAAGACGCTGAAAAGACAACGCATCACACTGCACTGAATAAATGCTATGAATAATGCTATTACCGTGCCTGCTCTGCCTGAACGTCTCTCTATAGTCTGTTCGCTGGTTCAGTGTTGCCTTCTGCAGTGAACAGCTTTACAGCACCACTTTTTCTACCTAAGGCAAAGATTCAGAGACACTTCCCAAAATAAAAGATTAGATATCAAAGTATGCATTGACCAGTCAATATCTTTATACATATATAGGCAGCTATAATTAGCATATGATTTATTACATCATTTAGGAACTGATCTTTTCATTACTCTACTATAATTCTGCTTATTTACCATGTTTTCCCGGAAGAAGATGTCCATTAATATTTCTAAGTTCATGGAAAAACAAATGTGCATGATCTCTCTGAAGCATGTATGAAGCACAAAAAGACTACACCTAATAAAAATCAATATATCAATTCAGAAGCCTATTCATCTTCCATGTTCATAATGTAAGACCTCAAGAATTGAATTTTTAATTGAAATGTGGATAAATTCAACTTATTTGGTAATGTATTTTAAGTAAATTATTGGGACAATGCATTTTTTAGTGATTAGCCTCAAAAAACAATGGAAAAATTCTATTTATTTATTCCATATTTTATATCATCCATAAAATCTATTTAAAATTGAAATAAAAGTAATTTATCAAATATATACTATTCTATAGTGTCTTTGGATTGCCTATTCATGTTCACAAAAACTTGTGTATAATTCACCATGTGAATAACGTCATTTTCTCTTATCTATTGTCAGTACTAGCACTTATTGCACATCTTTTAAAGTTGGTGCAATGTTATTGATTAAAACTCAGTTTAAGGCAAATAGTGGTCCACTGCATACAACTGTACAAAACAACTCCGGTGTTTTTTACTTCCTCAAACATTTTTAAGAATTCACTTCTAATTAGCAACAAATTTAATTTTCAAAGGATGTTATGATTAAAAACCTTTTCTTTAAATGCAAAATAGGGAGGACTAGTGAAGATGTAGATCCCATGTCAGCATAGATTTAAAGAAGTAAGAAAATTAACTACCTGCTTCATTCTATCATCCACAAGGAATATTACTGCTGTATTCCAAAAGGAATAAAACTTCCTGAAGTTCATCACAATGAAATGAATAGAGTTTTTTCATACATGAYAACAACACTTAAGAACTTTCCTCTAGCTGTCAGATGTATGTGACAATAGTATAAAAGATTTGGCCACTACTAAGCAAGGATTTTAGACAATGCAAACTGTAAAGGAAAACATGAGATTACTAAATATTAGGACAATCATGATTAAATAGAAAATAATTGGTTATATGAAGACTGATACAGAAAGATTTAGTTCGATTAGGGCTAGAAGCATTGTATAAGATCTTTCTATAGGTAAGTTATTTGTATTCTTATTCTAGATACCTCTTTCTTTTTAAAACAGGTAATAAAAAATTCTAGTACTCTTGTAACCGCCCTTTGTTCATATATATCAAAGCACTTTACAACAGAGATCTTGATCATTTTGGTTTTTTTGACAAATGGGGGAGCAGAGGCAGAAGGGGAAGATTATCTGCTGTCATAAAAATATTGTATTGATTCTCTCCAAAATCCTATCCAACCCAGTATATCCAGTGTCTGCAAGAAAAGAATAGTCAATAGAAGGAGTTTCTCTGGTTTTCAATAATTTCAATGAAACTTGAAGGCTGGTGAAAGAGATAGAAGTAGAAACTAGGTTTCCTGAATTCAGGTCCAGCCTATTAAAACAATATACCGTTTATAAAGGAAGGAGCTAAAAGAGATTCGATCCAGGTCAGGTAAGAAACCACTTTTAAAGAAGGCATACATGGATTCTTTCTTGAAGTAGGATACCCAGACTRTAAGCTCTTACACTGTCAATATGTTTTGACAATGTATTTATTTAAAATAAATATGTAGAAAAGCTTATATTTACATTTTTTTTCAATAGCCCTCTCACATATTTGGATTTTAGCATTCACTTTTTTTAAGCATTAGTAATCACTGCATCAAGCAAAATTCATTGTTATTAACTTCGGAAAGGAATGAGGTTTTTGTCAATGTCTCAACAAAATCCAAGAGCAGTTGCCTGCTGTAAGTTCAGACTGAGTGATAAATATAAGAGGATATGGAAGAGCTCAGTCTTTAGAAATTTGACGTAAAGAATAAGAAATAGACTCTATGCTTAACAGATTTTAAGCAAAGAATACACAATTTCTTCTTATATATAGAAAAGTGGGGGTTTTCCCTTAGGTAGTTGAATGAACTGGACTAATGTTTCCCAAATGGATTCTATAACTTTAAAAAAGTCGTAGTTCGACGCAGGGTTCATTCTGACTCATGATACATTTGCAAATGATACCAAGCACTTCTCATCAAAATTTGGGACAAAAAGTAAACAAAAGCAACGCATTGTTTTCCTTTTATGAAGAAACACTTATAATAGCCAAATTCAAGCAATAGCCACGGTCATGTRCGAAAAAGTGGTCACCAAGTCTCCATCTTGAAAATGTGTGCAAGTCCCATTGATTCTTGGGGGCCAGTGTGGTTGTGACTGTGCCAGTGCTGCTGACACCCTGTGTAATAGTTTGCTGTGAGGAGACTTGGTGATATGGACCCGATTACTTTCAAGTCATTCCTTACTGGGCATCCCTCCACAGTGCTTTAGCTGAAGCATAAGAACCAGATTTAGGCTCAAAGCTGATTAGATATTAGTGCATTTCTCTACCTGAACTAATAAGTCTTGACTCCCTGATGGAGTCCCTGGCACCGGTACAGCCTCCCACTAGTGCAGTTAGAGTAGCTGATTTTACTGAGTATGGATAATAGAATGAGTCCCCAAACAAAACTCAGTTTTGGAAAAGCAACATATACAGTTTATAGCATCCAATCAYGGAACTGAAACAATAAAAGTGGAACAATGCGACTCAGGTGACCCATTACAACAGCTTGAGTATAAGGTCATAATGAATATGCTGAATTTGTGAGTAACCCACTGGCTCAGTCTGGCTCATGCAGAATTTTTCATTGAAGAAATATAAACAGTGTGAGAGCGTTTTATGTACAGGGCAAATAAAGCAAGCCAAGCATTGCCTAATAAATTATTTATTTTGAATTATTTGGYTTCTCTACCACTAAACATTTGTAAGCAAGAAAAGGACTCAGTTATGGCTTGACCAAAGAAAAAATATATTCTGCACACATTGGAAAAAAAGTCAAACAATAAAAGCCCTGAGACAACACCCTCTCCCCCATTTCAATTCATAAGGAATCTTGAAAAGGCCTCTAAGAAAAAGCTTGAATTAAAACAGAGTACTAYGGTTCTATAACACACAGTAAGAAATTAGCAGTTATTGCAGCACCTGTCAAGTCCATGRTGAGTTTTGTACCTCTGAGAGCACTGTGTTAAAGCTGCAGAGAGSAAATACACATCTGGCCAATTTCTTCCTGCTCAGCCTTTGGTTCCAGAATCTTTCTGACTTCTCAAAACTGAAAAWTTGATTCATTCCCCTGTCTTTGGGCTCCACACAGGCCCTTAACATGAATAGTGTCTACATGGCATACTAGATTTGGACTTGATATTCAAGATTTATGTTTCTGCCCCATAAACGCTAAGCTTTTGGTCTTCCAAAGATTTTTCACAAGAATTCTMATCTTTTATTCTTCGAGACACACAGTATATGTGTGGATACAATGCAGATCCACAGATGGGGTCTGTAGAGTTGTTCTTAAAATACCATTACTCTTTGCAGCATGAAAAATACTCATCTAGACAAAAGAATGAGCCCAAATTTTGGATTTATTGCTTTACTTGCATATTGTTGTGGTATGTGGATAGCTGAGGTTTAGCATCTTTATCTATGTTAACCACTTTCCACAACAACCCATCTTTTTATATTTATTTTTTCATCATGTTATGTAACATTATAGAAAAATGTTTACAATGAACATTTATTTAAACATTATTATTTAATACAATTTATGAGAAATACTGATATTTTCACATAGATTTATTCTGACTTTTGGACCAAATATGAGAKCTTCAAAGAAGTTGAAACCTCCAGACCCTGATCTTTATGACCTTCAACAAAAGTTGCAGAAAACATTAAAACTCTTAGCCAAAATGCAGTCACATCCTAACTGGTTTTCTCTAATCTAARTAGATACTTCAATATTTCTTTAAAAGTCCATACAGTCTAGGCTATGTGGAGAAGCTGACTTTGCCAGTTTTTCTGAAATTTCTGAATAGTTCCCTTGGAGGACAAATCAGGCCCATGACTCTAGAATAACATTTTAGGAAAATAATTAGGGATTTAGAGACAGAGATAAGGGAAGATATGATTTCCTTTGGATTAAATTTGTGTTGCGGAGAAAACCCACTGGTAGAAAACCGTGTTTAAAAAAACAACACAGTATTTACTTTTGTATCTCTATGGGGGAGGAGAATAAAGGATTTACCTTTTACTTCTTTCCTACTCAGGTCACTCCCAAAGGCCTCAAAGAAAATTTCCCCAACTCCAACTTGTGCTGAAAGGAAGTCATCCACCTACCAAAACAGCCGACTAAATATAATCCAGCTGCTCGGGTTTATCTAGAATGGTTTATATTCAAAACCTAAAAAAAGACTAATTTCAATGTAATTTTCAAATAAATTACACGATTTTGTTTGGGGTTTTTTTTTCATAGATAGAATTTATACCATTGAGTTACAAAGTGTCTTCCAAACATGGAGTTACTTTGAGATTATAAGAATGGGATGGTGATTTCCRTACTATTTTAAAATTTGCCCTAGCAAAATCTTTATAGTACAGCTGGAACATTAATCTTAGCGCTTCACATTTTCTACCASAGGCATTTCTCAAAAAGAGAGATACAATCAGGAAATAAAATTAAACATACTAGCTAAAGGGTTGTTTATCCTATTGACTTYCTATTTAATCCCATAAAATGCCTCCCTTCCAACACCTCTCAAAAGAAAGCTCAAAGTGATATTACCTAGTCCAAGGATACTTTGGCATAGGGCAGAAATAACTCCAAAGGTTAACATTTGAGGAAATGTTAGTAACATTGCTGCCCATCACAGCTGAAACATTTAAAAAGAAAAGATCAACAAAGCAGGGATGTAACAAATGGCCTGGGAGAAGACATGAGGAAAAGAAGAAACACGTGCAATTTTTTAAATGAGTAGAATCGGTTGCAAAAGTTTAATTAAGTTACAGAGAAAATGTGTCATGGGTATGCATTGATTTCAAATGAAAGTTTTCACAGGGAGAGATTATCTAACATCATCCAGCCTGACATTAGGGTATTAAAAAAATTTTTAAAGATCTCCTCAGGACAGAAATAGGATTTGGTAGTCATCTTCCCTACAATACTCGAAAGTCAAGACATCTTCCAAGTTCTTCTCTTCCTACTCCATCCAGCTTGTCAGTGATTTGTACTTCAGGGGTAAAAATGAAAGGAAATCACTGAATACATAGGGTAAACCACTTTTTTTTAAAAAAGAAGGAAAATATGATAACTGAAAGAAAAGGAGTCTTAAATGATTGCTTGGATCTCCGAGTTCACTGTTGTTTGGAGCACTGACTCTAGTTTAATGAAACTGCCTTGAGGATGTAAGTTGCGATGCCCGGCCTTAGGGAGCGGCTTCCCCTCGGGGCAACGCGGGGAGGGCGAGAGCAGTGATGTGCGCTGCCGTGTCAGGGCAGCATGCCTAACTGTACCGAGTTCTTGTTCTCTACACTGAGGCATTTAGTGGGTTATCAACACTTAAGTCAAATAGGATTTGAGGAGACATAGACAAATATTTATTGTATAAGTATTTGGATTCTGGAAATAACAGAGAAGTTAGTGTACTACCTTTGAGYATGAGGAAAAGGTGGATGGTTTTTGTAATGGGATGTGTGTGTGTTACGTGTTAGTTCCTAGAAGTTTGTCAACCAGGCAAAAGGTTGTTTTTGCAACAATGATTCTTTTATGATTTCAGTGAAGTTAAGCAGTATTTTTAAGACCCTTCAAAGTCAGAGTTTGATGAAGTGTTATGGGGGGTGACTACAATGTGGGAGCAATGCATGTAATGGTCACCAATGGAGTAAGGTATAGCAAGTGTTTCGTAAGGCACRTAGACAATGGATGCAGGCTATAAATGCAGATGTAAACTTCATGGTTTCAAGATAGAAACAATAAGAGTTTAGTTACAAAATTTGTCTTCCTGAGAAGATATCTCTAGTATTCATTGTATATGCAAGTATAACAAACTATTAGCTATAAGAATTCTTGTACTGTATTTGAACTAAAGTGTGTTAAATTGATATCTTAACTCTTGCTGCACAGGTATTAACTTTTATAACTTTTACCCAACAGATTAGAAAAAAAMCCCCCAAACATKAAAGAGTAAGTATTTAGCTGGTCTGTCTTTATCTTTACCTAACAGTCAATAGTGCAATCGTATGAGAATACACTCATGAGCTGCTGATATTACTAGCACATATCCATATAGTAGGTGAAACTGCCTTAGGAAAAATACGGCTGGCTTTTTACCAGAAGATGAGAAGGATCAGATTCAGTGGTAATCAATACATTCAGGGATTTGATATCGGGGAAATTGCAAATCTCTCCCAAGTGGAAATGTACTGAGAGCAACTTTTCTACTCTGCACAAATGAAATCTAAAATACATATGCTTGTGATAKATAAGCTTTCGAAGGTCAGGTCCAAAATTAATCTTGAAACAGTGAGAGAGTAAAGAGAGGAAAAAAATCACTTTCATTTCTCTTTTCTTCTTGTGCAGTTGAATTGTTTTCACCAGCAGTTCTCTCAGTCATGTCAGTGGGCACTGAGCACACCAGCTGGTACAAGACAGCTTCAGAAATCTTTCTCTAGTGAGGGTGGGAAAGTATGTTCACACTGCAGCAGTGGTACTGAAATATAATACACCAGAAAAGATACATTCCATTCTGAGTTGTTCCTGCAAGTGGAATCTGAAAACAACATATTGGGCTGAAGAGCTAAGACAGCCATTTAATAGCTGCTACAGTACTGAGCAGTTCATGATTGATCTTCTTCGTCTAATTTAACAGGACATASAGTATATTTTTTCAAGTGTGATGCAAATGAAAACTTCATATTTTAAGTAACATATATATTAAAAATCCCTGTGATTAGAGAACTGAATATTATGCTTTTTTCAGCGTCTCTTATTATTTTTCTTAGCCTATATTGATTCCTAGAGATCTTTCTGTTATCTGATGAAATACTGAATCTTCCAACAAGGCTATATATGTTAAATTCCTGCATGTTAAAAATATTAAATTCCTGGAATTCCTGCGTGTCTTTACCCCTTCAATCAGTTCTCCGGATTTGCTCAGTCCATAGGAAGTCAGGCAGTTTTCCTCACAATTGCTCATTATCATAAAAAAAAAGGATCATCCCTCCTTGGGACTATAAAATAATCTTTTGCCCTTTTGCATTTTCTGCTTCCCTAGGGGTAAAGTATCAATTTATTTTTCTGACTGACAGACACCAATACAGTAGGCAATAGGGATGAATCAACTGTGAAACATAACACTTTTTAACTTTAGGAGACAAAAGATTTTGTTTCTTCAAAAACAAGATAATTTATTCTTTGGGCATAAACCAAATTTGAATTTGGAGGAAGTAAAGAAACAATACCTTCATGGCTCAGTAGATAATTAATATACAATTATCTACTATAAATTGATATAAGCCAAAACGTTTAACACAGCCAGCAGCTGAGACGTGAGTCTTAAGATTAAAAAATAGGAGAGGATTGAGATCATTGAAAAGTACATGAAATGAAATAGAAAGACAAAGAATCCCAAGCCAACAAGCACRCGGTTTGAACTAATTGTACTTAAAGGGACCATCAGCCAGATCTGGACAATTCTATTGATTGAAAACACTAAATTAAATGCTGCATGCAAATCTGTCTGGAAATGATTCGGATCTCTGCAAGTCTGTGAGACTGCTGCCAGCAATACAAATGGAAAACAACCTCATCCAATAGGGTTTTAAAAAGAAATGAAAAGACATCTATTTCAGAATACGAGAGGACTGAGTAATCTACAATTAGCCCATGTTTTGGTATTTTTTCCCCTCAGGGCAATTCTTGGTAAGTATGCGTTCAAGAGTATTCCCAATAAAATCAGGTTTTATTTATATAGAGATTTGAATGCAGATGAGTCTCTCAGGCTAGAGAGAATGCCAAGTTAACAGCAGCAGCAAGTTCTGATCAATTATTTTTCCAGCATCAGATGGAAATTGGTGACTTTTTTAGGACAGTATTATTTAAAGACTTTTATTTGCTGGAAAGCTGCTGTAATCTGAAGATCTACATCTATAACTTTCATTTAGCTTTCTGAGAATTTTATATGATCTGGCTAGACAGGTTGTTCATTTTGCTTTCCCAGACCAGCTGTTTTCYCATGACGTGTGGGAGGTACACTGAATGTTGTTTCAGATTTGAACAGTAGAGTATAAGCAGATTCTGCTTTAAAAAAATCCCACTTATTTATGAACTTTGATAGCARGCAATGTAGTTTTCAAGATTTTAATTATTTCAGTAAGAACTAACCATCAGCTCACAAAACAGATGGCAGTATTACTGCCCACCAGATTTAAAAATATCCCAAGAGAATTTAAAACCCACAGCAAGTCTTCTGTAATTAATCCAGTAACTAAAGATTGTACTCTGGGTGTTAATTAACARCATCACTTTTGAATTAGCTGAGAGACAGAGAGGAGAAAATATAAGTTTGTTATTTCTTTTTTTTCCCTGTTGTTAATAAGGAACTTAGCGTGAAAAGTCTCAAAAGAAACCTGTAGATTTCTTTTCATCTTATCCTGCTAAGTATTTATAATTATTAATGAGCTCTATAAATCCTCACCATTACTTTCCATTGTGACTTCTGTGGGCATTAAGCAAAGATTTAGGACTAACATAGACATAGTAATTCTATCAGAAACTACTTTACAAATGTAAAGGTACATTCCAACAAACGTTTCCCCCAAAATGCATAAGAAACAATTTTTCCTGGATTATTATATTGACTTAACTGTATCCACTCCTAATTCATATGGAGTAAATGAGATCAGTATTTGGCTCATTGGTTTTATTCAATTGTAAATTGATTATTAAATATAAATAGCATGTTATTCTTCTTTATACTAATAAATGGCTTCTATAATAGAGAATACTTTCTTCAAAATATTCTTATAAGCAGATAAAAATTGTTCTCCTTTTCTGCTTAATTAATATCTAAGCATGTGTTGGAAAGGATAGTGCCAGCTCTATGGTGGTCCATCAGTCTTTCAGAGACTTCAGTGAAGTCAAAGGAAAAATCCACCATTCTCATGCACAGCTTAGAGTTTTGGATCAGGCTTATGAAGAAACTTGAAGGCTTAAACATTATCATTATACTACGTTAGTTTCACTGTTTTTTAATGAAAATTTAATAGATCCTGGCTAGGCAAAAAAAAAAAAAAAAAAAGAGAAGTGCATTTGTTCAGAGTGCTGTATTTATTATAATTAAGTATTGTGCTGTTCAGTGAAAAATCTTCCACAAATGCATTCAGTGTTCATGGCTATCAGCAGTATGAGCAGATAGCATCCTACTGACAGTGCTCCCCATCCTACCAAATGGGCTAACAAGGCAGAGAGAATGAAAGATACAGAGGCTTACAGACACAGTCAGATCTGAAATGCTTCTGTAATTCTCTTTGGAGATTTGAATGCCTTTAACACATTTGAAGAAATCTGTAGAAGATGGTTCTTCATTTAGTTTTGATATCTCAAGAAACTACAGGGTTCAGTTCAGTGCATTATCTGCATCCTTTGTCAGACTTGAATACCRGGTTTATTTTACCAGATTTTAGATGGATAGTATGAACTGTCATTCTTAGCTGGATCAAATTCCACTAAATTTAACATAAGWTACATTTATCTTTACCTAAAGAGCCAGAAAAATCACAACTGTAAAGCTAAGGGTGTAAAGTAAAAAGATTTTTGAACCATAAACAAGCTGAGCAGGAAAGGGAGCTCCATGTTATCATTTGGTTTTGTGGGGTTTTTTGCCTTAGAATCATCAYGAGTGTAAGTAAAATCAAAACACTTCAGGTTTTTGCAATGCAAAGTTAACATCCAATGGCTCTAAGTATTGAACTTGAAAAAATCTTGATTTATCGCTTACACAAACAGGCTACAAGAATTCTTCATAATCTAGTGTCAGAGCACTTAAACATATGTTTAACACATTGCATTAAATAGAGCTGAGATGATAAGAAAACAACACCAAGAAGTATCCAAGAAGCGTTTATAAGCTACTGAGACTGCATAAGAAGAAGGGATGGAGAGGATGGAGATTTCCTGCTGTAGTACACTTTGGAATCTCAGACATATATTTGAAGCCTATCTGTGTAAGTGGATGCAATATTTAGTGTAGTTGTCATAGCCAAAGTCAGTGCTACCGAATGATAAAACAAGCATGGGGTGACATTCTTTGAATGTGAAGGATTCCATGAATTATATTAGAATAATTAGTTTATCTACTGCTTCAATATGAAAAGATACTGATCACACAAAGACATATTTCATATTGACAAATCCTTTTTTTCCTTTAAAAAATCTCACAGTGCTGTACAGATCTAGATTCTAAAATTACATTTTTCTAAATTCTAAAATTAATGTTTTTATTCTAACCATACATGCCTTTGGGGAAAAAAACACATAAATTCAAACATTTCTCCAAAGTCTGAAATGTATGGCATAAAGTAACTTTTAACCTGTTTTTCCATCTTTCAGAATTTATAAATCTGAAAGATTTGGGTAAATATATAAGCATGTGGGAGGCTACTTGAAAAATGAATTGCTTTCTATAAAGTTTCWTAAATCACAGTTTACTCAGTTTGAAGGCAATCATAAAAAATGGGACTGGAGGGTACTTCAGGAGGCTGTCTCACCCACCCTCCCACTGCAAAACTTGCTAACTCCAATTTTTGCATCCCTCCAAGTTATTTCAACAGATGAATTAATTTCAACAGGTGTAGGTCTCCTAATCCTAGTTTCCTTTCCCCAAGTATTGAAACTGTTAAGGACATAGTCAGACAATACTTTTTGCTTCTACATGGATAGCTTTGAAAATTTGTCAAGATTTGGAAAAGTTCTGACTTCTTCCCCCCTAAGCAGCTGCAAGATGAGACAGGTTACGACATACCAGTTTTATGTGGGATGAGCAGAGGGCAAATTTAGCAATTCAAGTTGATTTAAACTTTCCAAGAATAAATCAGCATTGTAACCCAGGCAGTCACACCTTGAGAGGTAAAGCACCAAATGTAACCTTGGCTATTCTACTAAGACCTATGGAGGGGAAAAAAAAAATTAAGGAAGGAAAGGTAGATTGCCCCTATACAGAACTTGACAGATTTTTGCATGGCTGTGAAAAATGCATCTCCCTGTCTGATATCTTTTAAAGCTCTTAGTAAGACTGTAATGTGCTTTTGTTCTTCTCAACTAATTCCTAATCCTCTTCTGGAAAGCAAAGATAATCAATCTACTTTTCTCAGCCAGCAACAGGAGACAGCGCTCTTTAGTCACAGCATGTGTCTTCTCCTCCAGAGACTTTAGGCTGACTGTCTTAATTATTGGGGTCCACTGAAGTCAGTGACCTATGATAATTTACATCAGCTGAGTGCTGTCCTTTTATTTTATATTATAATACAGCAGTGAACCAGGGATCAGTCTAGCTGTGCTGGGTGGATAAGTACCTAGGAGGAAATATGAGTTGAAAGATGAACGTCATAGCCTTGATGTACATGCTCTTGGTTAATGAAGAACCATTATGTATTTACCACTAAATAGAGGAATATGTGAAAGGGAACAATATGACAGACAGAAGGGAGAGGATGGGAACTTTATATTCACTATTGCATAGTGAAATTCAGCTATTTGCAAAACTTTTAGCTRACAATGCCCATTTAGATATTTAACTCCAGGATACTAATCCCACAAAGTCCAGCAACATCATTATTGCAGTATATAGTCCAGGCATGGACTATATACTTCTTCCAAGAATTGTGTAAYTCCACTCTGTGGGCTCAAGAAAGTCACCAAAACCAGCAAGAGCAGATAATTATCCAAGACTGAGCAAGAACAGAGTTCCTTGTGATGATTAGCCAGTAGGAATGGTAACCAGGGGCAATCATATGACAGAAAGTACTGATCAGATCATTGCAGGCCTGCACAAAAGAAAAAAAATGGCTGCTGATTGAACAGAAGCAGCAGACAATAGAGATGATTAAACGGATGGTGGTAGACATGGGGCTGCAGGAATAGCAACTCACACATCAGAATCTTTGACTAGCAGAAGCTGTGAAAGTAAAAATAGATGCTAAAGAGCAGCTGATAAGAAATCAGAAAGGAAAGAGGAATTCATTGGATAAATGGAGTGTGATCAGGGCACACTGAAATTAAACATGAGAAAGGCAAGAAAGGAGAAAGAGGAAGATACTCAGACATTTGGAACAATCTCAAAATAAAGTATTAACTAGATGATATATGAAATATATAATTACACAACCAGAAGATCTGTGCAAAAAGAACTGATCCTACAGCTACTGAGCCAGACAATAGGATTAGACCATGGAAAGGATAACTTTGCAAAAACAGCTGATCAGACAGCTGGAACTTAGAAACAGGAGGCCGTGCAGCTGTTTGCTTAGACGGTAAGACAGTAAGATCTCAGCAAGTGTAACTACAGGGCAGCTGCAGTATCAGGCAACATCAAAATTAGGCAGCAAGAAATTATATGAGAGCCCCAGGACCAGGCAATACAAACAGAAAATAGTGTATCATAAACAGAATGGAGAAGAAAGCAATTGATTATAAAACCAACAGGATCTGACAGCAGCAGGGCTGGGCAGTSTGGGATCAGCCAGCGAGAGCAGCCGACTGGACAGGGCTGGGATCAGGCAGCATATGCAGCCCATCAGGCAGGAAAAGGATCCACAACCAGGAACAGTTCTTTGGCCAGAAGCATAGTAACCCAACAGAAGCAATTCATCAGATTTGACAAGATGAGTGGAGTCTCCTGCACTAAAAATGGCCTGGAAATGCATGCCTCTGTGGAGCAGAGCAAGCATCACCATTTAGTGTTAAGCACCACTAWTACAGAGCCCCGTCTGGAACCTGTTGCACCTTCGCCTGTCACGGTACAGGGTCCCTTCCTCCTGCAGGCTGGCAGGAATGTGAAGGGAAGGGGCTGGATCTGTGGGTGCATACACTACAATGTGATGACTGTAATCCTTTACCAAGGCAAGGTCTCTGTCATTTTCTCTCACTGCTGTTTTGAGCTCCACTGGTTTGAGAGGATTATGAGTAATGATTACATCCAGCAGCCTCTTTTTCTCTGTACAAAGCACCAGAAATTGTCTTTTGTACCTTTTTCCTGCAGTCGGCAAAGTTCTGTTTTAAGATGCAGCGTAGTCAAACCTTCAGTAAAATATTAGCAAGGCATTGAGGGAACAGAGCAGATTATAGGTCAGTGTCTGTAGATATCATCTGGCCCACTGCACTAGCACGGCGTGTGACATTGAAAAAGAAATGGCACCAATACATCATTGATCCCTTAAGCATATATGACTGCTATTAATTTCATCTTTCATCCGCTTATTCTCCCTGTACTCTTGCCAATTTCTGATGACTGTTGCTGTTTCTATAAATCACTGGAATGCCAGGAAACATTACAAAAGTCATAGAGAAGTGAAATAGCATTTTTCATTCTCTTCTCCACTCTCCCCACTTCCCCCCCAAAAACCATAGAGTTATGCCTGTATGGAGGATTTCTCAGACCTTTTTATTTAATCTTTGAAGGTCTGGGACAACATAACTAGTCTAATCCTGCAAGATAGTGGTTAGCAAAATTTATAGACCAGTTCTTTTACCAAAAGCTAGTGAGCTAGCACTATTGCTGCAGCTCAGCACTGTTTATCTACTGCAGACAAGAACACAAAGATGTTAAAACCAGCACTGATCTTATACTAGCTATATTGACCTCTGTCAGCGCTCCTGGTGGCAGTTTTCTTTACAGTGAATTTGATGCATTTCTTGATCATCCCTCAATGATCTGAAATCACATTAACCCATCATATCTGCTCCCAAAACCTTATCAATGAATTTGTCTGCTCTTGTTTTCTGCCTCACGTATTTTTTTTATTTTTGAAAGATTTTCCCCTCCTCCAGAAAGAGTCCTACGTGCCAGATCAGCCGATGAAAGCCCATGGGATCAACTGCACTAAATTTTTCATGAGGTTTCTCAGCCCTCTGCCTCTTAGTCCTCTTGACAATTAAAGCATTAATTTGCATGGCAAACAGAGAGTCTTCCCTGGCCTCTCCTCTTGCCCCATCAATAAACAAAGAAGTGAGTCTGTGAGATCTTCAGCTTCCTCCATCTATATACACATCTTGAAGTCAGAGATAACCCAGGATCTCATTCAGGTGCTGACACTCTCTCATCAGCTCTTCTCATGAGATACCTCTGATCTGAACATAATTCTGCTGTTAACCTGGGCTACTGGAGACTGCCTGAAGTTATAGGCAAAAGCCCAGGAGCAGCTTTTAGCCATACTGATAATCTGCCCACTTTGCCATGTGACTGGAATAATAAATAATAGAGGTACTGTTTGTTCTCAAAAGTCTTCCCGTATCTGCCTCTGTGGCATATGCATATTTGGTCTCTGCTTTCTCCTGTTCTGCACTGAAATCATTCAAGGCTTATCTACGCCAATCAAGCATACTTACACCTTGTGTGAATTTCCCATCCCACCCCGAAATTACACYGCACTTGACCAGGTATCCTAAGCACGTAACCTGCCACATGGGTTTGAGTGGGGGACCTGGGCCAACCACTCTGACAGAAGTAGCACTGTTTGGCTATGAATGCTCTTGGTACTGGGAGAAGACATATAATTACAGTCTGAGGTAGAGGAACGGCTTTTTGTCTTAACTACATGGTTCTATGCGCCATCTAGGTCCTAGGGTGTACAACGCAGATCTCTGAAGTTGCTTCTCTTTGTCTGAAAGAAACTTTACACCTTGGATCAGATGTGTGGGAGGAATGTAAATTTTAGTGATGTTCCTTTAGTTAGAATTATGTCTGCTAAGTGGCAAGTCACCAGCTGCAGTATGTTATCACTTTTTCAACTTCATTCATAGACCAGCCTGACCACATGGTCTGCAATGTTGGATTTGGAGCAGCAAAGAAGTCACGGTACAGCTCCGTAAATGTGAGAAAGCCCTGCTGAGTGTGTGATAGAAGCTAGTGTATGGTGTCTGATTTGAGAGACTTGCTGACACATTTTTAAGGCCAGCCCTGCAGTATACAGCTATACTATGAGTATGGAAATACTGTGGGGAGAAAAGAAGCATATAGAATGTTGGAGATTTGTGGCACCAAAGCAATTTATTCTGCCATCGTTATCATAAAGAAAGTAGGTGCCTGAATCCGTCAAGTCTGGGTTCTTCCTGACCTGTAGGTCACTATACCCTCTGCTGCTTTAATAATGTCTAAAGTGCATTAAGGATAACTGCAACATCCTGGATATAGGATATTCTCTGAGAAAAAGAGATTTTAACCTATATTCAATATAGATACAGAGGAAGGAAGTGAATCTCAATATTGCCTCTCCATAAATGCTATGGAGAGGAGGACTATCTCCCCAAAGCTCCCTTTTCAAGCCTTATTTAAAAGACAACAGTGGGGTTTGATTTGTTTTGAAAAAAGGTGAAGTTAATTGAAAGACCTAGGCCAGCACTTGTCATTTGCGAGGTGGTTTCACAGCCTCTCCCCAGTCACACTCACCAGCCCCAAAGTTCAGAATGACAGAGCAGCCCAAAACAAAAAAGTAATTTCTCCTTGCAGCTCAGAGTAAAGTACACATGACAGGGTGAGGAATGGATTTGAGCTGTACCTTTGAACCCAGCCTTTCCCTGTGGCTGGCTGTGATGGGAACTGGAGGAGCCAGAGCCTTGATGGGGAGCTAACAAGACCTCCTCCTTGCAACGAGCTCCCCAAAACACTTTAAACTGTTCTCCATGCTGGTTTCAGGCAGTGCCSCAATCAATATGTTGGGTTTTGGGTTTGGCAGCCAGGGGCACATATCACGTGTTTCCCACCCGCTGTGTGGGGAAACAGGAACATGCACAATATGAAGCCAGGATTTAGCCCTACCACAAAGCTCAGAGTCACAGTGTCCAGGCCCCTTTTTCAGATTGGGTCTAAATTTCTCTTCAAACATAATCCTTCGTCTTTGAGTGAGTGGGATTATTTATGCAGGTAGTTTATGTTGCCTTTACTTCTTACACATTTTAGGATGTAATTTATCTGTTTAGTCATAATTTCTAAATATGCAAACAATCCATATAGGAAAATAGTTGCCCATTTCCAGGTTTACAAAAACATCTGCCAGTTGTGCAGCAACCTCAGGGTCATGGCCCTCAACACTTGTCTTCCCAAATAGTTAAAAGTACTTCTGGGAAAATAAGATGGTTTGTTCCATGTGTGTTAGGGTCGAGGAGCTGAAGAGAGGGAGTTTTTCTGCATTTGAGTCAGAGGGACAGGGCTSCAGGCTCTGCTAGGTCTGGCCCGGGGGTCAGGGCTCAACCCTGCCACCCCAGCAGCACCAGCAGCAGGAATCGCACGCACGCTGCGCTCGTACAGCTCACCGTCTGGCAGCTTAGCAGGAGCCCATCACCAATGCATCGTATCAGCTGATCTGGGCACACAGGATCTTTTYTGTCTTCTCTCTCCACAGCATAATTTGGCTGTATAAAAGCATCTTAAAAAAAATTTAAAATAACAAAAAGAAGGTGGTGGGGCTGGAGGGAATACGCTAACTGCTGATACTGCAAAATGTCCCTTCTAAAACACCAGCAGAATTTGGGAACTTAGCAGAGATCCATTCCCATGACTTATGATAAGGCAAAATCTTAAATCCTCTTTAATTTTACTGCTGCTAATGCAGCCTTCACGTTGTGTTTAACAAATAAACTAATGTGTGTACATAAAGAAGAAAGCTATTTTCTGCTAAATAAGTAGATTTTGGTTTCCAAGTTAATAGGTAATTGTAAACAGCAGCCAGTGAAACTAGGGGGAGAAAGAATATTTATTTCAACTGTGTACTGCCTTGTAGTTCTTTGCAGAAAAAAATCCTTTTGCAGTGTGTAACTATAAAGCAGCTATTTAACAAAAAAAGGTATTTTCTACAGCTGAAGTAAAAAAAGGGAGAAAAATAACAGCTATGATAGTAGGATGTGACGTATTATAAATTCCAGGAAGAATCAATCTCTCAAAGAAAGAGAAAATGGTTGTATTATAAAAGGTCTCTGTTCCATAGAAAAAGTAAAGATGTCTTTGGAAATACCTAGACCATTACATTTTCTTAAAAATAAACTTTTCTGTGTTCTGAGTTTTATTTGTTTTGAGGGGATATTTTCATTGTTCGTAACATTCTACTCTTCAACTGTGCTGGTTTTGGCTGGGATAGAGTTAATTTTCTTCACAGTAGCTAGTATGGGGCTGTGTTTGGGACTTGTGCTGGAGACAGTGTTGATAACACAGGGATGTTTTAGTTACTGCTGAGCAGTGCTTACACAGAGCCAAGGCCTTTTCTGCTCCTCAYCCCACCCCACCAGCGAGCAGGCTGGGGGGGCACCAATGGGGTATTCCATACCATATGATGTCATGCTCAGCACATAAAGCTGGGGGAAGAAGGAGGAAGGGGGGATGTTCGGAGTGATGGCGTTTGTCTTCCCAAGTAACCATTAAGCRTGATGGAGCCCTGCTGTCCTGGGGATGGCTGAACACCTGCCTGCCCATGGGAAGCAATGAAGGAATTCCTGGGTTTGCTTTGCTTGCGTGTGCGGCTTTTGCTTTCCCTATTAAACTGTCTTTATCTCAACCCACGAGTTTTCTCACTTTTACCCTTCTGATTCTCTCCCCCATCCCACCGTGGGGGAGTGAGTGAGCGGCTGCGTGGGCCTTAGTTGCTGGCTGGAGTTAAACCACGACATCAACAAAAGCTTGCATTTTATTGATTGAGACCACAGGTCTTGCTTCTCATTCTGAATTTGTCAGAGTCAAGTATTATGGTAGCTACATCAGTGTAAACCCCAAGGAAAAGCCATCATATATATTTGTGGAGCTTACACTCACCCAAAGCTGAAGTCAGTTCTATTGGTACAAACTCAAATCATCCCTCTTTACACTTGAATTTGTCCTGATATAGCCGCCTTTTGATAGGTCATTGTTCCTTAAACTGGGACAAAGTCACAAGGTACATGTCCTAGGTTACTGTAGGAAAAACATGGGAATATGGTTATCACCAGAGAGAAGAGTAAGTGGGTTTTAATACCTGTAGTATAAAACAGCTATTAAATGCTACTTTCTTTTTTTTTTCTCTTTGTCCATATCTCTTTCTATTTGCCAACAAATGTATGCAGGTAAAATCACTTCAGAAGATTTATCCTTACCAAGTAACAAAAACTGCTGCATTTTTCTGTAGATAATCAATTCTGAAGTTACATAAAATTAAGTTCAGCCTCAGTAACAGTAGAATAGCTATTCCGGATTTGCACTGGTGTAAATCAGAGAACAACCAGTTCCAAGATTTTGCCAATTCCAAGGTTTTGCCAGTTTTAAGCTATTGATTTTGTCTTTGTTGGTACTATAATTATTGGGAAGAAGAGCAAATACTTTGAAAAGGTGTCAGGAATCATGCAATACAGAAATGGAAAAGACTGTTTTCCACAGTAGTCCTTTTCTTGAGCAGAACTTTTTAGAACAATTTCAAAGGACTTTCTTATTAACCACTTTGTATTAATATATATTTTTGTTTTATAGGTCCATAGTATTCCTGTGACAGACAGATGTGTCTTCCATGAAGTCACCATTCGCACCACTGGTGTGAATTTAGCATTTCTATATCAGTGGTTGAAACTGTTTTAAAAATTCAGTTTGACCTCTGTGGGATTATAAACTCACATATTCAGACCTTTATTTCATATCGTTGCTGAAATGTATTTATGTCATTTTTAGTTATCTCCTACATATGAAGAAAATATTTGTGGAATACATTTAATACAGTTTACACCCCTGGCAGTCAGAGTGATTATACTTCCTATCTTAGTACTTACAAACATTTTCTCATTGACCTTAATAACTAAAAACACTTAGCCTAGGAAAGAAGTTATATCTGTCTCTAATGCAGACATTATTGCATTAGCTGTGCATAACATATCAGATCAGAATATGTAAATTTATTGGATATGTTAATAACTCACACCTTAGCTGATGGAAAATTTGGAGTATTACAATGTGAAAGAGACTTGCCCACAACACTTACAGAAAAGGATAAAGAAACTAATCTTCAAGCTGCTGTGTGCCCTCATTATACTTGTTAAAATAATAACATTTGTCATCTGAACATTATTCCCTCTAAAAGGAAAAAATTGTAATTAACTTACATGAAGTAAAATCTCTATAAATTAATTAAATGAAAAGAGAAATTAATTTGAAGGGAAAAATCAATCAGGAACAAACTTTATTAAATACAGTAGAACCATTAATATTCATTTCACTGAAATGAATACAATTAGAAATGGCTAGCAAGCAAGATGGCAGAAATCTGTTCTCTCTACAATGGAGCAATAGTTCCATGATCCTCTCTGCAAAACACAGCTTCATACATTTCATTACAAATACCCTTCAGATACCGACTGTATTACAGATTTTAGTTTCAAAATTGAATGCTAGTAGTTCTTCAGACAAGAGATTCAAATTCCAGCCTGAGTTTTATCTCAAGAAAATTGTTCCATACAATATTTAAATAAAATAGGTACAGCTATCATTAACAGCCCTGCACAAAGTGTTCTGCTTTATAGACTGCTCTGTGATAGCCAGTCCCCTGGAGTAAATGTTTTCTAATTTAGGTCAGGTAGGAGCAAGCAGAAACTGAGTTCTGCAATAATATTCAATCTTCACTCCCAAATGTAACATCTCCGGAATAAATCTGTATGAAATGACTCAGCTCTGCTACCATAAAGACAGTGATCAGAAATTTAGCCATCATGGAAAACAAAAATTAGATACAACCCACAGGTCTATGATTCCACGTAATGACACCACCACGTGACTGATTTTGACTGAAAGACAGCACTAGAGACTTCCCTGAAGGTAGTTCACCTCCCTGGCTATGACTTCACGTGTCAGTGAGGTGGACTGTTTGAGCACACCCAGCCCTGCAAGGAGTGGGACKTCAGGGCTTCACGGTGGCAGTGCTCCTCCCAGCACATGGAAGCAGGGGTATAACCGGTTGCCCTTCAGTGTTAAGCACATATTCCATGCATAGGTGTCTGTGGGATTGAGCCAAGTCCTCTGCTTATGTTGTAGTGTGTGTACTATAATTTGAATATACTTATTGTGATTCATTTGTTGGTATGCATTAGCCTGTATTTCCTTTCCTTTTTGGTCTATAAACACTGTCTTCAGTAGACGGTACTCTAGAAAGTACATGAATAAACACTAGGGGTAAAAGTAGGAAATATTTCCTTATATCATTCCTTACATAACATTCAGACCATCATTTGTCTATATCTCCATCTCAGAAGATTTCATAGCTGTCAAGGCTGGCTCAATGAATAACATTTCCTGACTAAGATGAAGGGAGTCCCTTCTGCCTGCCCCTCTCTTCTGCTCACACTTTCCACAGAGGTTCAGCAGACTAGTAGATCAAGCTGCAAGTGAAAATATCATAAATATAGCCTATAGTAAAAGCTGCCAATGTTAAACAGATCCCACAAGTTCTCAAAGCCTTGCACTGGCCCCAGTGTAAGTGACTGTATTGATTTCTGTCACATTCAGAGAAAACTATAGAAACACAACCAGTTACCTTCGGTTTTGCCAGTTATAAAACATGGTCTAAATTATCTTTCAAAATATACTCATAAAAGACTTTGTCTAATTATAGTAAATTATATATACTTCTAATTATAGTAAATTATATATACTTAAATGAACTATTTGGTGAATCTATGCTTTCCTAAAAGGTACACACAGGGGATAGTATGGTAGTATTTAAAATTCTACTATGGCTATGAGATCAATAAATTATGAGGTTTAACAGAATTCTCCCATATTTTTTCCTGAATGAAGAAATTATTAACCAAATGATGCTATTAGATGCTGTTTAATTTTGTATAGCATTACCTACATAGTATATTTCACATTACAGTGTCACAAATGACAAGAAAAGCAAGAATAGAGAAGAATATTGTGCAATATTGCCAGACTACCACAGCTATTGAAACCTTGACTTGTTAACTTCCTGACTGGCTTTGAGACATGTCAAGATTGTCACAATCTTGACAATTATGAGACAAGTTTTCTCTCATTCACATTCTTCTGCTTTCAAAAAAGAACAGAAAATATTTTTTTAAAAGTAAAGTAAGTAAAAAGAATTTTCTGAAATGCGGAGCATATTAAAGCAAGTTTAGATACTTGAAGAAGTCATGAACTTTCAAACCACTGTGGATATTCATGGTGAAAAAGTACTTACTGATAAACCACCTAAAATCCTTTATAGTATAAAGCTTCAAAGCAGTGTAAATTCTTCAGGCAGAATACGCATATATCAAATCTTCGTGTGACCTAGGGCCAAATCTTCAGCCAGTCCAACTCACAGTAGATTCATTATCTTCAATGAAATGCTGCTGATCCACACTTAGAGTACTGACCCATAATATTTTAATACACCTTAGCTGATTAGTTTTGATTCTGCTTTCTATAACTATTTTCATGGTATTATTCCATTTACTTTTCTGGAACTCATTTGCTCAAATGTGAGAGAGATCCAAATCTGGGCCTTAATGCAGCCTAAGCACTTAAGCCACTTTGCAGTAGATACCATGTAGTAGCTGTAAGATACGTTAAAGCCTACATACTTGAAAGCAAAGGGGCAAAAAACTCCAACCAAATAAAACAACGATAGCTGCACAAAGGAATAAATCCCAGTACTGTACCTGGTAAAGGACAATCTACCAACACGACACGTTTATTCCAGCAAATAAATTCTTGTTTGTAAACTCACAATTACTGACATATTCTCAAAGACAGCTGCCTGTGCCAGCCATGAAAAAAAGCCTGGTGTGTGTGTCCACATGGGCATCCCTTGTTCCACCGTGGTACAACCCATATACAGCTCAGACCTCATTTATCAAAGAAAATTAAGAACTTCGTGTGGCCCTGACTAGCCTATATTTCTCATCCAAGATCTCCCTCCATCACCTGTATGACCTAAGAGCCCTAAGGGGATGGTAGAAATTCCCTGTATTGTTCTTAAAACTGATTCTTGATCACAATACATATATTGAAAAGCGTAGACTTAATATGTGTCCATGAAAAAAAGAAGTACAGCCTTAACAAACTCGCATTTCAAAGGCACTAGATGTTCTCAGAGGCAAACTTGCTTTCTTGGCAACATCCACAGCATGTGTAGAGCCAATTACAAGTACTCTCAGCTTTATCCAGTCAACGGTTGGACCAGCTGCTCCATGGAAGTTGAAGCACTCGGGAGTCATTTAAGTAAAAGAGAAAAAAGTGGGAAAGAATCTTCTAAAGAAAGAAAATATGTTTTAACCTTCTTGGAACTCAAAAATAGCTAGAGAAGTTTGATCAAAGTATTCCAAGAAACTCAACATCAAACAAAAAACCCAGAAAAAAACCCTTTAGGCCAGAATACATTTTGTGCTTGCTAAAAATTTGTGAAAACCAGGATTAAATAAAAATGTTTTGAAACCTGAATTCTAATAGTCTATGCAAAAGTTTCTTAAAGTATTAGACCAGGAAACAGTTGTAAAAAAATCTCTTTAATCTACAAGTTCTAAATTAGTATTTTAGGTAAACAAAAGAAACAATAATGATGAATGATGTTCTGAGTTCACTTATTCTATTTATGGTATTGATGACATATGTCTTCAGCTTATTTATGGAAAGAAAGACTAATTTTCTTCTCTTTTTGGTATTGTTGAGACAGTATAATTCATAAAAAATAATCTGTCTTCCTAATTGCTTCATACATCAACCCCAAAAYAGACTGCATTGCAGAAAACAAATTTGTAGAAAAAATATGTGTCTGCTAAGTGTCTGTAATGCTAAGGAGACAATGTTCAGTGTTTTTATGTCTTGGAAAATGCATAARCTGTCAGAAAATGTATGCAAAATGCTTTGAGAAATCTCAAGAAGTAGCTGCTGTAGATAGCATACAAACTCCTAATTGTAGGAGGCAGCTCTTAGAGATATATAAACAGTACCATTTTTTCCTTTTAATTGCACATCATCAATATAATCTCTTCCCTCTGCCTTTTTGAGTTGTTTACCAACAATAGTTTGTAACAGAAGTTGTCAACTGTGTGTAAGTCGCACACAAACAGGGCGGGAAAAGCAGTAGTATACCCATATGAATGTCACAATGCCAAGACATAACAATTGCTGCTCACTAAATAACAGACCATAAAATTTAGCAAATGTTTAACTACACTAAAATTTTAAGTACAAAGGATCATGTAAATCACAGAGCCTAGGCCTAGAAACTTTGTCTCAACTAGGTAACACTGACTCCTCAGTAATACTAAAATGTCTTAATACCTTAAACTTTATCTGTCAGTGCAGTGTAGCCCATAAAGTGCACCTAAGTGGTGCTTACTGATCTCAGAGATGTGAATGAGTTCTCATTACTCATCATGCAGGAATCTTTTGTCGATTAGTTCTTCTAATACAATCTTTGGCAAATTGGTTAGGTCTGATTTTTTGTAGAACAATAAGGTCTTATACACTAAGCTTTGACTGGTGCAGACGAAGACATACATGCCAATGTGTGTTAATCCAGAGTACGTTTTTATTTATTTTACACATTTTATGCACAGATATAACGCATTTTATACCTTGTGTGCATTTCCAAAAAGTGAGAGCAATGTAGGGTTTTTTTCTACCAGCCCACTAATTCATAACATAAAAGATACTTCATTCTCTGTTCACACAGTTAACTTGTAGTTGAGGACACCAAGGTAGCTTGAGTTTTAAGAGAGGAAATAAAAGAATTTTTCAGCAATAAGTAGCATTCAGACATTGGTTGTTCTTCTACTGTTCTGAAGACCTCAAAAACACTTATCAGAAATGGAAAACATTTCCATGCTTTCTTACTGCTTTTTTCTGCCTATTTGTTGGAGGAATTGGCAAGATAGGGCACAGAAAGGACCTTGAACACAGACACCTCTACCAATGTCCTAGTTTTGACTTGCCGGAAACAGTTGGGATGAAGGAGCAATGACCAAGGGAATGATCTTGAGTCAGAGTTGCACAGTTGCACCCGCAGGAACATACTAATGAGGTACTGCAACAGACTGGCAAGGCAGCACTGGGGGCCTCCTGATGAGTTGAAAACCATGACAGAAGAGTACAAAAACGGAAAGCAAACTCATGATTAAAGACAAATTTAAGAAACCAGCACCCAGATGTATGGTAACATCAGTAACTTTAAGATGCAAAATAAGTACCAATTACCAAGGGACAGAAAGCAGCAAGGCTAAGCCCTACAACACTACAAGGAAAGGTCAAAAGGAAGTATGGCTGTTACCTAACAGAGAAGTAGAGGAAATGAGGGATCACACAGGGAAAGCCAATATAATCTATGCCTTATTTACTTCAGTTTTCCCGAAAACCTATTTAGTGATCATAAATACAACCTAATTTTAAAAGACATTAGCTAAAACACGGAAAGAAGCAGTTAAAGAGTATTTATAAAATGTAGAAATATTCACCTCAGCAGCATGGCACGGATTTCAGTATAGACTATGTAAGAGACTAGCAAAACAACCTCTGTACCATCCAAGAGGATATATATGGAATGTGGGATGGCCCAGAAGGCCACGGAATGTCAGATATAAAGTTTATCCTGAAAAGGAAAATAGACGCCCCTGGAAATTAGTGATCAGTTACTCCAGCTGCAATATATGAAAGGTACTAACAAATATAATAATCATTTCTGAGGCAAAGAGAAATAATGAGTGAATAAAAAATGCAGCTGACATGAATTTGACAAGAACAAACTATATCAAATAGATTTAATTGTATTTGGGTAATTGGTCTACTGGAAAAGGGAAAAGTTAGATGTTTTATATGTTGGTATGATAATAAGCACAGTCTAATACATCTAATAAGCATATTAGTAAAAAAAAGGCTAGAAGAACTCACTATAATACGGATACTCCACTGGATGCAAAGCACCACTTAAAGAACAATTATCAATGATTTGCTAGCAAACTGGACATTTCAGGTARCATCCCACAGTGTCTGTCCCAAGACCAATTCTGTTGAACATTCCCTCCTAGACTTTGATACAGATATATTTATAAAAGARCACACGTAAAAAATGTGCAGGTTATATATACCAATATAAGAGGGGTTGAAAGTACTTTGGAAGACAGGATCAGATTTCAAAATTATATTAATAAATAGTTCTAAATTAGCAAGATGAAATTCAATAGGGGAAAGTATGAAGTACATTTAGAGTGAAGACTTAGAACATACTCATTAAGGATCATTATGAAAGRTTCATTATATATTTTAACCTAGACTGTGGAGATTTTTAAACTAGATTATAAGTAAGTTATGATCTAGGTACTTTCACTCAGAGCCGGGCTCAGGATTGGGTATTCTTTCTGAGATGGCTACTAGACCTATATTTTTATAGTATTTTGGACAGAGATGATAATTTAATATGAGCAATATAATCACTTTAAATTTTATGACAATGAATTAAATATCACAAAATGTAGTTTTAAGACCACACAGCTACTATGCCCGGAACTAGTGGCAAAGAGATTAAATGCATGTGTAACACATTTTCAAAATGCAGGCCAAAGCAGAACCTCTTCCTTCAGGAAGCCTTTACACCCTCATTGCAAACCAGCAGTTTTGTGACTGAGGCTCCGACTCCCTCTGCAGAGAGGTGCGGTCTGCGCCTCCTTCAGAAGAACGGGTCGTTTTGTGCGGGAGTGAAAGGGCAAAGGAGAGGGCGTATGTCTATTACTAACACCTACCTGCTGGTAGAGCATTTTGGAAACAGGAATATTTTATAAACAATACTTGTGTCTAATTATTGTTCTCACAAAGGTCTTTAAATGGGCAGAAGTCTAGAGCCCTGACTTCCACAAGGGCTGGGATGCAAGGTTCAGGCAGTTAATGGCAACAAGCTTTAAAAAGTCACTGACCTTCTACGAAACAAAAATTCAGGGTCTAAACATGGGGAAAAAGAGAAACAGTGGGTCATTTTATAAGTAATTTTTAATGGAACATTTTCCACTAACCAATTTGCAAACGTTGCAATAGACAGGAATACAAAGTGGTTTTTTGAAACAGCGAAAGAAACCCACGAGGGTTTATTCCATGTTCAGCAAACACTATGAGCCTCCAAAGCAGCAGGTTACATCATTGCCAGTTAACATCTAAGTCTAAGATAGTCCACGAAGCTTCCATAGCCAGGAAAGAAAAATTAATAACACAAGTTAGTGAATGATTACTTCTGCAAATGAAGGTCATCCGGAATCTGAACACTCACGTACTGTGAGCTCATTTTGTATTGTCAGGCTCCACGTTATCTCCCATAAATTAAATGTCACCAGAAAGAAGAGGCATGCATACTCAGTTTTCTAAGGATTTCCTTGAACTAAATAAAACTTTGCCTACACTGGAGTAGGTGTGTATCATCATTATAGAAATATGGTGTATAATGCCAATGCTATGCTCCACTTTAGAACATTTTAGTGACATAGTAGCATGGCAAAAAAATGACTTGATGCTCCTAAGTGAGTCACCAGAATTCTGCTATCAATAATTCTGTCACCAGAATTCCTGCTATTAATGTTTCTGAAGTTCTTTTGCAGCAGAAGTCCTTTTGCTAATTTAACTTAGTCAGCTTGGAGAGTTACTGTCAGCTTTCTTACCAAAAGAACTTTTTGCCAATAGAGAACTTTAATTCTGCTAAGACAGTTTTCCAATATAATATGGATATAGCAGTAAACTCATGTAAGTACTGGCAAGACTGTGATGCTAAGTGCACAATTTTGCTACAGCATTTTCAATAATCTCCCAGGACTGGTCATCTACTATAGTGGAAGGTGCTAATAGTAGACATTAAATAGTGTATTTGACGAAAGGCAAATGTAAGTGGTGTTAAAGTCCAGGGCGTATCCTACTCTTTCAGGCTCAGGTGAAGGATTAAGTGAAATTGTTTATGTAGCCGTGAGAGCAGTGAACAAGGAAGCAACCGCTCAAGGCAAACAGGAGAGTAACACTGAGATGGGCTGGGAGCTTTCCACATTGCCAAAGTGTGCTGGAAGCAGGAAGCAAACAGGAAACCAGAAATATTTGTGACAAAATGATATATTATTGAAAAATATCTGCCACTGCTTTCAGCTGTCTGCTGAACACTGTTTCATTCCAAAGGTTGCCAGTGCAGGGGAATTTTGCTGAGCGTGAGAGGGAGTCTTGGATTGCTGGGACTTTGTTGGAGGCTACTAGAGCTAATCTGGGAAGGATACTGCAATGACAGGCTGAGAGAGGTTGGGATTTTTTCCAGAAATTTTAAAGAATTTTATTTTTTTAGGGTAAAACCAAATTAAGCATATATATCACTAGTCAATTAAAACCCCTAGTATTTTTGGCAAGCACTAGTTGCTTTGTTGCTGTATAGTTCTTTTTGTTTTGCAGGACTTTATAGAGGATTAAGAGTAGATAGTAAAAGGAATGATGTATAATACATATAGCCGACATTATCCTGCTGTTGTCAAGTAGCAGAAATTCATAAATAAATTCATAAACTCAACAGGAGTTTATCATGAAATTAATACTGACACTAGTAAACTTTTCATCAAACAGTGCAACCCAAAGATCTAATGGTCTATAAAATAATTCTGAGTCCTGTAACAGCTGAGAAGCATCTCTTAAATGAAAGAATAGATGAATGGTCATCTTCTATCCTTGATTACTAGGAGAATGATAAACTTCACACTTCACGGAGCCTGCTTCACCCATTGAACGGTCACTGCCAACAAAACTCTCATATTCTCAGAGCTGACAAAGGAATTGTAAAATGTTTTCTTTCATTTTATGTCTGCCATGTCAAATTTTAAGAGACCATTGCCCCAGAAGGTCAAACTTCCGGTGCAATGAGAATTAAATGCTTATAGTGGTTTCTAGCGTTTTTCTCCCTAAATGTCGTATCCAACTATATATTTATTTTATCTTTAAGGAAGACTTAAACTCCCCTCAAAACCCTTTGATTACTTAATATATTTTGAGAATAGTGAGTATTTTAAATATAGCTCTTCTTTTAATAAAACCCTCCCAAAACTAAACAGATGGATCTTTTTAGTTAAATTTCTTACCTTCATGAAAAAATGAAGCATTTGTATCAAATATCTCTTAGTTTAGAAAGTTTCTCATTGGGAGGAAAACCATCTTCCAGTTACATCTGACTGATGTTACTTATTCTAATCTATCTGCAGCTCATAGTTAATGACCCCATAGCTTCAGACATGGATGAAAAATGTATGTGCAGAAGAGTAAAGCTGAGAGAAAGTGCAAAAACCAGCATAGCCACTGTCCAATTTGAGGAAAAGAGCAATGTCTACAGAAGACTACAACATGTTCTGCAGAAGTGAAGTTCTTTCCAAGGATAAGGCTGCCTTATTCTAAACAACTCTTCCTCCCCCTCCCCACCTGCATTTTTTTTCCCCCAGAAGTGATTTCTCTTTCTCATCCCTTTCTTTTTATATTTTAAAGCTGCTTTCAAAAACATATCTTAATGTTCTGGGTGACCTTTGCTGCCATCTCTTTATCCAGCTGCACAAATTCACTTTCATGCATGAGCTCCAAGATGTCAAAAAAACCAAACTGATGAATTCTTAAAAGCGTACCCAGACTGCCAGCCCTCAGAAATGCTTTTTTAGCCCCATAACAGGATTACTATAAGCTTTGGTTTCCTTAACACCAATGTTCAATGGGCAAAGAAGCCACATCTGCCTCTGAGCATGCCAATGTGCACACTTATATTTAAATCCAAGGTTTTTCAGTGACATCAGCTAGACATTCGAAGAGTTGTAAAATACAAATAGAGCTGTTCTATGGCTTAAAGATTAATGTTACAATACCTGGAAATCAACCTTAAAAGTAAGCACTATTACATTTTCAGAAGTCTCCAGATCTTTCTTCAGAAAAGTACATTAATCCTTTTCAAGAGTAAATGCTAAGCATTGATTTCCAATATTAAAAGTAAATCACCTGAATTCATTGTATGGTTAAAACCACATAATGTGTATATTTTAACCTTTTATTCTAGTCTACTTCCATACGTGCTGTTCTCAAGTAAGAACTGCACAGTACTGTAATCATTTGCAAAGCTTGCTAATGAATAAATTTCAAAATATATACCAGAAGAAAATCAAAGCCAACCTAGTCAGACCTAAAATGGTACAGCAAATGAATATAAATAACCTCAACAGATACATCAAGATATGGCAGGCTGGCATTTTGATGTAAAAAACAGCATTAGTAAGTACAAGCACACACAGAAAGCACTATTGCTGGAAATTGAACTGAAGTCTGATAAGATTAGCTAAAATATGTGGGTGAAGATAGAGGAATAACTATGTATTTGTTTCTCAGTTTTGAGCTCAGTGGGTTATATTTTACACAGGATGCTGCATAGGATACAGACTGTATTCTAAAACCCTTCGTTAAGTTACGTATTAAAGTTGAACACACAGCCTCAGAACTTCAACATGGGAAATATATCTGAGTTTTATATGTTTGAAGAGAGTGACAGATGGATCTGCCCCAGGTGGTATAAATTAAAGAATGAACTTGGAAAGGAAAAAGTGTCTGGTGCTAGAAAATTCAAGAAATCAGAAATTAACTAGGAGGTCCTAGGAGATGATTTGACTTCACCAATAGCCTTATATCATTAATTTACTTCAGACATGAACATGTAATTATTTTCTCCATACATACAATGGTGTGGAACCATAATGAAGCCCCAATTCTAAAACAATATCACCAAGGGGTTTAAAATCCAGAAAAGAAAATCTTAACTGATTACTATATGCCATCTGATTATGCATGCAGTGCAGTTGTATTTCTTATTTCAGTYAATTCTGTTTAACTTAACCAGTCTCTTCTATTTATTCTTTTCCTTATTCTTTGTCTCCCCCTCTCTTTTGTTCTGGTTGATATCAAACTCTGGACTAAACAACACTAGATTACTCTCTTGTATATGTTGATGTAAAGCAAAACCAGAAAGCTGATAAATAAATTTATATATGCATCAAAACACATGGGAAAGAGAGGATGAATGAAAATTCACTCTGAAACCACAGACATTTTTGAGGTGAACAGATTTTTATATTCATATTTAGATTTTTAACAACACAGTTTTTCTATCATAGGAAAATACTCATTTATTCCTGCTGATAAAGTTTTCCAGGATAAACAACATATGAATATGGGCAATAAACATTTTAAACATATATTTATTTTATAGTCATCTCTAACTTTTCTAATTACTCCTGCCTGATTGTTTAAAAGTATTGGAGAATCTGGTTACTGTAGCTCTTTGCCTAGTTTATTACGGGGCTAACAAAACCCCCATTTAGTATTAAATTGTTCAGCGTGATCAAGCTTCTATTGCCTTCTCAGGTGGTGAAATGAAATAACCTTATGTCTAGTAGAGTAGGTGAAAGTCAGGCAGTGCTTGCAGTGTGTGATATTCCAGGCAGGCCTCTTATGGCAGTGCCTGATATGTATGTGCCATCACCAAACTTCAGGGGACCACTCCTTTTTCTAGCACAATTACAAATAAAAACATTACAAGATAGTTCCCACGCTGATTACTGAAGAGCTCCAGTAGCTCAGCCTTGGGTTTTCCTTTTGACACAGCGCTTGGTCAAGCTAGCTCTGTATCCATCTCACAAATACTGCTGTTAATCCCCCAAAGTCTCTGGTTAATCTAATGCAGGAGTCCAGCTAAATCTGATCTATCTTATTGTCTAGATAATTAATTCTATGAAAAGACAATCCTATGAGATTAGTCTAGAATTATCTGTCAGGGTAGACCCTCCAAACACRGTACAGAAAAAGAGTGGGTGAATTAGATGGCACACTGATCGCAGCTAACAAGAAGAATTGTTAATTAAAGGTTTGCTGTTAACATTTCTTTGGGTTTCTGATATCTTTGTCTTGCTATTTCAGTGTTATGCTTGATCCTACCTGTCACATATTATCATTCCCATAAACTGTGAGAGAGCTTTAGTTCTATGTCCTTTGAAATCTACTTCAGAATTAAAGTTAGATTACATTACCCTTCCCCAACAGCTAGAACCATATCCCATTCCTATGGAAGAAAGGGATCCACTCTGGGACTGCATGATTTGAAATTATCAGCAAACTCCCTGATTTTCTACAACAAAAGACTTGAGAATGGAAATATGTTTTCTTCAGTGAATTAGCATACAATAGCCTCAAAGGTAAGGCACATAACAGTCACAAATGCAGAAATCAACAGCAAAAGGAAAAGGGTTGGGTTCTTTTGTTTTGCAAGGATCTACCTCCACATAGCATACAGATCTAAAGGTGGGACGTTGTCATATCTCTATGTAAATCACGTAGGCATTCATCACTCTCAGTAATGCAGGATCCTTATCAAATGGTTATCTTTCAGCTGTTAACAACCGTTAACACTCAGTACGCTACACTGACCCACTGGCTGTAATTAATTTCTGTAATGGTGTAGAGAGAGGTGGGGCAGAATAATAAGTATGTTTAGGTGTGGAAGGGAAGGGGAGCTAATGGGGTGGACGGAGTGGTGAAAAGCTGCCTGGAGGTGAAGGTTTCCCTCGTAGCTCTGAGCTGCTGGACTGTCTCCTAACATGCTCATAAAAAACTAAAAGTTTTTCAGGAGTACATAACTTCATTACAAATTAACATATGATAACTGACCTAAAATAAAAGGTGATGTGATACTGCTCTTGAATGGCTTTTCAGGGGTTTTGATTAACTTAGACATGAAAATAGAAAATTCTAAGGTGGGTGGGTGAGGTCGTTTGACAAATGGAAATTATCATGGCATATATATATTCTCTGTATTTTCATAATATTTTATCATCATACAGTAAAGGCAGTTCCTCTCAGAAGTCACACTCCTGGTTTTGAGACACTTCCTTTGTTTCCCCTACTGTTTATATTACTCATTTTTCAAGTTGCTTCTGATTTTAGGGCAAGATCCCTCAGCAGCAGTAGCTTCTTCTTGTATTTGCCTGGTAAGTTTACATTTATTTCTGGTGCCATAGGTATACATTAATCATGAACAACAATGAAAGCCATGACAAGAAGTAACAGCAAAAATGATCAAGGCTTTCCAGTGAATAGAAATGGCCTCCGAGCAGGACCTGGAGGAACAACAGCAACTGGCCAACCACGTAGTGTGGAGAATGACATGGCACATAAAGGGGTGCAGATTATGTCTTGGAACTACATAATGAAACCAAGAGAAAGTGCAGGCAGAATTTGTTCATTCAGAACCGAAATAGCTAGTTAAATTTCTAGATGTTCAACACACAAACATGAAAATAGAAAAAGTCTTATATTTACTTCGTATGCTGCTTTTTTCTTAGTGTGAATCCAGGAAGATTCCAGTAGTTATCACTTTTTTTTTTTTTTTTAAATATATTCTATCTGACACAAACAAATCTTTCCTTTTAAGGCATTTTCTATATCAAACACTTCCAGCAATAGCTAGCAATGACTGGTGAATCATCTGTCTAGTACCTTTATTTTTAACTGCTAACGAGCCTGTACTCAGATATTTGTTTTCACCTTGTGACTAAAGCAGCTCAGATCTGCATATTTGGTTCAGAGGTGCTACATGCAGCAGCGACTCTTCGTGCCAGCCCCGGCAGAAGGGACGTGTTTCCTCGGAGGAGCCTCACGGGCGTCAGGGGCCGTYTTCAGTGCTGGCGGCGTCTGCCACAAACACCGTTTCAGGAGTGCGATCTCTGRGACAGTGACACTGGGTTCTGGGCTATTATAGGGCCATATTATCGCTTTATATTGTTTCACATTATTGGCTTTTCCACTAGGATTTTTTAATAGGCTGAAAATAGAAGCCAACTTGCTCCCTTTGGGAACTTTAAAATTTAAAAGGAAATACATGTTGTCAAAAGGTTAAAACAATGGTAGAAAAAGGATACCCAAATAAATGGAGAAAAATCTGGAGAGAAACAATGCAAACTGGTCTGTTTTACAGTTTTAAAATGTTTATGCATATATGCAGAAGGCAACTAATGGAAGTCTTGAAAAAGACCATAGTGATAAGTGTCATATGATACAGGAGGCCTGTTAGAGAAGAAACTGCCACCTTCCTTTAACACTGGCAACTAAATACAACCATGGCATTTTGTTTTTCAATAAATTCTTTCTGCTCCCAGAGAGCGAGAGTCTAGATGCAAATTGTCACCCTGTAGAGTCTAGTACTACGGTTACATAGAACTCTGCAAACCCTGTAACATAAACCAATAGGTACTTCTAAGCAATTTCAAAGCACGGGTGATACTGTGACTATTTCCATTCATAACATGGAGTGAATCAACCAAGCTGCCAAGTGCAATAGGTTTCTTGAGAAGAGATTGCTAAAAACTGAGCACACACTTAATGGCAAATGTGAAAGATATATGTCTGTTTTTCCTCATGCTGACCCCTGCAATATGTCACCAGCCTGCCAAAAACCAGACTACTAGAAACACAACTAAAATATTCCTACTGACCAAATGGGAAGAGTTATTTCACTTGGCTGCAGTGGTGTCTAACAGACATTGCAAGTGTTCTCAGCTAGAATTATTGCAGAAAAAGACAATCAGCAGTGGAGGTGCTGGCTAGAAAAGGTTACATCTCTGCCAGAGATCCTTAGGGGGATTTTGCGAAAAGTACAGTCATTCAGCTAYATTTGAAAGGAAAGGAGGAAAACCTACTAAATTATTCTCATTTGTGAATATTCAACTGTGCACTATATATATTAGAGGTAATCCATCACTGAGGCATGAAAGGCAACTATCAAACCAGCCAGAGGGAAGCTCTTCTTCATGGGGTAATGGGAGGCTCTATGAGGAGTAACCATGAAATTACAGCAAGATTGATGCTGCTTAACTTTAAGCTACAATTCCTATTAGCCGTAAGGAGCCGAACAGCTCATCTGAGTAATGCCCATTTCTCATCTCTGTTTCACATTTCCTTGGTCTTCCACTCTCTGCCTCTGTTTGACTCTTTTGCAGTGGACTTTCCCAGGGCTCTAAACAGTGCAAGGCAGACATTAGCACAACAAAATAAACTCTTTTACCTTCATTATTTTTAGAAAAATGGCTTTTTGAACTGTGTTGGGAGGCAGTGTTGTTTTCACTGACCACACCAGCAATTTAAAGTTTTTATTCTTAAAATCTCCTAGGTGCACACTATCTTCCATTTTACTAACTGATGCAGTTTAGTAAATTCTGCCTTGCTGCCTGCAAAGGTTGGCTGTGGATGACTATGAGTGTGGGTTTACCTTAATTTGAGCAAGCTCTGGATTAATGAAGGTTATGGACAAAAGTTTGGGGAATTGCTACAGGTTCACTCTGGATTAGCAGGATGCAATGCTGGGACAGGTTATAAGAGTATTTTGGGATTTAGCAGCTTTTCCATCCTATGCAAAGAGCTTGCTCCACCTCTAATAGGCAACATTTCATTCAGTTAAAGCTTTATAAACCAGAGTTGTCAATAGCCAACATTTTCCACAGTTATTAGAAGACAACTGTGTACTGACTGTATGCAGCCTGTGTTTGCTGTTGGTTTTCTGAATGTTGGCACAATTCATTGTATTTTATCGGTTCTTCATGAATGCTATCTTCTGTTTTCTCCAAAACAATCTGAGGCAGAATAGTGGTTACTGAGTTTGACAACAGCTGTGTAAACATAGAAATGGTTTTCATATGGGTCTGGAATGTACAYAGTGTAATTGTAATGGTTACTAGAACTACAACTTCATTAACCCGCCATCCCTTTTTTTTAAAAAAAAGTAAAACACAGTACTCCTAGAATTGAGTTGTCTACTAACTAATTTTGAATATTTCCTCTTCTGCTTACAACTGGATCAATTAACAACATTTTATAACTACTCATGAATTATTTAAGGATTGAAAAGTCCCTCATGAATGCTTAGCTGAATTAAATCCAAAATACTTAAAAAACAAGTAAATTTGGAGTCATTCTAGAGCCTCAAAGGTATTAGCAAAGGATTATTTAGGCTTTTTATTTAAAAAAACCACAGAACAACTAATTAGTTGGTGTCTTCTTAGGCTTTTTGGACTGAATGACCAGAAAGTATTCTGTAGTTGTGACTATTTGATTCACAGAGCTGATGCCATGGAAGCGCAGGCTGTCTCCTGCTTTCATACTGATACCATAATTGTTTTGTTATTRTTCCCTCTGAAAAGTCCCTAACTTTCTAGTAATTTGTCTTTTGCTTGTTCTTTAGGACATTATGCCTAATTCATTGCTTGAGTATTTTTAATGGCCTTAARGGTCACTTCTGAAACTCGATACTACTAGTGCAAGAAAATTTTAAATATCATTTTAGTAGCATAAATTTGAGATAGYAATAGTGACAATGAGAAAATAGACTGAGGAGCAAAAAAGTATATAGTTAATGCTTGCTCTAAAACATCTGTAATGATCAAGAGGTCTGCGTTCTTGGTAAAGGGAGGCAATACATGAYAGAAGTGGTTCTTAGGACAAAAAGGGAACTTGATGCATATGAAAAGCAGCTACTCTAGAGAAGCATGGTAGTATTTTCACATAGAACATTTAGGGTTTTATTGAGAAAAAAATGTGTTTGGGTTCTCTTACTGTAAAATCATCTGTCTGATTTCAGACTAATTCTTTCTAAAAGTCTTCAAATTACAGCTAAATTCTATTAGCAATTTACATGTGCCTCTTTTTATCATTTGTTTTCTTACATTTAATAGCATATGGTAGTCAGATATTGTGTGGATAGTGATAGCCAATGGATAAGACATTAAACAAGAATCCAGATCTTTGTTTTATCCCTAGCTCTGCTGCTGTTTTACTCTGTAACTCAGTTTTTCTGCCTTTAAAATGCAAATAACAGTATTTATTCCACCTGAGAAAACTATCTGAAAGGAAGACACACAAGAAAAGTCTAACTTTTTAGAGCCAAACTTCTGTGCATCATTCCTTTGCTTTTTTTCCTTTCTCCTTCTTCTGTTGACCACACAATGGAAAGCAAATGCTACTTCTCTGAGATCCCCAAAGGTCGTTAAAGATTTAAACCAGCGTCCAGACCTTCTCAGAAACAAAACGAAGTCCCAAAACACTCCAGATGCACCCATTTCTCTTTCTATGCAAAAACATTTATATATAGCTCATATACTTTTCTCTAAAGCAATTCCTTTTTCCTACAAAGCACTTTCAGAAGTACTCATCTGTACAAATCACTGCACTGTAAGACTCCTAAAAACTTGATCTCCTAGGATTTCTGCTCACAGAATTCTCTAGAGACTGAGTCCACCCACACAATAGACACAGCTCCATAGAACTTCAATATGTAAAATCATAGTTTTAAAGATTTGCTGCCACTTCTCAACTCCATATTTTAACATAATTCTTCTCTTTTCCCCCTTGGCTGGTATTAATAGTATTGTGTGGAGAAATTCTCTGTTGATGGCTGAGAGACCGAGCATTACAAATTCTCCTCCCTCTGAAAAGCATTTCTTACCTACTTTTCTAAGCCAGCAAGGCTTGTGTCATCATATTGTCTCTGTGTGTCTCTATTAGACGCCCCTTTATGATCCTGTTAGCTSTTTTCAATTGAGTTTAGTATAGCAATATAAGTCCTAAAGCTAGTAACCTTCTCATGATTTATTAAAACAGGTAGCCAGGTAGAGGAGAGGAAATGCTAGAATTCTCTTTTCAAAGTCTAAAACTCAAGAACACKCCTTCCTAAGCACAAAAGGATCTGCACGGAAAATAGACATTAGGAGTGCCTGATACAGTGAAAAGTTTAAATAGAAGCTTTAATTTTATTAGACATCAGAGAATGTGACTGTAAGATACAAAAGCTGGGTCACAAAGGCATTGACAAACAGGTTTCATTTCACAGAACAACTTGTTTTTGAAAAAGACTGTGAAAAATAAAAGATTTTTCCTTAAATGAGGTTGAAACACAGTGTTTGTGCTTCCCCAAGGAACTGTGTCATTCAATCAACCTGTGTTGTACAATACACTGAAGTGAAACAGAGCTTGCATCATTCTAGTGAGTCAAGAATAGGATAAATTCATTGCTTCAGCAAAAACTCAGTTTAGCATGGAAACAAGGCAGAAATGAAGCAACACAGCCACACAGAAAAGTGAAAATGAAGAAGCCACCAGGAACTGATACCAATAAAGTTCTGACACTTCACAGACATTAAAAACAGTGGTAGGTCAGCTGTCCCTGAAATGAAAAAGAAATAGAGGAATACCAAATACCTCCAGGACYTCCTGGAGATGCCTTTGTATTTGCAACATTTCCACCCTGTGTTTTCAGTAAATAATTGCTAAACATTTTCACATCCTTCAGTGAAAGGGATAGGCTGCAATTTCTCTGCTGAGATAGATTCAATTCTTAAGCAATGTGCAAAAAATCTCAACAAAGTTTTGATAAATCCTTCAGTTTTAAATGTGTCATATTAGGGCAAGCAGACAGACTGAAAATGACAATCCTACAAAAGAGAGCAGCCTCAGCCCTGCTCTCWCCTTTCCAAAAACATCAGCGCTGGAGCAACATGTCACTTTTAGCATCTCAGGCTGCATTTTCTGTTAACTGAAATGTAACTCTTGTTGACAAATAAAGGGTTTAGAAAAGAATACCAAAGCCTGAGAAGCCAGAGAGGAGCACGTTGGAGCATCTTTGATTATTTGCGTTAGAAATTAAACACGTTTAAAGGATTAGATACAGCAATGCTTCTAACTGCTTATTGTGCAAGAATGAGTAAAACAGAAAATTACTGGAATAACTGAAGCACCTGACTTTGCAGTATTCTGTAATGAGAGGTACAGTAACAATCTTTTAGAAATCTACTTTTCAAAATAAAATCATCCCTATAATTTTCTTATAGATGCATTCTCATATTGATAGTGACAAGGACTCCAGTATGCCACTGGCCTTCCTRAAGAGCACTGTTTCAATGTGCATTTTTGGTCTTTGTGGCCTTTGTCATCTATCTGAAAATTCATCCAAGTCCAGTTAATTAGAAGACAACAGAATTTGTATAGTTTCCTACTGACCACAACTTTTGCTTCAGAACATGTGCTAAGTTTTGGGTTATTGCAGCAAGAAGTCACACATGCATATTCTCTCATTAGCATGATTTCTTGCATTATGCGAGTTAGAAAAGGTATGAAATAGAGATGAAGAGATTGATTATTTTTCACTTATGGTAATCTCTCATTTTCTATAGGCAGTTTGTGAACAGGAAGCTCTTAAGGTGAGCTATAGGAAGCAGAAGCATGGGAAGAAAGAAAGGAGAGAAGAAATTAAAAGCTCCATCCTCTTGTTATGTCTGACCTAACACATTGGGGTGCCACCTGAATGAAAAGAACAGGAATAACACTGCAAAGAAGTGTTTTCCACAAATAAGCACTGTGATACCTGTATAAGACTGAGGACAGTTTCTGCAGTCACCTGAGCACTTGGCTAAGGTTCATGTTTAGAAAATATGTTATTCAGAAACAGGCAGAGAAAATTTAAGTATCTAGATTGAGGTAGAAATTGTTCTTTTATAGTACTGAAGCCCACAGCATATTCCAGTATATTTTACCCTGAAATTTCAAACATACTTRCAACTGACTATTATTCTTAGTTTCTATCAGTTGAATAATTTCCTTGACTTCAAAAAGGTTACTTGAGTAAGAAGTATGGGATTAACCACTCRACAGATTTTACTAGTGTTGACATTATACTTCTAAATCAACAGGTTTTATTTTTCTATTTATGTTTTAAAGTGATATATAAGCAATAATGCTGTAAAAAAATTAAATACACATTATAAATAAGATCATAACATTTTCTTCTCTATGACTTTTTTTTAAGAACAAAGCTTGAAACATTTTCCAGGAAATTTGTGACACAGGAAAATTACCTCTTATAAGAATGCTGGGTTTTCAGATGGATTAAGGTAACACAACAACTTTCAGTAAATCTAAGATTTTACAAGAGTTCGCTGAGTTGAATCATCACCTGAAGTTCCACCAGCATTTTATAAGCATTTACTACCCATCAAAACCACTATGCCTATGTGAGAGATGCACAATGTTTTACTTGTCAAGATTGGGCTGACAACAAAATCCGAATTCTGTGGTGATTACCTCTGTTGTGCAATGAGGAGCATCCTGCCCCTGCACTACATGGGGAGTGAACACGCTTGGTGAGACATGGGGTGAAGGAGATAGCTGAACACAAGCYAGAGGTTGAAACACAGATACTCTGCTGTTGATGATGACACAGGTCTGGATGAGATGAGCCTTGAATCAAAGGAGCTGGAAACAGCTTGTCAGGTATAATGACAGGAGAATAACTCCGCAGGGTAGAAGAAATATATAGAGAGGACCTACTTTAGAAAGAAAAAAGGTGTTTCGCCATCAGGAAGTATTGCAGCAAAAGGACAGAAAAGACAGATTTATACATCATGCTTCAAGAAGGGTGTTATTTATCTAGACCCCAAGCTTGCCTGTAGGGAAGCTGGATCCTGTTTATATGCAGAAACCTCTGGTTTTACACAAATGACATTCTGCAATGTGACCCCATTTTCCCTTCCTCTCCACAGATGATAATAAAAATGAGAATGACAGAAATATGAGGAAARGTTTGTGTGCTAAGAAGCTTGAGCTGATCTAATGAAAACTTTACGAGACTGACATAAGCAATAAATCTGTTATTAGAACAGCACAAACAACAAAACAGCCAGTGCAACAATTGTACTAAATTATTAGGTTTCTTTGGGCAGTGTATAAAAAAGAAATACTTAGACTGACTTTTGTTAGTGGCATAGAATATGGGAAAGGGAAATATTTTGATGACTATAAAGAGACTACGCTTGTAGCACCTATAAAAGAAGGAGCTTTTAATTGCATCTAGGTACCAACTGAATCCAAGTCTCTAAAACATTACTGGAAATATGCTTGATGAGCAGTGAAATCTGGTAGTGACCCATTTATCTAGATAGTTAAGTCTTCACTGAAGCCATTCAGTAGGACAGAAGATGGTGCAGTATTTTACTGCCAAATCTGAACAGACAATAAGTTCAATACTTGTGAACAAGTCTGGATTTTTGTCATCTGTTTTACTTTTGTCACTTGTACAGTCTTTTCTGCATGTCTTTGCTGCTRTTTACAACCCTGCACACTGTTCCCAATTCCCCTTTTGCCCCTCTCCCCCCCTGCCGCTTTTTGGCTGCTCTGGCCAAATTTCTTCAAATTCTCTTTGGAACAGGAGAATTCCTAGGTTTAATAGGCTTTTAATGACTAAAGAAGTTGCTTTGCTCAGTGATTCCATGAGGGTCACATTCCCCATCGAGAACTGCATGCATTGAAAAAGTGGGTACAAAATGTAAACAGAGAGAGAGCGAGAATGTAAAATTTGGAATTGCTGCACATCATTGTTTTTTCAACTGAAAAGCCAAAAAAATCTGTGTGGGAGAGATCCCTTGAGAGTTTGCACATTTTTTGTTTTTCTTAAATGATTCTCCTTCACCACCCTTTTTTTATGTGGACTACGCTGCCCCCTATACAAATAAGCTTATTATCCTTGCGTCAACATTGTAAGATTACAGTACRCTTTAGAAGATGCAGCAAGAAAATATTTTCATAATAAGTTCTATCACTTACCTAAGAAGGATGTTGCCAGATATTTATTGATTCTTGCTTCAGTTTTATGCTCACTATTCTGTCCTGCTACCTTTCATCGAAAACATCTTATGTCCCTTTTCCATATCCATATTCATCAATCTTCCCTGTCCCATTATATTAGAATATGCGCGTACATCAGTTAAACTTGTAAATGGTTTATTTGCTTATGCCTGAAGGCATTCTAGGATGTTGCTCATATATACAATATTGAAAGCAGTTCACAAACAATGATAATGGCATAACAGAGGTATATATTTCAATGGGAATGCAGGCAACCAAAGAGACACATACACACGTAACAGAGACAACATCAAGAAATTAAGCATTATCTCTTTTTAAAAAAMCAGCGACAAAGGCTTCTCTGCTGCTAGGAGGGGAAGGAAGGGCTGAGCGGAGGTTCCCTGCCGCCTGCCTGTGCTTGCTGAGCGGCTCTGGGGGTGCGGCGGGGGTCGGGAGCAATGCACCCCCGAGGCTCGCGCCGCCCCTCCAGCGCCGCTCCGCTGGCAGCCGTGGTTGTGCAAAGTGCCCGGCGCGGGCCCCGTGCACGCACACACACCTACCGCCGCGGSCTTGCAGCTGGGAAGCACTTGTGCAAATGCGGGAGCGTCTGAAGAGAAATTATTTTCTGGGTGTGGTAGCAATCTGCAGCTTCAAAATAAAAGACTAAAACAATRCAGTGACTAAACTAGAAGATGAAAACACTGTCAGAAGTGTTTTCTTGGATTCCCCCCTCCCTGTGTCTGGTTGAGTCTACAGGTGTGGTGTTAATGTCCTTTCATTAGTCACTCTGCAGCAGTAAGTCCTGCACTTTAAAGATCACTCATTTGCCTAGGTCACAGTAAGTCTGGAATTTCTCTGGTTATTACAATATGGCAACCTAGAAAAGAAACACATTTACATATTCTGTTCAGAACCCTTTAAATATATGTAAGGTAGAAGGGTACTTGTTGATTTTTTAAAGAGTACTGTAAATCCTTATTCCATTTTTATTCCATAAAAATATATTTAGCAGATTATTAAAAAATGCTTGAAAAATCTTASCCTTTCTCAATAATAATTATTCATCTCTCATTCCTTTACACAACAACAATTACTACAAATAAACAAACAAATGAGTAATATGACCTTCAAGAAAATAGCAAGTTCTCAGTTGTCAGAGATTTCCTAGGAAATAGCGCACCTTTCTTACACACCAAGATATAACACTGCTTCTATTAGTACCAATACTAATATATCCTGAACAATTTACTATCTATATTAAAAGATGCTATCATTCTTGCTTGTATTAATACTAATATGGACTTTGCTAACTGTTAACTGATGGCAAAGTGCACTGGATTGGTTAAGTGGTAATAAACTTCCGAGGTTCACATTTGAACTTTGGACCATCAGAGGTTCAGAGCCTACAGCCTGAAAAACATTGGATCACTTAGCTTAATGATATTTTCTCTCACAAAAGTGTTCTAAACCATGCATGATTTCTGTGGTTGGGTGGTGCTGAATATGAAGATTTAAGGTTCACTGCAGTTGGGATTAAATAGTTCCAAGGAGGTCCCATCAAGATTTGGAGAAACCATGAACTTATTTGCTTTTCTTACTTGGAAATTTTGGGGATAGTTGATGCATAAAACCACGTGCTATGTGGCTTGATATGCCAGTTGTCCAGTATYTAAAATGCCATTTGCATAACTGTTTTGGCCAGCTGGTAATATTGCTTCTTGGGAAGTAATCTCTGAACAGACACAGGTATGCTTAAAAGGGAACACTGCCAAAACATCTGCTATTCACATTATTCAAATACTCTTTTCTCCCAAGTACATTATCTTTCATTAGAGAAATCATCCCCTTTGCATTCACATGGTCAGTGCATCTGTCTCACTCTATTTCTGGCTCACTGAGAATAAACATCTTGGTGCCTTGCCAAATAAAGAAAAAAAAAAGGGAAAAAATTAGGCAAAAAGATTAATGAAACCAAGAAAATAAATCCCTGTTGGCATTAGAAGTACAGGGATATTAACTTTTATAAGAGTTCACTATGTTTTCTGGCATAGGGTATGAGGTTTGAAATAGAAAGAATGGCTTTTTCTGAAAGTGAACATTATTTGTGGATTTTTTATTTCTTTTTAAAGGCTGAGAGTTCAGGAAGCACAGACACAACATGGGGGTGTAATCAGCTACAATACTGAATCTTACAAAGCGTAGGCTTTTAATTTACACCGAATTTCACTTTGTTCAATGGATCCACCTGCAGGCCGTATTCAATATGAGCAAACATACACCATCATTGAGGCTTTAGATTGTGACACTAAGGCAGAACTGAACTCAAATCCTGCCTCTCAGATAGATTTCTTAAATACTGTGAGAAGAATAACTGAACCACTCAATTGCAAATGCTGAAAACTAGATAATAATATGTCCTTTTTCATAGATTGAGATTGGAACCTCTTCACAGCAGGGTCTTCRTGCGAGTCCATGTTTGTATGATGTTTAATGTACTGCCTGCTCTGACTCAGGCAAACCCTCTGGGCTGTAAGGTAAGTAATAGTAGCACACTTCAAATTCTCCTCTTTCTCTGTTCGTATTATTATAGGACCACAGATGAGAAAATTAGGAAAAGGTATTGATTGCAGTTGTCATGTCTTCTCTAAGCCATTTGGATGTACTCAGCAACATTCCCAAGGCATATGCCAAGTTAAATATATAGAAGCACACTATGAAATCCACATGATGGTGCTTGAACAGACTCATTGGCAATTAACTTAGAGCTGCACTTGCTTTTCATGGAAGCTACAGAATTAGCTCCAGAAAGCAGTGAATATTTTGCAAACCAGACTGAAGGACATTATGGGGTCACATTTTAATGCCTGACTCTAATTTTCAGTGGGAAGAATTTCCTTCTACACATTTTGCAGCACCCCAGTATTTGCACTAAAGTGTCCTTTGCCTTCACGTGAGATGAAGCTTGATGCTGTAAGAGCTTCATGCATTCAGTTGTTATTTTGGCAGACTACAATACACAAATAAGAGAAGGAAACCAGTGGCTATCAATTCATAGCTTAGCAAAATATGACTGAGACATCATTCGCTATCATCAAAAAATTTTTTAGCCTAAAGATGACAGCTATCCCTGGCAGGCAGCAACAGCCCTCTCTTCAAATATGGGTGGCTGAGGCTTATCCAGGAAGGGCCGCAAGGAGTCTGACTACAATGGCACGTTCAGTGCCAGGTCCCCTGCAACGGGACATGGTTTTACCCTTCTGAACCCGTTCTAAATATAGAGTTTGAGGAGGGTTCTTTTCAGTTTCCAAATTCTTGAAGGGAAATGTAAGCTGCATGTTTTTAAACCTATTTTACCTTTTTTTAGCATCTCTGTAACTGATTTATTACATTTTCCCTTATTTTTCAAATGAGGGAAACTTACTAATCTTCCCCTTGCCTCTTTTCCTCAACAAAAAGTCTTTACTTACTCATTAATTTGATAAATAAATTAAATTCCTGTGCCAAGAAATTAGTCCTGCAAACATACTACAGACATTTCTGTACAATCACAAGGCTGCAAAACCAACCAACTAGAGAAAAATCATTTTGCATCATCAAATATTGATTAAGTTAATGCAGATTTTGACAAACAGCCATATGATGGCATGAGATTAACTGCCATGTGTGTTTTTACTAGATATTTTTCCTTTGTAATTAAAAATGAGTTTATATGTCAAAGAAAATTATATGAAGAAATGAAGTGGAATTAAGTTAATTTTGTATTACAGTTGAAAACGCAAATGATACTCTTTTGATATAAATGATAGTCTTCTCCAGGGCCACCCTTGGTAATTCAGAAGCAAAATTAAATTAGAATTTTACAGGGAATTCTCATAGACCAATTATTAGTATTATTTATTAAGACAGTAGCTGTAGTGCTAGACAATAATTTTCTTCTGTGCTTCAGAAAATCTTTCTTAAATCCTATATATGTGCTCAGATCAAGAGGATTTTAGAAACATCCAAAACGAACAGGCACAAAACTGCACAGACAGTATGTGCTTTAAATTTCTTTTCTCCCTTTTCTCAAAAGTTGCCACTCTTGCAAGAAACTACGAGGAATTAATTACACACTGAATAAAAAGATAAATTCACAGTGTGAAATTCCAGCAAAGAAAAAGACTAGGTCCTAACAGTTAGTAGGTAATTATCTCCCAGGTACATTTGCAAATCGAGGGGCTTAGAGCAGCTAAGGGAAAGTGGAGAAATGCACTTTTGCATGGTCTAGTTTCAGGCATAGTCCCATGGGAAGTCGTGGCCTTCTGAAACATTTTCTAACACTTGTTTTGCAACATATGGCTTGTGAGCATTCAGAAGATAACAGTATGACCTGTAAATAAATGTCATTTTTAAGAAGGACCATGTGTGCAATTAGGAGATTCTCAAAAGAGCTAAGTGGGGTTTAAAAGCTACTCCAATGCCTTTGGGCTAGAAACCTCGGCACAGATTGAACTAGAAAAAGATAATCTTGATTAACAGTGCCTCAGAGGCAGAGATAGAGAGAAAGCGCTGGTGATGCTCAGCAGCACTGCTGCAAGGCCTGCTGGCCAAAGCCCAACACGAGAGTAAGGTACACTCGTTTTTTAGGTGTGACAAGTATTTCTCCCTAAAACACTCTTTTGGGATTGTGTAGAAAGACTTTAGTTCTTGCTGCCCTTGGTAAGGCTCCTAGTGCCATTGGCAGAATACTCTGGGGACTGCGTGGTCTATAAAAGACTCCGTAACAACTACTGGAGTTTAAGAAACTTCTGGTACCCGAGCAGTGCCCCCCATCATTCCCACTTCCAAAGCACAATATCATTACTTGGACTACTGGACAATTAAAAAGAGGGGAGGAGAAAGAACATTTACAGTCATTCTCATTAGAAATACGATGATACTATCTAGAGAACAATAAAACACTTATATAACTTATTCTAATCCAATATAAAATTGATGTTATTCATTGATTTAGGCTTTTTAATTATAGGTCAGACGATAGTCCAAATATTGTAACTACTTGTTTCTATTCAACATAGGCTCTTACTTCTTTGCTGTAAGATTCAAATACCTCCCAGGAGTGCTTACCCACCTGTGACTAATGTTTTTTCATCTTATACCCAAAGGGAGAGAAAAAAAAATCTGGTTTAAGTCCAGAGCTGAGTTTCACTGTTTTACATAATATCTCTGCCTCCTCCCAAGGATGGCTCCTCAAGGAAAAGTATCAACCCCAGCATTCATCAGTTTAGGTCATTTGGTGCTGTTTGCTGTGTACTGTCCCCCTTCCTCTCAYGTAACTCATCCAATCTCTTTTTCAGAGTGAATTTACAGCCCATGGGAACAACCCTGCAAACTGTTTATCCTGAGACTGGTTTCAGCATACCCGAAGTATAACCTGTAACTAACATCKTTTCAGTTGAAAGAACATTTCAGCCTCCATTTCTATCCATTTTTTTGCCCTGTGCGGTGAAATTGCCATATGACTAGCAATTACTCCGTATAGCTGATAATTTCTGTGATGGTTATTTGCCCACTGAAACTATAATTCACTTATTTAGAAAKAGGCATCACTATTCTGAAAAATCTTAGTCAACACTGACTCAGGCTGGCACTGAATCAGTGGCCAGACATGACAGCTCCATATTCACTGCAAGGAACTTTTTTTTTTTAGTATTATTATATCCCACTTTTTTAATGTCTTCACRTATCTCAGTGAATACTTATATCCAGGAAAAAAAATGACATTCAAGCTTTCAAAAAGGCTTATTTTACTCTGAAACAGACTTTGTGAACACGTCACTGGATATACACATTTCTTCTGATTCCCTGATTCAGTTATCAAATTTACCCAAGTGAGAGCTGAAATAAATGCTTTTGCCTTTTCCTCTAAATGCCAGTCAGGAGATAACAGATTGAACTCACAATTTGAATTATTTGTCAGTGCAATTTTGTAAAGACTGCTGTTGTAGGGGCAGTTATAGGCCTGATTTTGAAAAGAATCTTCTTTTTTGAAAAGAATCAGAGTAGCACTTCAGCATATGTCTAATTTGAAAGCTATTCTCCTCTCTCCTTAATTCAGTCAGGTTTAAGCATATGACTCAAGTTAGCTCTTGCTGAAGTGTTTTCTTTATCTTCTTTAAAGAAATACTTACAAATCCAAAACCTACTTATTGTTCTTCTAGAGTACATTGAAATCTTACTTTTTATTACCACTTCATTATTAAATGACTCAAATATTGCCATGGCGTTATACTGGAAATACTAGGGACCCTCCTCAACTTTAGATAAAGGTAAGAAGCAATCACTACGTGGGCTTTGACATAAATAAAATTTAAAACAAAATCCCAAAATTCTCATTGAATTTTCCAAAAGTGGTTTTCTTCATTTGCCCAACAATACAGTGTTGATTTTTTTATAATCCAGACAGGAACTACGCTCTAGATGAATTTGGCCAGGCTGTATTGGATAAACTTTTTTACACTTTCTACAGCACTTCATTATCAGCATCATCTAGGCAAAGAGCTACCATTTCTGTTTCATCTTGCAGCTTCAGTGCATAAAGCCATTCCTCTAACACCGTCTCATACACCCAACATAGTACTCCTGAAGGCTCACCTCCCACCTTCTTGCAGCTGCTGCCCTTATCACTGAGTCACTGACAAACTGTACCATCGTAAATTGAGTTTTTATCACAGTTAATTTAATTCTGGAGTAATTTCTTTTGAAGCAAACATTTCTCACATCTTGATAAAGCATGCCTTCTGTGGAGCARAAGCACAAATTGAATGTATCAGAGAGCACTGCACTTGTTCAGAATGCCACATTTAAAGCACATAGCATAATGTTTCTTTTACTCTAGCAAAATTTCATACTCTGCATTATAATAATTGCCATTTTTATACAAAGTAAACCATTAGGCACATACAGATTAAAGTAATCTTAAGCCTTCCACAGGAAAAAGATTTACTTTGGTGTACAGGTGGTGACAGTATTTTTTCTAAACTGGACTGTTACTATGGTCTTGTATATGCTGCACAGCTTTCCTTCTGATTTGCTCTACTTACCGTCTCCAGGTGAAGAACAAATGTGTCAGCTCTATCTGTYTCAATTACTGCCTTTTTGAGGGTAGCAGATAAGATTTATTAGGCCCATGACATTACCACAAGTAGATGAGAAAAAAGAAAATAAATTCTCTCTCATTATGGTATATCAGGAATACATACACACTTTAGTCAGGTGCAAAATAGCAAGAAATATGCATTGTTCTGAACAGAAACCTATTCTTCAGCAAAATGTGATAAAACTGCTCAACGACTTTATTTTCCTTTYGTAATTACAAAGTCTTAACCCTTAAGCAGACCCCCACTCCTTTTCAGTGCATGAAAATGGTTTTAGAAGGAAGACTTTATCTGGAAAATAGCTACAGTTGAGTGGTTCTTAGTACAGAAAAAATGTYGGTGATCATCCTGAGTCAAATAGAAATGCAGGAAGATGGGTATATGCATGCAAGGCATTCATCTGCTTGGATGGCAAGGTGAAAGAGCACCTTCTTATGCCTTAGGTGAGACATCATGGCTTAGAAAATAGGTGAGGGTTTACAGAGTATGCATAACTGATAGGATTATCCTGGAAACTAGAATCCTGGTTTGCAAAATTTGGGATTACTCCAAACAAACTTCTAACACTGGAGGAGAGCGGAGAGAACTGTGTATGTGAAAAAAAGAGACTGCTACCACACAATTAGGAGCCCTCCTGAACTGGGACCACCAGTGTTCAAACCCCCAACACAAAATATTCCAAGTAAYTGAATCTGCTCATAAACAAATTTTTGTAGATATCTTTTTCCATACAGACAAGGATCACAGAAGATTTTTCTCAGAACTAAAATTTCACTTCTGAGAAAAAGACAACTTCCATTGAAAAACATGCAGAAAAATTTCAGCGAGGTCTCACAACTACAGCTGGATATTACATTTGATCTAAAGTTAAGGTCATGAGGCTCTGAGAGGAATCAAAGCTGACAAAAACATGATTTAAAAACAGAATCACAAAATAGTTGAGGTTGGTGGTGACCTCTGGAGATGCCCTACATCACCTGCTCAAGCAGGAACAGCACCACACCAGGGTGGTGTCCAGCTGGGTTTTGAATMTCTCCACTGATCAAGACACTGCAACCTCTCCAGGCCAACCCATTCCAAAACTGCTCACAGCTCCCAGTGTCCTCAGTTATATGATGCACTAGAAAACAGAGAATTATAGAAACCAAGAGGGCATTTATAGCATGAAGAAGACTAATTGAACTTATTGCAATTAACAWATTGAGAAAACTTAGTATGGAAATGATGGAGTGAGAATACATACACACCATCAAGTTATTGCTTTGACAAAGTGACTTTTCTCTCCACAGGGACATTTTATATATTTACGTAATCAGAGAACAGTCTGCCTGGAACTTGTTACAGAAAACAGAGGCTTTCATACACTGGGAAGGAAACGGGACTTTTCTCTCACTGAACGCAATTATGCAGCAATGAAATAAACATGACTATTTTTAAAGAAAGTGACATGACATAACATGAAATGTATAGTCTGTACCTTTGCTTATTCCCCAACACACAATCCCCGCACAAGTCAGGTCATTCCCGTTATGTCAGCACTCTGGAAGCAGGGCTACTAAGATAGGGACAGGTGACTGTGCTTTATTTCTGATACTCTCTACTAGCTCCTAAATTACTGTCACAGTGAAATTAAATATTTGACACTACTGAGTTTCGTGACAGGTCACTACAGAATTTATTCCCCACACATTCAGTATTTGCTGGTGGAGATACCTTTACTTCTCTTTGCCAAGTCCATTAATGTGAAGGGTTAGTGTCCTGATACATTGCAATGATACTACATGAGTTTTGAAAGTTAAATTAAATGTTACAATACATTACATCAGCTGAAATGACATGACCTGCTCATGTCTTAAAAAGTGACTTATTTTGTAAAGTATGGATTTGTTGAGAAGTTACTTTATAAAACTGGTATCGGGTTTCTACATGACATTGTGACGACTGACTTGCATTATATTTGCTCAAGTTACAGATAACTTCTTTTCCCTCAACCTCCACCTTCATTTTAACTGACAGCCATTTTAACTGAAATAAAATATTTCTTGAAAGCTGAGACTCAGGCAGAGATCCGCCCAGCCCTCACACCACCATCACCACCACCCCGCAGCTCATCTGCAGCTGGGCAAGCCCTTGCTGCATTTCCACAGCTGCAGCGGGGAATAACATGGGGCTGAACAAGAGCAATTTAACAGGAATTTAGAAACATATTTGTAAACATTAACTATAGCCTAGTGAGACTATTTCTCTASTCTTCCTTTGTAATCAACAAGGTGCCCTAATAACCCTCACAGCATGATTCAGTAAAGGCTTCTGCTCTGACTCACAACTCCATAGAAGATTATTCCTCCTCTTTGGTCAATGAGGAAGCTGGAGGCAATTTGACAAAGTTGCTCTCGTAACTCTGCTACCTGGTGACCGCTTCTGCTGGTAATGCCCAAGTCAGAAAATAGCATCCATCTGAAAACTGCGCACATTCAGAGCTTTTGAATATGCACATGAGAATCTTTTATTAAATCTTGTTAATTAGAATATTTCTACAGATTAAGGTCATACATTATTTCAGCTAGGGAGTGTAGCAGTGTATCAATAGCAGGATTACATTCAGAGTCTGCTCTGGTCATCAGTATTTTCAGCAGTAAAATGATAGCTCTGCCAGTTTCCTCTCTGCCATGACTCAAAAATGGATCACGGCCTGACAATACAATTCTCTAAAAAGTTATAGTTTAGCATTTGTATGTCATTTTAAAATTGTTGGAAACCCACTTTATTAATGATGTCTTCCTCAGATCTCACCAATATCTGTGTAAATCAATGAAACTCAGCTGAATTCAAAGGGTTAAATCAGTGTCAAACCAATACAGCAGTGAGCCAAAAAGCCCCCGCAACCACCACAGCTCCACTTCTGTTTTGACAGTCAGTATGTTCAGATATTAATACTGTAAGTAAATATTTGACCTTGTCAAGTCCCACAACTAAATGAAGTCTAGACTATACAATTAATTGATGTATGCAACCGATTTTCTGCACAAGCTTTTGCATTTCTTTTGCACAGAGGAGGTGAGATTGTCATTGATTAAACAATAATCTAACAACAGAACAAGGCTTGACAGGACCGATTGAATTTAGAGAATTCAATGGTCTGTGGATGGATTTTTAAAAGCCTACTGAAAACCATGAGCTGAATGTCAAATTAACACACCTTTAATTTCTGACCTGGAAAAATCACAGAAAGAAGGAGAGCACCAGTAAATGAATATTTTTGTTGTTGTTGTTGGGTTTTGGGATTTTTAGTAAGGTTTTGTAAATTTTAATAAGGTTGGTAATTTAATACTTTTGGTTTTTATACAGTTGGGTTTTTATATGGTTGGTTTTTTACTGGTTCAATTTAGGTACAGTTGGGTTTTATACATTCTTTAAATACTTTTTACTACGGTTGGTTTTTATATGTTGGGGTTTTTACATGGTTTGTTTTTTATACTTTGGATTTTTTTCTATAGTTGGTATTTTATACTCTTTTTCTATAAGGTTTTTTATACTTTTTTACACAGTTGGTTTTTATACGGTTGGTTCTTTATTTGGTGGGGCTTTTATACTTTTTTATGTGGTTTCTTTTTAAACTTTTGTTTATTATACAATTCTTTTTTCTACACTTATACGGATTGTTTTAATTTGGTGGGGTTTTTTATATGGTTATACGTTTTTTTCTAAAAGATCTTTTTTTTACACTGTTTTTTATTACAGTTGGTATTTTGGTATGGTTGGTTTTAATATGGTTGGGTTTTTAAACTTTTTTTTGTTATACTTTGGCTCTTAAATATGGTTGGGCTTTTATACCTTGGTTGTTTAACACAGTTTTTATATTGTTTGCTTTTATGCAATTGTTTTTTAATATGGTAGACTTTTTGGACAGTTTTCCAGAGTTTTTTTTATGTTTTTTTTCTTCTACTCTTGCTTTTTCTACTTTTTTTTACATGATTGTGTTCTTGTATGGTTGGTTTGTATGCGGTTGTTTTTTAGACAGTTGGTTATCTTAGATGCATGTTTTCTTTAGACGGTGTTTGAGGCTTGTTTTCTATACTTTTATTTTTAATACAGTTGGGTTTTAACACAGTTGTTTTTTATACAGTTGCTTCTCATACAATTGTTTTTTTATTACAGTTTTTTATATGGTTGGTTTTCACTGCAGTTGGTTTTTAATGTTTGTGTTTAGTGCGGCTGTTTTTGAAGTGGCTGGTTATGATGCGGTTTGTTTTGATATGGTTGGTTGCTTATAAGGTTGGAGTTTTTTATACTTCTTTTTTTACACCTTTGGCTTTTTTCTACTATTCTTTTTAATGTGGTTGGATTTTTATCTGGTTGGTTTTTTACGCTTTGGTTGTTTAATATGGTTAGYATTTATATTGGATTTTTTGATTTTTTTTTTAAATATGATTGGGTTTTAATGCAGTTGATTGTTTTAATATGGTTGGGGTTTGGTATAGTTGTTTTTTTATGCGGTTGGTTTATTAAATTTGGTTGTTTAATATGGTTGGGGTTTTATGCCTTGGTTTTATAATATGGTTAGTTTTTATACGGTTGGGTTTTTATATGGTTGGGTTTTAGATGATTCATTTTTTCCATGGTTGTTTTTTGCATGTTTGGTTTTTTTACACTGTTGGTTTTTGCATGGTTGTTTTTTGCACTTTTGGGGKTTTTTTTTGCAGTTTTTTTTTGCACAGTTGGTTAGAATATGGCTGGTTTTTACATGGTTGGTTCTAAAACAGTTGTTTTTTATGGGGTTGTTTTTAATATGGTTGKTTTTTTATATGGTTGGGTTTCTATACAGCTATTTTTACACGGTTGGTTTTTATATTGTTTTTACAAGGTTGTTTCTTACTGTGTTGTTTTTTGGTATGGTTGGTTTTAATGTGGTTTGGTTTAATACGAGTTGTTGTAATTACAGTTATTCTGTTAGGCTTTTTTTTCACGGTTAGTTTTTAATGTGGGGGGGGTTATACAGTTGTTTTTTACATGGTTGGTTTTTATATGGTTTTAATACAGTTGCTATTTGGTATGGTTAGTTTTTTATATGGGTGGCTTATTATCCTTTGGTTCTTAAATACTGTTGCAGTTTTATGTCTTGGTTTTGTAATACGGTTAGTTTTTATACTGTTGGATTTTCCTACCATTTGTTTTTATAGGGTTGGGGTTTTACACGGTTGGTCTTTATACAATGGGGTTTTTACCTGGTTGGGTTTTATGTAAATTTTTTTAAACTCTGGTTTACATTACAGTTTGGATTTTTTTATGGTTGGTTTTTATATAGTTGATTTTCAGTGCCGTGGGTTTTTAATGTGGTTGGTTTTAGTGTGGTTAATTTTGTTATGGTTGCTTGTTTATACAGTTGGGTTATTTTATGTTTTCTATATATTTTTGCTTTTTCTATGATTGGTTATTAATATGTTTTGGTTTTTTATATATTTATATATATACTTTGGATGTTACATATGGTTAGYATTTATACTGTTGGTTTTCACACTTTTTTAAAAATAAAGTTGGTCTTTATACAGATTATTTTTAATGTGGYTGGGGTTTTAGACAATTGGGTTTAATATGGCTAATTTTTTTTTTTAGATGGTTTTTTAGGCAGTTCGTCATTTTGATACTGGGGTTTTTTACTTTGTTTTATATATACAGCTGGGGTTTTTTCTACTTTTTTAATACAATTGGGGTTTTATTATTTTGGTCTTAATATGGTTGTTTTTTCATAACTTTTTTTTTAATATGGTTGAAGCTTCAATTACAGTAAAAACAGACGAAATAATTCATTTCTATACAGTGTGCATTTTGATAGCAAATACCATAAGCTTTTCTRAAAACTTTTCCTCTCATTATTTAGAAAGATAAAAAATAATTAATTAGGTAACATAACATAACAGCTATGTTTATCTGCTGGAATAAAGTATTTTCCATAACATAGGCATTTGATATATTAAACAAATGTGTACCCACTTACAGAGACACATCCAAAGTAACAGATGTATTACAAAAGTCTGTGCTATTATTGAGAACACAGCGACTGGAAAACCATCAATACTATTGATAGTGACATTATTAAATTCTGTCGATGTCAGTGTTATGGTGAGAGACCARCCCTGTGCAATCCTAGTACAGTAGGCTCCTGTTTTCCTTCTTTCTGCCTTTGGAGAGGGGCTGGAGGGTACCTGGTACATAACTAACCCACTGCTCATGCTCAGAAATGTGCAGTCTCCTCTAATCTTGAAAATACATTTTGACCCACCTAGTATGGATGGGTATTTTATGGCCAAACTCGGGCAGCTTAAACCTAGACAGTGTTTCAGTCTTCAAGACTTAATGAGAAACTTAATGAGATTACTCTGACCTTTCCATTTAATCTTTTTTTCTTCTTCTTCAAGCTCACATGCATACTCAAATTTTCTTGTCAAAATCACAGAGTACCTTCTAATTAAAAGTGGGGATAATACAGGGATCAATTCATTTGGAATCAAAGAGCAACATTACATTTGCAGTAGAGCTTATTAAATAATTTAAATGGAAAAAAAAATCATGCATTCTGCTCATGGGAAGWGAGAAGAGAAACAATTTTTAAAATGTAGATTTTTGATTACTGAATTAAATGATCTAGAACAGAAAACTGTCATGTTTAAAGAACAGGAAACTTTGTTTTAAAATACAATCCTCATTTTAAATTTTTATTTGCTCATCTGAGACCCACTGAAAGCTGTTGCTATACATCTAATTAATGAGCCATATATATTTGAACATCTGTATTTCACTCTTCATTTATTTTCTTGCTCATCCACTTGGAGAAAAAACACTGGAAAACATTTAAATGAATATCCAGTCAGTAGATAACATAGCAGTTGTATGGTAAAAGATCAGTTATTATATGTATAGTTTGCAGCTGAATGACCTTCTGACAACACCTACTTTCTCTCTTCTACACCATCAGCTCATAAATACAATATGTTGTATATTCTAAGGTATGTAAAATWCAATTTAGCTGCCTCAGAGTGGAACGCCATTGACTTTGTTCAAATGCYACACTAGAAGATGCTATGGATAAACTCATAAAYTAAATATYGGTCRTAGCTGGCTACTGCAAACTATACATTGGGTGAAACAATTTATCATTCATTGCCTTCATTGCTATTAAATAGGAGATACCAGCGGGCTCTTCCTGACACTTATCTTTACCATTCTAGAGCACAGACTCTTTAAGGAAGAGATGTAGGTTTTAACTATAATGCACATAGCAGCTTTGGGGTTAGGTTTTTTTCTATTTTCCCCTTTRAGTGCAATTACTGCACCCTTTTTGCATAGTTACTGAATATAGACAACACTTCGCAGTCTTGGTGGAGACAGATCCTGACACTGGCAACTTAACAGTCACACTGCCATTCTCAGCAGAAGCCTCTTACTGACCTGCCTCACTGACATTTAAAATGCTGTAAACAAGGTATAAATGTTTGGCAAATATCTCCCAAAAATATTAGAAATGTTTACAGATAATGAAATAAAATTAGCCATCATGATAGTATCAAACAGGAAAAGATCAAAGTGGTTTTACTGATATTGAACAGAACTGTAATACTTGTAGTGCCCAAAACAAAAATGCATTGAGAGAAGAAATTTAACAAACAAAATGAGTCACTTTTTACAAGCATATAATCCTGAACTCTATGTTTAACAGTGTGTATGACAGTCTGTCATAAACTCAATGCCATATATGAATGTACTTAAGGACCATCAAACAAACATCAAAACATGCTATTTCAGTTTGGCTTGGTTAAATTTTCATATTTACTAAATTCACAGGCATATTTTACACATTTCAATGAAAGCCTGACATCTCTCATTTAATTTCTTCTAAGCCTGCAGTAATGAAATGAGTSTACTGCCAGAATTTTTCAGTCACTGAGTGACTGAATTGTAATACCGTAAAAGTTTGGAAAACATGTACCAAGAGAATTTACTCAGTTATCTAATAGCTAACAGGAAATGAACACACTAATCAAATGGCTTCCTGCAAGGAGCAATCCAAGGGAGATTATTTTTCCTTTTTGCACTGGAAAATAAAACATTACCGAGCACTAAAGAGAGGGTTGAATGCTCTGGGCACCCACTCCAACTATTTCGTATCACCTGATGTCAGCTGTTTGCTCCAGTTTCCCTGCTAGAGGCATGACAGGCATGCCAAGATAGAGTCCATTTCAATCCTTTTCTACAATCCAAAGTACTCCATCCATTTCGAAATATTTACTCATGCAAATTTATATTGAAGGTTTGAATTTGCTCAATGAATAACCACAAGTTAAAGAAGAATCATGTAATTTTCAACCCAGAAGATGACTCCAAAGTAATACTTATACAAAATATGTCATATTCCTCTTCCAGCCCTGTTACTTCTAAATGTTTTTGTTGTTCATTGAACACCAGTCAAAAATATGAAAAATAATCATATTAAAAAAAACTCATTATTGAGGCTTTCCTAAGCATATGTTCAAGAGACACTAAGGCTTTCATCAAAGCACAAGCATCAAGAAGCTAAGAGTAGGGATGCRATTTAACAGTCTGACCTAAACAGACTTAATCCATCTCAGTTATGTCYGCGCTGAGGTGACGTATTAAATACCTGAGCAATGTACCGTTGTGGCTACACTTTTGCCAATATTGAGTTAATTAGTTCAAAATTAATTAAAAAATATTATCACATTCTAGTTCCCTTATGGGGTAATTTAGCTACCTGTCTAAAATGATTACATGTTTTGAYGTTAAGAGACCAAACACTGAGCATGCAGCAATATGACAGTCCTATTGCTGCATGTCTGTCTGATCTGAATATCTTCTATGGTATGTGTGTAAAAGCATAATTGTYTGACATGTCATAAAATAACTTTATGGAAGAAATGCTGACTTTATGAAAATGAATGTTTCACAGGATTGTATGAAATCTGTTGATATTTTTACAGTAAAAAATAATTCTKTAAGGTTGAAATGTGTTGTTTCAGCTTTACAATTTTGATTATAAATYGCAAAAGCAATTATATTGCAAGAGTTGCAACAATAAAATTCAAGACAACCATACAATAAGAATTCCTCTAATGGCTATATTCATATTTCTGAAGGGGTTTGTTTTCATTCTCATTTAATGTGAAACAAATTTTTGCTCTCTGTCATCTGTCAAGTGAAAAAAGAGAGTAAAATCTATAGAGTCTAAGTTATGATCAGGTCAAGAAAGAATAAGTTTTTAGACACAGACATCTATTCATTCACTATTTGTACATAATTCAGTTCCATTACAGTCAGTTTATATGTCATTAGGCAGTAGAGAAGCARTTCAGTCAGAAATTTACTGTGATAGGCGAACTGGTGAAATTATTAAGTAATGTATTCAAATAAACTTGTACAAAACCGTAAGATATACAGACATCTATTGAGAAGCTAAAGCTTCTTATTTAAGTCCCTTGATCTATTTGGGTCCAAACCTCTGTCCAGCCCCTCACCAGTTTCAGAGRAAATGTTTTCACTGAAAATAGGCATTTTGCCTAACTGATTTACCTAATACTTGGGTGTTTATTTTAAAGCTGTTTTTTTTAAAAAAAAAAATTGTACCCAGGATAATGTTTTTGCTGGAATGTATTTTATTTCAATTAACAAGTAACACTAATGTGCCGAAAAGCTACTATTAGTGAGTAGTAATATCTCATATAGGAAAAAATGAAAGAATAAGTTGTTTTGAAAAATTCTGTGTCAACAGGTATTTTATAACTCATAGAAGTATACTGCCATCAGTAAATGACGTGTGTTTTCTTAAGATACCTCTAAACGTATTTCTTAACAAGTYAGGGGAAATTTAGTTTGAGAATAATATAACCATCTGCAAAAMCAGCACCTGATTTGTATAAAAATACACATATGCACACACAAAATTACTCAACTATTTCTCTGCCATATCTTATTTCATAAACTTGCAGTAACTTACAGCAACCAAAATCTCAGTGCAAAGGCTTACAACATGTGATATTTTAAAGAATATTATATATAGMCATTCATGATCAAAATGATATCCTAATTCTGGGAAAAGAAGTCATTAGTATTATAATTAAATTGTCAGTCATGAAAGTGGCTACTACAGTCGCTAGAGGCAACATAGCAGAACTATACTGGTGCTTAATCAGTTCCACTCCCCCAATCAAGATTTTCCATATTGACCTTCAGTGAAGGATTTAGCAGTCATTACCACATAAGATATGTCAATCCCTTCAGACCTTTTGATATGACAGCAGATGAACATTACTTTGGAAAGAGAATGCACTGAATTTTCAGTCTCCAACCCAGCAAAAGAACACCAATTTCTTGGTCCTCCTTGGACTTGATAATCAACTGGGCACTTCTGGCAGACAAAGTGATGGAACAAAAAATGAACCGATTCACTGTAATACAACACAACTCAAAGCTTTGTCACACAGAAATAGACCTGAACTATAACTTCCCCTCCTTTAATCATATGCTATGACACTGTCTTTGCTACTTGACAGCTAAAAGTACAGGGAAGCGGCTTCCTTCTACCTTTGCTTTACATTAAAAAGATAGGCAGGCATCAAAATTACTGTCTCTGTCCCTCAGCCTTTGGCATCAATCTGTTTGTGCACATTGAGATTGATTTTCCCCATAATTTTAGAATGGACACTTGGSTACATTAACAAAATGAATATGATCATAAGCATGAAATATTACCCTGAAAGCCATTTGCATTCCTGGAGTAAATGTTATCTTGCCACAAGATACACTCCATTTTTCAGGGTTTTATAATTCAACTGTAAWATACATGGTAGGCTGAACTTGACACACAGATCTCTGCAGGAAAATATTTTATACATTTTTCAAAACCTACAGGAGTTTAAGAAACAAAAGCGCAGATGTGTTCTTTGCAGTAGTTTATTTATCATTCAGAAATAGTTGTTGTTTGAAATCCCTTGTATTGAGGGGCTTGAGAAAAAAGCTGRCATAAAACCAGCAGAGTTTATTCTACCGCCCTTGCAAAGCTCMAGTGCAGCTGTTGACTTACAAAGCAAGAGGGAAATCCTGGCCCGTTAAGCAAATGCCAAAACTCCTACAAGAACTGCTTGTTTGCAAGTGGTCCGAGTTATTACCCAGTACTGTAGCCTTGTCTGTTCATTTGCCTAGTCTTGCCTTGTCTCTTGCCTAGTGGCTCTATGCCACATCAAGTCATATTTTGTATTACACACTATTTTCCATAGAAATACCAAAAAGTATAAACTATTCTATTTTCCTGAAGTTCTCATTGGAGAAAAACASCTTTTCAGAACAACAACAAAAAGGAACAAAACTGTCTTACAATATTAATTTTAAATGCAAGCGAATACTTTTAAAAGAAATTTTCTCCTCCAAGCTCTGTTCCYTATGAAATAAAACAGTCCACAAATTTTTCACCTGCCTTGATTTTCAATCACATATCTTAGTCACATTTGTCTTTAAAAGGATAGGCAGGTTTCTAATTCATTCCCAGCCCATAGCAATCCACCTCAAATAGCTGTTTGCAGTCTAGAGAGTTGTGAAAGTATGGCTTAGAAAACCACAAACCTAACATGAAAACCCCCATAGGAGGCTGAAGAAACAAAGAAGATTTAAGTATTAATATGCACCACTTCATTTCAGTCCCATTCTGTCATACCAGTTGTTTCCATAGATATAGGAAAATCATCCAGCTGTAAACTAGCATAGCAAATTGACTTTCTAGGCATTGCTCAACTGCACACATAGCTGCGTATGATCACCTATGTCAGTGCACATCAAATCTGACCATTGCTCAAAAGCAAACAAGCAACACCAACRTATTTTTGTAGGAAATGTTCCTCTGCCATGTGCTGGGGGAGCATATAAGCAACAAAGATTTTGAAAAAGAAAAGATTTTGTAAAGGTTCTTTAAAAGTTCTTACATTCTTTACAGTTTTTACAGTTCTCACTGAGTTTATTTTACCACAAAGCAATTCTGAAATAAAACAATCTCAGCTATCAGGTAAGGAAATGGAAGGAAAGAATGATCAATCACACAGTCTATGGAATACTTCTCGTAGCTATCAAAAATGCAGACCTAATACAGTTTTTCAACAGATTAAAAGTCACTCGAAGTTAATTATTTCAAACTGTGGACTCTGTAAAAGCCTTTCATATTACCTCTGCAAGTGGTTAATAAACTGATTTTTCACAATGACTATGTAGCAGTAGAAAAAGGAGCATTTTATAAATGCAACTTACCTATTTTTTTTGTCTGCAGGGAATAGCCAAGACTGAGTAGTTTGAATGAAACACAAGAGGGCTTGTGAGATGCAATTTCTAGAAATAGGAATCAAAGCCAAATTTTGAGATAGGCAAAAGTTGTTACTGAACTTCTGCTCATTTTATAGAGATAATTTCAAGTCAGAAATAAAAAAAACAATACATGGGAGTCTACTGGGARTGTCCAACTCCAACCCCTGTTCAGCAGCTGTATCAAGTACTTCAGATATTTGGCAATACGCCAGCAGGGCTCAACTGCTGAAGACACAGTTTGAATGATTTGCCCATAATTAATCAGTATAACCCCACGTTCTACCTAAATCAYACCACAACGTGATGTAAAATCAACATGTCAGGGATTCGGAAGTGCCATAAAAAAAAATAATAAAAAWACCTWGAAAATAAGATACTGCCTTGAAAGACAGGATTGTGCTAATAGCAAGGTGCCTGCATTTCAAATGCCTTCATATACAACTAAATTAAAGTTTAAAAAAAAATAATTCCTTGCTACTTCACTGCTCTCTTCTGTCTGATACTATTCAGGACCTAATGTCTTAGCCCAGCACGTTAAGTGACTAACATCTATATTATAAGTTGTTTGTTTTCTTGTTTTCTCTACAGGAGCTAAAGGATATTCCTTAGGTACAGGTTCTTTTCTTTTGTTAGGATCTTTGATTTGGATTGTCTTTTGGCTACCTTTTGGTTTAGTTTTTCTTCTTCTTACCTATGGCCTTTGCTGAAAGCTGGATACTGGTGTTGACGCAGCGTAGTTCCAGTATTATATGGTAACTTTAATACTATTTGAGACATGAAAATTTTTCAATTTTTTTTCTTCATTTTGTTTCTGTTTCTAAAAATAAATGACAGCTCATATTGTGCGTAGGTTCCTGCTCATGACAGTCCGGGCTGCTAACAGATTGCTAATCTGATAACTGGTCTATTAAAAGATCCTGAGGAGACAATTTCCTCTTGCTTTCCAACTACAATTTGGGAAACTTATTTCCCTGTATTGAATCATTGATAGTATAAATTACTGCCACAGCACCTAAAAAGATAATGTTCCTTAAATAAGTTCCACACATTCAAAAAGTTCTCAGTCTGCTTCCTTATAACCACTGCCAAGGATCAGAACGTACTGTGTTATGAAACAGAGACAATATCCTAGAGTAGGGAAGTTTTCTGTGTGAGAGGAGAACAAAACATACCAGCTTGTGGTCAAAGGAAGCAAAGATGAGCTAGGAAGTTGGTAGATGAAAACAGTATGGCACTGGCAAATGTTCCTGTCTACCAGACATACATTTAATACCGTATTTCCTAGGTTGACAGGTATAGACAGAAGAGCCTATACAGAGACAGCAGCTGCAGATAGAAAAAAAAACCCTAAGAAATTAATTATTCTCTACTGATTTAATACTTTAGGGATATTATTCTTGAATTCTGTTTGTATTGTAAAGCATATCATCAGTCCTAATAAGGCAGAAGAACTTCTAATAAGCTTTTCCATCACAGTTATCTTTTTTATGTAAATTTAGAGAGAAGTTACTTCCCACAACAACATAAAATAATTATTCCTCAGTGTTGAAAGAAGCTACCACCCACTTTCTTCTCACGCAGCCCAGATGAGTTTGGTGATTAAGCCATCTCAGCAAGCCTGGAAAACAGATGTATTGTTATATTCTTACTTGTACTAAGATAACTCTTAGGGTCCCAGAAAAGGGGTAGGATCCTGCTGTACTAGGTACTGTAGAAAAAGCAGAACCAGAAGACACTCCCTTTCCTGAAGTTGTATAGAATTGCCAGCCTATAGGATAAATATAGGATGACATGACATATCTTGGAGAAAGACATTAAAGTATCTCTGTTTCTACCAGCCATTATTAGACTGTTGGGGTCCCACAGATGGAGTCGGTGGCACCGAGTTCCTGAGCTGTTACTGCTCTCCCTGCTCATCTGCTGATGTCCTCAGAGGGGAAACAGGCATGGACGGGCTGAGCCGCTCAGTTGCAGCAATAGTTGACGGTCTCTTCCCTCATCTAGCTTCTGCACCAGCCTGAGAATTACATGATTTCTGCCTCTCTAGAAAGCATGCTACCCCATAACACAACTGCACACCTATGCAGCAAACGCTGTTGAGAGAAGCCACCTCTCCTCCAAAATCCCTGTAGCAGCATGGGCCAAGCGTACAAGTAATCAGCCAGAGTAGGTGTAGATGCCTCTTCACCCAGAGTGTATTTTTAAACTAAAAAATAGCCCCAAAAATGAGAACAATAATGATCTCAAATCCCACTTGCTTTGTAAAGTGCCCTCCTAAAGTAAAAGCAGTGAATCAAGAACTCCTAGCTTTCTGTCTAAACATATTTTTGAGAAAGGTAAGCTTACAGWGTGCTTAGAAAGTTAATTAATGTAATTAATAAGGATAACACATGCAGCTTGAATAATAAGCACTTGTGAGGTAAGTACTTCAATTAAGCAAAGGTATAGACTCACATGTTAGTAACTCACTGACTCACCCAGTGTGAAAAAAAAAAATATTACATGACAGATAGCGCTAAATCCAAATTCTTCATTACTCCAGTTTCTTTATTGCTCCAGTTGGTTGACACAGCGCCTTAGGCTTCTAGGGCTTTGGCCAAATGTGATTTTTGAGCACCCAGGTAATTTTTAACATGCACTAAGGTAGAAAGAAATGTGTTTACTCTAGACAATATTACTTCTGTACGAAATTTTTCTTTTATAAAATAAATCAATTGCTGAAATGTCAACATTTCTCTGTATGCTTTTGGTATTCTAAAACAAACTACACTGCAGCAAGGAAGAGAAATAACATTTTTTATTAGTTGCTTCTCTAAAGATGATAAAATACAAGTAAAACAAAGGAAGTGAACTAGTAGTCTGTCAAATGATTTCATGAATAAGAAACAGAGACAACTAGAAACTCACAGTTACTCAATGGCAACTCTTGGCCAGTAAAAGGTGAATTGGACAGGAGCAAGCAACAATATTTATACTGGGATTCTATGTGAGGGATCATTAATCTAAGAATAAAAACTGCCTAATTCCAYAGCAAAGCATTTACAGACTGGAAAGATATCTTGTGAATCACGTGACACTTTGTTCCTGTAGTTTTTGAAATTAAAAGAAATTCAGAATASTTACTTTCCAGACAGCTGTATAACGATGGAAGTACAAATTACTACAAAAAGAGATAAAAACAAGAAAAAAGATGCTGTACAAGAAAAGCAACCAATTGTCATCAGGTCATTTTGCTATCTCTAGACACCTTAACTGATATTTTAGTTTAACTAGACTGAATGAGACAGTATTAATGGGTAAGAGKACATATATAACAAGGTTATCAGAACACAGATAAGGTTGCAGATACTGAATACATAACTTTTCTCAGAAACAGGGAAACTATGGGTAAGACACAGAAGTTAATAGTCTGAGATTCTGACCAAATCCAACCAAAATCAGTGAAAAGCCTCACACTGACTTTAATGAACTCTGTCAAAACTAACTCCAATCTAATTAAAGGAACATCTTTTTAAGTATGTACTTCAGAGTTAAGCTGGCATAGGAGAATAAAATTCAAAGAGCACAACAGGAGATAAAGACGACTGCCTAAAGCATATAGCAACTCACATCTGGTTGGGTTACCATCCTGTGACTGATGACACACATCGGACTGTATGCAGTGAACTGAATTTTGTCAAACAAAATGAGCCAACAGGAGAATTTGAGTAAAGACCTTTAGAACCAAGAGCATGAAGTATTATCTTCTCAGATAAAGCTGTATTGTTATCTAAGCAACATAAAGATAGCAGAAATGTTAGCAGAAATGTTAATCTTACTGGAAAAAAACAAACAACCACCTCAGAGCACAAACACCACCATATATACACCAAATCCATTGCTGCATCCACACTACTATATTTTATTTTGGCTTGGGAATGCACTTCTAAAGCAAAAACTCCTGGTTATTGCAACCTAGCATGCTTTGGTRTGCATTGCAGAGTGCTCTCAGAGTGTACAAACTGGATTTCTTTTGCAGAAAACCAAACTGGAAGAGAAGCCTTGAGGAATACATACTCCACCTAACACACATCCAGTTCATGGCACAGATGAGAGCTAGGTCAAGGTAAGATCCCCAAACACATATAACATTACATGGGTCCTCGACACCAACTGGTTTGCTTTCTAGATCCAGTGCTATCAAACCATGCTACCTGTTATGTTAACCATAGCCTACATATATCATAAGTATGCATACAAATTGTGTCTGGAGAATCTTCCCAACATGTCTTAGAGTGCATCAGTGCATTTGGACCTAGCAGGATGAAAGAGAAGCGAGATATCTGTTGAACCAGTAGTAAAAAAAAACAAACCTTCAACCTGAGTTTAGTTTGCATTTACTAGAAAGAATACAAGTAGAAATGCAACAAAGAACTTCAAAGGAGGTCTGAAAGGTGCACATCTGTCCCTTGCATTCTTCCTTTGACACAGTTCAGTCCTGGAAGACACCTGTACTGCAGTAGCTGAGAGCTGTTTAGAGACAAGGATTTGGAGTACTAACACTAAGTTACAATACCCAGGCTTCACTTTTGCCTGAAAACTGGAACAGATATTATTTTAAGAAAGTTGCTTGCCATTGGCTACTGATTCAAAAAAATTCAGGTTCCTATCCCACAGGAGGGACTAGAACTGTTTCATAACTTCTCAGGCTTTCATATGAGATTTAAAACAAAATAAAACCAAAAAAAAACCCCACACCCTAAAGCTAAGCCTAACATGAACTGTAATATTAATAAATAAACTCTCAATCTGAAACAAAAGATTTCAATTGTGTGTAATATCTGAAAAGATTAAACACATGTATCCGAGCTAGACTTTTCTTTCATTCTGTTTCTCAGTTTAGGAGCTGGGCAGTTAATTCTTGTAGTATGGCTGGTTTATAGCTAAAAGCTATTTCCCTTGGCCTATATTAAATGGTGTTTACTTGAGAAAGTCAATAAAGTATACCCAGGGAAAACTGAAGTATGAAAGAGATTTCTTATAGTGGAAAACAACCAGATATCATTGACAGTAATTTGCCTCCTTATTGACTGTTTCAGCCCAAAGGTCAAGGGATGAATGAACCATGAAACACTTAACTATGGTGTTTCTTTGAAACTCAGATACCTCCCAGATTCAGTCCTCTATTAGTCTATTGGAGTCAACAGTTCAACAGTATGTGAAAGAGAAAAYGGCTTAGTCGCTCTAAGAAGGCAAGGGGAAAGATTTCAGTTTTGCCTTTTGTTTGGTACTGAATTCCTATGGTAAACAAAAGCACATAGGTTAACACTATTTTAAGCCATACTTGCCTATAAACACTAGAAATCAACTCAGGTAAATAGAGAATATAGAAAAAAACATCACTGATTTCCAATAAATTTTCTGCCTGAAATATTGACTTATTTTTCCATTTCATTGTGCTGCTAGACACACTCAATAAGTTTAGAGATGGCAGACACCTTTTATACCATATTAAAAAACTACAAATTAGAGGAAACTCAGAAATGTCATATTACTTCARTTCATTCCTTAATAAAGTTGTCGTTTTATGTATTGTAGTCTCAGTAGTTCTGATCCTTGGAAATAAAGTTCATTGTTGTTCAGACATCTTGCTACATTTTGTAAATTCTTCTTGCGCTGACTAGGAATTGCAGCAACAGACTTTAAAATAAAATTAGAAGAGGTGGAGGAGGTGGTGTAAATTATTTTTAGATTAATACCTTGAAGCTAACCACAGGCATTTCWAAGGGCATCTGATGAGAAGGGTGTCCATATACAGCAAATCCCTAGCACATTGCATGTCTTTGAGAAAAAAAAAGTAGCTGATATATGAATAGCTAGAGTCTGTTATAGATTATCTGATGGTAAGGGGATGCCCTTGGACCATTCTTATACCTCAAATTCATCTGCAATATCACTATTCTTAAAAGAGAGAAATAAAGTAGCTCATGTTTCAGAATACCACRTCATGTCTTCTCTTTGAGATGGTGGGATATTGCATAACAGTCTTTACAAACAGTAACATAACATCTGTAAGTTTTGCTCTGTGGCAGCTTGCCTAACAAGGAGTTTGTGAGATGGGGTACCAAACTCTGTGGTAGTCCATCAGGCTCGTTGCTGCAACCCCCAGCAGCCCAAGACCTTGCAGTGGAAGTTTTCTTGGGCTTCCTCAAAAGAGAGTATTTTGAAAATGTCCATTCTCTGAATAACTTCTCAATCATTACTCTTTATTTTCATTTTGGGAGAGAGGGGGCTTCAGCTTTTTTTAAATATTGCTATCAATCTTCTCCCATATAAAACACACACTTATATTTAACTGTTTGTGCTCCATACTGTATTAACTTCTTCTCCAAAAATTATGAAGCCACAGCAGAAAGAGAGAACCCTCTGGTACAACTTAAATTAGCAAAACACCACAGCTATCTAGAATTTACATTGTTGGACAATACAGCAGATATATTTTGGTGAGTACTTAAAATACTCTCTAAACTTGTGAAAAATCAGGATCAATTCCCAAGGAAATTTTGAATAGAAAAATGATAACGTGTAACACTGAATATGGTTCATACTAGATAGTTGCTCAGATATATTAACCTAGAGGTGACAGGAGTCACCTTGCTGCATATTGCAGGCATGTTGCAACAGTGACTATCGTCTAATCACTGGTATGATAAATTTCTGAAGGGTGCTTGAGTTGCTTCTGCCCTTCAAAACATTTGCTGGGAAACACTATAAAGATTTGCAGTTAATCTATGACAAAGGCATTATGAAACCTGTATGTAACTCTTTAGGGATGAGTGTTTAGGTAACACTCTTAAGCTGGTTTGTATTTCTAGTCTATTCTATGTCCTGATGCTCTCTACAGAAACAATTTAGCTGATAGAATCAATGAAGAGAGGTACAAAATTGCTGATGACACAATGCTAAGCAGCAGTTCAAATAATTTAAGATGACACAGGAAGGATTATGAGGGACTTAGCCACTGAATGTTACCAAGTGTTTGTTGGCATTCAGTGTAGATGGCTACAAAATTAGCTGAGGCATTTGAAATAGCAGTTGAAGGACACAGAGATTTTGGACAATGYCCAGTTAAAAAGAAAGCTAACTTTTAAAAATAATTGACTGTTACTGAGGAGCCATGTAAGCTMGTACTCTTTTTCAGTATAAAAAAAATAAAAATTGAATGAGGTATGTGATTTTTAGATGGTCTATGACTTTATTCAAAGGCATGKGTAAAATATTAAGGATGATGAAATACTTTAACTGGGAAAAAGTAAAAGTAAGAAACAAATCAATGATTGGAAATACATTAATGATTTGAGGATWTTTTTTTTTAATTAGAGCTGTGAGAAATGGTAACTCTAATGCATAGCGACATTTCAAGGAGCACAGCCTCACTGTAAGCCCAGTAAAATCTTCTTCTAGTGCTGCGATCATTTTAGAAAACATTAACTGTAGAAATTAGAATCTCTTATATAGACAAAGGGCAATGAGTACCACAGGACTGATCTTTGCCTCTGTTTACTCACTGGTATCTAGATTAGAACCGAGATAATGAGACAATAAAATAAAATTCTTGATATAGCTTTCATTTGTTAGTTAGAAGTAGAATTTACTTCTCTAGAAAGTAAGATTTAATGGGCTGATTTGCACTGTATGAATATAATTGAAAAAAGCAAAACTTTAGCAATAGAAATCAAAAGCAGYCCTGAGGATTTCTGCCCAAGTATTTGCTTTCTTGGGAAATGAAGCTTTTCCATTTATATGCAGACTGACTTGTTGGTCACGATTCTGGAGAGGCTTCTTGTCCCAGCTGGCAAGTAATGACTAACGAGTTGTGTCCAAGCACTGTTAGTCTCTRCAACATAAACCACCTGTACAGCTATTCCTCAAAAATATCCTAAATCCTGAACTTTCTGTCACAATAGTACTTTCAACATCTATATGGTGACCTGTAATAGATAGCAATTAAAAAATAATTTGGGAAGCTGCTAAATATGCCACCTTTTCTGCACCAAGAAAAGAAAAAAAAAATACTACCATTTGAGATGCTAATAAGTTACATTATGAATTTGGATTATTTCTTCAAAGAAATTGCTATAATGGATTATGAGTATGTGTCATTTTTAGTTGGRTGGTTTCTGAGGAGCATATGCTCTAGGGAAAGTCAAACACCAAAATTCCCATTAAATTCTCTGTCTTGTAGAATAGCTATGATGAAGTTAAAATCAACATTAGAGGCAAGAATATTTTGAGGGTTGATGAATATRGGCATCCATCAGATGTCCAAGTGACTTTTTTTAGCTCAGGGACTCATCTTGACAAGTCTAAATACACTCTTGACTTGCTTGTAACCCTGTAGCTTGACTTTGCTAGTAAAAGCTCACTGAGGAGCACATCACCTATCCTCACACAACCCGTCCTTTCTGAGAGGAGCCCATAGAAGTGCTGTTGAGCACTTCGAAGTGCCCTCTTTTCTGTTCCTGTCCAAGGGTAAGCCTGCTCCTTCTATGTGGCTGATATAGGATTTTCTTTCTTCAAAATTTACATAGCATGCCACCAAGTTATCTGGGAGCAGTGAGTGCATATGGAAAATTCAGTGCTTTTAATGGCCCAACACATTACATGGTAAGGAGCACTTCATTCATTCTTTTCATGACACAACATCGTGCATTGTGGCTTACTTGGGTAACAGTATCAGTTTGTGAACACAGACCTTTATTTGAAATTTAAACAAACTCAGATTTCCTTAGGGTTAATCACGCCCAGCCGTACACATTTCCAGTGTGGCAAGCATCTCTGAAAGAGATGGGGCAGGGGRAGAAGACAGTGAAGGAAGCCCTTTYGAATTCCTTTGCTTTATAACTTGGCTTAAATTCTGTTGGTATAAACACTGAAAAGGGCATCATCTCAGAAAAAATCTGCTAGGTTAAATGCCTCAATAGTAGCAAGTTTAATGCAACCTGAAACATGATATTAGAGCCAGAAGTCATCAAAACTTAGAATCAAATAGACTGGTACAAACTGCATTTTAAAATTAAAAAGAACTGTTCCTGAGGACAAGAACAAAATTATAGCCAAGTTTTCAATTTGTATAAGAAGCTAAATCTCGAAGTAGGCACGAAAGAACAATAACAATACGAGATTGCCATCTGGCCCTCCTTATTTATAAATTAAGAGGCATAACAGGATGGACAGCCAAAAAGGAGCAATAGGTGATAGATTGCTGCCTTCAATATCTCTTCAGCCTCTGTCTGATCCCTAAACTATGCTGACCAAGTGAGGCTAGGGGGATTCAAAGTCTAGGCTCTTACTGATATTTTTTTACTAGTGTGATTCTTTTTAATTTTTCCATTTGTTCCTTTTTTCTTCTTGCCTTTTTTCTAGTAGACCTGCCTACCACAATACCAGTTTTGAAAAGCGGTTAGAAATCTTCACCCAGAAAGACAGCCAAAAAGCAACTTCTYAACTTCCTAGAAAGTTTTAGGAATTCTCCTGGCCTCAAGTTTGCTGRTTAATGTATATTCTGTATCTCCATTTCTCTGGTAGAGAGACTGCAAGTGAACATTAGCATCAGGCAGAAGCTGCATTTCCATTTCTAATTCTTTTTCTCAGAGGTGCACATGCTAATCAGAAGATAAAAATTAAAAGCATTGCTATAGAAACCTATATAAGCTATCTAAGTTCAACTTATTCCTTTTTTAAATGTATCTGCAGTGTGCTTTGAATGAAACATTCATCTGAATAAAGACAATAATACTACAGGCAACTGTGTGTCCCCTTCCTCCCCAGTAACACTCCCTGGGAAATTTAATCAAAATTCTTTGAGACTGAAGGAAGTGGAACAATTCAGGACTACACTCGTAGGCATACTGTTGGATATATAGCTGAAGTATCCCACTTCTACCTGCTGCAAGCCCCTGGGGAAAGGCCAYAGGGCTGCAGCAGCAGACATCCACAAAGACTGCTTCGAGTTAGCATTGAAAGAATCACCTTAAGGAAATTAAGAAATGGGGAAAAGAATATTTCTTCTGTCTTTTAGAGATGCAGAATGAAAATCCTCCTTCCCCATGTGGATTTGCTAATACAATACAACCATATTTTATATATACACTTATATTCTAATAGCTTGGAATAGRTTCACCTCCTCTAGATTTACACAATAGAAAATAGTCATATCTCAGCTGGGGTGGGGAACATTTGGCATCAGGATGTACTGAAGCATTCTGTAGAACACCTGGTAAAATTACTCTGAATTTCTTAAGTATTTTTTCCTAACTTAAACTCTGAACGCCCACATAAATGCCTGTCTTCATAAATGGCTGGCTGGACAATACATGGGTCTAGCCTTATTGTTTGCTTCAAGAATTTTGCAGCTGCAGATCCAAAGTTTCTTGCACCTCACATTGTCACAAAATTCCTGTTAAATTATTGTTATGCAGAAATGATTTGAATTTAGCTTTAGAAATATCTTTTTCTTTTTTGCTATTGGAACTACCCATCCCAGTAGTGCTCAGTAGTACAGATACAGGCTTTACTCATGAACCTAGCAATCCAGTATCTATTTGGCCAAATATYCAATGTTGTAACATACAGAGATCACTTTTATTTAAAGACACACGTGCTACCAGCCGAATAGAGTGGGTAAATATCTGCTACTGTCCAGTGAGGAACTCTGAGCTTTGGCCCTGGAAAAAAGTTAGCAGCATTRACCCAAACCCTCTGCTCTCACTAAGCCTTTGCTAGACACCTTTGCTCCCCCTCTCTTCTTCCACAGCTCCTTCTTGACCTTAAGGTGCTCCTACTGCCTCTCCATTGGATATTATGCTTGGCTCCACAAGTAAATTCATTCACCTGCTTCAGCCATACAATCTTTTTACTCGTACACTACTCTTCTGTAGCCTTGCAGCAAAATAAATTAACATCCCAGAAGCCCCACACCTACACCAGAGGCAGTACCGTCTCTTTAGCACTCTGCTTACATCCRTTCCTCAACTTCAGGCCCCTTTTATCTGCATGAAAGCAACTATTCACTTTCACCCAAATCTCTCTCCAGCCCTTTGCTCCTTTCTTTTCTTGTATAAGTCTGACTGGATTCAGGTGAAACATTTCTTTCGATCTGACATCTGAGCAGGTTACTTGAATGACAGACTTCTTGTATAGCCATTCTCACAGTACCTGRGCAGACATCGCCATCTCTTCTCAGCCTTTACTTGCTGTGATCTGCCTGATCACAAGTGTTTAAACATCTTCCGATGCTCATATGACTCACAAACCCTTGCCAAAGCAGATGTAATTATTAATGCAGATTCTTTCATCAGTAGTAACATGCCACTGCCCCACACCTTTTCCCTTTCCCTAAATAAATTATCATTACGATAATTTTGTTCCTAGCTCCTATTTTTGACTTGATGAAGCTGGCTTTCTAATCAGGAAAGGTAAACTTAAAAGTCAAGTGCAATCAGGGATTGTTAGGCAAGAATTGATTATGATAAGTATTTAAAGATAACAACTAATGCCATCCTAGTATAAAAAGCAAACACTCTTTAAAGTTAAAACAAATGAATTTCACTATCTTTCTTTGTTTTGATTTACCACACAAATAACCTAAAAATGGGTTGACATGCTCCTATCTTATCCTAATCTTAGGAGAGGAAATATTTTTGAGAAGGAGATTTAGCCCCAGAAAATCTTCATGAAATCTGATATTGTAATTTATTTTGACACCCTGCACAGAAAGCAAAGTCTGGACAGAACTAGAAACTTAACTACCCCATAATTTGCCATGTTTCAGATCAAGTATGTAAGTACTTTGGTTGATGCAAAGTGAAGAAAGAGCTCTTGATATTATATATGCACACTGCCTCTGTTCTGTCAATACTGGTTGTCAGCTCTGCAACAGGACAAGATGATAGCAAATGATGTTCTGAACATCAAGGGAGAASGGCTTTGGTTTTGTACTTGTAAGAAATTCAAATAAAGACTTATTCAGAGAAGCTCACAAAATACTGTGTGTATCATTTGTTCTGAAGCATCTCTCCATTACCTGTGGGAACGGAACAACAAAGGCAGATATAATTTCTTCTTCTGCATCCARATCTTTAAATTTCATTCAAAACCATTTGGTTTTGATTGTTTTTCTAAACATGATCAGGAAGTTATGGGATATGAATCTGCGGGAATTGTGCTTTCGGTATCTTTAGCCCTCTTTCACCCTAGAGACTGGACACACGTGTAGTGCATTTCCCATGATAAGTATGGCTAAAATCCCAGGATTTTATTCATAAGAGGATATAAATACATCGTGGGATATGTACTCTAGATGTATAGATGGCTCCTCAAGGAAAACCTGGACCTCACAAGACCTGGAAGTACAAGTTTTGTCAGGTGCTTCCAGGAAGCTTACAGAAAGCAATGAAATGAAATTATTATGAGAATTATGAGAATATGATTATATTCTCCAGTGAAATAGAGAATTCCACTGAAATGGAACMATTCCACAGAAGTTTACCTGCAAAAAGCCCCTCACCTCATATAAAAACATTTCAATGGAGGAAGAGGCTTCACTGAAAAGTTTTTACATTATCGTTATTTAGAAATTGCTTAAAGCCTCTGTTTAAAAATTCACAAAGAATGAGCTCCACCGCTAGGACATAAATACAAGTAAAAGATGAGAAAAGTTTGCCTGTTGCAGGGCTTTGGGAAGTCATATTGCTTTCAGACAAATTGTGTCAAATTGTGCAACAGAGTTCATTTCCCATCTTCTCCATAGGTGCTGACTTGTGACATTGTGAACTTGTGACAAACAAGTTTACAAAAGGACAGAATTTCAGAGTGTTTAAAGAGTCATTTGTATGTCCTTCCAGCTCTTCCAGTATTCAACTTAGTAGCTCTGAGTCCCCAGACAAAGCACCTAGATTGCCCAGAGATTGTACCATGGCAGTTGACAGAAGTGCATTGTTTATGTGCTGCATGAACAATGTATATGATCTTACACGTGCAGAAAGAATGGTCTGTTTAGATATATCTTTATAGCACACAAATACTAATTTCTCATTTTCTACTTCTTCCCCTTCKCTTCTGGGAAAAGACTAGCAGCAAGGTCGCATGCATTGATGCCATCTGCTGCTGCCATGGCACCGCTGGCTGCAGCTCTGCACCTTCCATCCCCAACATCACTCAGTAAAGCCTTGGCCTTTGGCTTCGGCACCACCGAGGCTCTCGCTGCTCCCAGCAGCCCTGGGGCATTAGCGGGCAGCTCTGCAACATGGGAATACAAGGGCACCGACTTGCAAGGGGCTGTTCCCGACTGAGAAGAGAGCAAGCTGCGGAACCTTTCTTACATGCATAGGGATGAAAGCTTAATTTGTGTTTGTGAATGCAAGTGCTTACACATAAGGAGTTGCCTCCTTGCCCTACCATCTGGAACTGAGAAGTTAGATTATTCTGCATTTCTACATATGCTTCTGATATATTTCCATTAAGCATACTTTTCATAAAACTCCCACAAATATACAATTAATTAGAATTTGTTTTTAGAATGAGTTACTATTCTAAGTGGTATCATATAGTAAAAAATKTAAAGATACTGAAGATTTATCAGTACATCAACAGAGATTGCTCACTGTTTTGTATCTTAGCAGCAACACCTATTTGCAACTCAAGCAACATAGAGTCTGTAAAAAACTGTAGAAGTCCAAACTTTCTACTTGGAACAAATAAAATAAAATGAAACGATTTGTTAAGTGTCTTCTTTGCATACATAATAATTAAATCTAAAGTTTAAAGAACTTTCCTGTTCTATTTCTGAATCAGTTTGCATGCCGCAGGATGATAACTATCCGTCATGATTTTCCAAAATTTCAGGCTAAATGTAGGATCTTTGAAAAGGATTTTTTAATTGTCTTTTGAAGTTTCAGATGCTCATGTTAAAATATTTTATCTAGAGAAATTATGAAAAAATGAATGGAAGAATACTGATAATTATTTCCAGTAGAGTTATACCTTACACCTGTATTATACTAGACTAATTAACAACCAATGTCATCTGAAGACAGTGCTAAAAATTTACATTAATGTAGAATTTTGAAACTGAGTAATTGCATTTGTTATGGGCCCTTCAGGGAATTAATATGTGAAGTTCATCCTCCCCAGATATAACACAAGTAAATTAAGCCAAGTCAATATTCTCAGAAGTCAATTTCATATATGCCAACGTCTGCTCGGATTTTTCAAATAATAATCTATGCATAGCAAGGAACACTTGGGGGGTTTTTTTTGTTTGTTTGTTTTTATTTTTTAATCTAGTCTTCTGTCACASAAATTTACATGGATTAACATTTATTTAAAAGAATCTTATACTCTACTCTCATTCCACGTTTGTCTCATTTTTTCAAATCTTTCTCTTTCCTATTCATTTCAGTACTTCTGCAACGTATCCATTTCCTTCAAGCATTGAGGCATCTTGCAAACCGAGGAATATAAATCACCTTGGTGTCATTTATATTTTATGCCATTACTACATATCGGTGATATTGGAATCTAAGATGCTACTTTATACTCAATGACTTCTGTTATATGTCGCCATAAGACAATATAAACTAAAGGCAATTGACATGGCTCCAYGGCAAAAACAGAGACTCGAAGATTTAATTATGCCAAAAATCTGGATATAAGCAGAAAAAATGAAGCATTGATCTTTGTGGTCTGCATCAATTTTAGCAGCACAAGGGGGTAAGGGCGAGATTCATGGGTGGTCTGTCTAATGCCTTGTAAAGACCTCAGGGATTTTATTTGGATGCCTGCTGAAGTTTAGCACAAAGAACATAGAAAAATCTCCTCTTATCACGTTTTACTTCCTTACTTTTGGATTCTGGGATTTTTGGTGCTTTAACAAAACTGTTACCATTGGGTAGGGATTAGGAATGAAATAAAGGGACAGCAGTTTGAGTTACCAAGCTTGTCTGCTACACAGTAGCTCTTTCAGTTATGATTTGCTGAACACTTATTTTTTTTTAAAACTTTCTTGCATATACCTGCAGATGCTTATCCTCAGTCCACGACAACTTTTCTTGATCTRGTCCACTATAACACAATTTAAATTAATAACCTTCCTATCAAGGCCTTTCCTTGTACCTGTCCTATCCTCAGAGGAGTTACTGCCCACRATTTTAATACGGTCTGAAAAATAGCCTTCCATGGGCATTGAGGCAGTAAGATGCTGGCACTGCTGCCTTGGTGTCTAACCCTCGCCAGACAAATTAGCAGCAACATCGCACAATGAACAGCCACATTTTAAGATTTCTGTGACTGAGAGCCTTAAGCAAGTAACTCAGTCTCATCCAGCTCAACTTTAYCCACTGGAAGGAAGTAATGGCAATTTCTCTGCATTACAGCAACATACTCTGTGCCACTGCCACTGCCACGGTGGCCTTYTGTCCCTGCAGGAGAAGGGTCTCATTGTTACAGACCTCTACACAATTTCCTTTCTGGAAGAAGAATTAGTGTATAAATATCTTGCAAGGTCACCTCTCCTTTGATTTGGTAAGTGTATACATATACAACAGATACTAATTCATCTCTTTAGTTCATTGTTACTATCAGTAGCATCACCTACAGTAAACTCATTCATTTTTTATATTATTCTTGGCCAAAATCTAATAGCTTGCAACCTAGAAAATAATAGTTTTCACATCTTCCCAGAAGGAATAAATGAACTACTTATAAATCATTAATTTGCAGCCCTCCAATGATCAAGGTTGTCAGACTAATGTGATTTTAAACCAATTAGGATTTGTTCATTTGTTCATTCATACCAATAACAACAATAACCTGAGTGTAGTAAGAACCRATATTAAAATCTCAGCTTTCAATTGAAAGAGAAGGATTGCAGATTTTTATGATTCACATACCATTTCCCAGAAGCTGAGCATATGGATTAAGTTAAAAGAGTTAACTTTGACCACAACTGGCAAGCTGTGACTGATGCAACTGACTGGCAGTGAACTGTACCTATTGCTACATCCTATTACTTTTTTWAACCTGTCCTCCACTCAATCTTTGTTGGCTTGTTTCATTTATCCGGTGATGTCTTGTTTTCTATATCATACTATCTTACGGTCCAAAGTTGTCATTAATTGTATGTTCTACATTCTAGGCCAACAGAACACCTACAGACACGTAATACAATAATGTAATAGATGAATTATAGCCACGTATTTATATTCATATTCACTTCTTCTGGATTGATTTGTGTTTCCTTAAAGAGACACAGATGAATTTCCTGGGATTTCCACAGCAGTTTCCAATATTCATCTCCTTGTRCAATTTTGTACAGCCATTGCTTGAAGACCAAGTGGGCCTAGTGATGAGTGGGRATGAGTGGGTTTTACATCCAGAAGAATGGAAATTCTGCTGCTTTTGTTGTTCCATTTCAGTGCTGCTGCTCACCTAGTTGATGCATCTAAAATACAACATCAACAAGCCCACAGCTACTGAGAATTCTGTCTTTACCGCATGTTTTAAATATCAGCAGGGTAGRCTGTATCTTTAGGCACAATCTTTAGTGACTACTGGGTAAATGATGCATCATTCAGGAGTAGAGATGAGTGATACTGTGATGCTGTCTGTGCACTAATTATTTTTCTGGATATTGTTACTGAGCACTACAAGCAAAGTAAATTACACCCAATGCAAACTGCACAGTAAGCATTTCCATGAACCAGGGAATTCCTACCACTGCGTATCATGATTCCTATAACATAGCAAGTAACACGCAGTACAGCCTTTCACKTACTACATTGCTAACTTCACCAGCTAGACTGATGAACTTGATTAAGTAAGTGAATTTTTATTCACTTCCCTCCTCTGTTCAGTTTTAGAGTCTGTAGCAACCTTGAATTGGCTTGAAAATTCACCTAACTTCTTCCACTGCTTCTCCCCACAAAGTGTTACAGCCAAGTGTAATACTTCATTTGTACTCAAAACCTAATGAGAAAAATTACTTAAAAAGTAGATGTGACATTTCTTTTAAACACTATCATAACAAGCCAGATGATACATTCACCTCCTGCTCATGCATGGCAACAGTGAATTAGGATAAGATACAGATTTGTTAATGAACATTTAATTGCCATGGGACTGAAGGTGTCTTGGTTTTTATGCTGTAATATTTCTAAGGCTGTACCCATTTAATGCAAATAAGTAAGAAAGAAGTCTTGATAGATAGAGCAGGAAAAACGATGCATGTTTTATGTTCTTATCGAATTTCAATATTATTTGAGGCCTGACCCTTTCTCCGTCTGGCTCTATGGCTGAGATGCTATTTGGCTGCTTAATTTTCAGCCTGATTGTTTCCTGAGAGCTGCTGTTCAGCAGCTTCTCCCACTTGCTGAGTAGTCATCCAGAGCTGTCCCCAGGCTCTCTGCTCCACGCTGTCTTTGAGCCATTTTCTATGCATGTGATTTTTCTAACACAGAAAGATACATAATTTCACATTAAAAAAAAAAAAGGGGGGGGGGGGGAAAGACACCTTCTTGAATACTCAGGGCAAACCTATGCCCACTGGGAACATTTATGGCAATTAAATGATAATGCTTAATGAAGAAGGATAAATGCCTGACCCTTATCCTGCTGTTTTAGAGGGGGACTAGCTGAGATTAAAAGGAGTTGAATAGCTTGAGAAAGGCATCTAGCAACTCATGTGTCTTCCAGCTACTGCTCCAGGGCTCCCTATGTAAAGTCCTGTCCATTAATCAAAGCTAGTTTTCATCTTGGGTTCTGAAGGAAGAGAAAGGAAACAAAAGCGGTTTTAATCTAAACTTTTTTTCATCCTGTCTTTCTGAGGAAGGGAGATATGACTGAAGAGAGAGCACTTCCCTGACCAGCTGAGCTGCCACAATGAAGAAGGTACTCTCAAAATTGTTCTTAATTAATGAGCACATGAATTGAGGGATGACTGCAAGACTGAGAGTCACCACGGAAACAGTGACTGACTGTAAACCAACAGGACTGGTTCCTCAGATGCTATAAAATCACAGTAGCACCATCTGGCACTCAGTGAATCCTTCTGGAATTGAATTGCCTGGCTGAAAAAGGGAAAACTGCACTCTCCTGTCCACTACTCAGTTGCTAAAACCTCAAGTTTCTCGTAATAACATTAAAAAGAATGCATTACATTTTTAATCTCCCATTCCTCAGTTGTCTTGAGAACATTTCTCTAAACTATAAATGTAGTGACATTTCCTAGTTGGTTTACCCTTAAGAGTATTTTATTCTTCTCAAAAATACACTGACATGAATACACTGGAGAAAACTGATAATCTAGCATCAGCCAAATCATGACAGCTGGAATCGTTGATGGGAAATGCCTCAGAGAATGAGGTGAAAAAGCATTCATTTTTCTTTTCACATTAGACAAAAACCCTTCAATGGAATCAGATAGGAATAAAATCTTAGAACACTTCACTGTCAGGTAGGAAGGATGACCAGTGTTATAAGCTCTTGGAGTTCATTACAGCATATTCTGTCTGCAACAGCCAAAGCTTTTGTAAGGACACCCTGTTGATATCTTAGACTTTTGACAGTGACAGATTAAAATCATGGTCATGCAAAGATCTGGTCACAGAATCAAACATTTTGGCTAGTTAGTAACAACTATCATGACAGTTTCCTCTTAATCCTCTCTCTGCAGAAGAAACACAAGCACATTTGAGCCCCCATTTTGAACAAGAACATAATTCCATTCTTAGAAAAGCCCTTTAAGGACCTTTTTTACTTGGTTATTTTCAAACTTATTTAGCCATTATCGATGCATGGTTACTAGAATCTACTTGACATTTCTGAAAGGTGTTTTCTTCCTCCAAATTAATACCAGAACAGAGGTTGATAGCACTCTTTTTCAGACAAACTTTGAGATACAAGGCTCTGGAATATAAGAAATAAAACTGACTGTGCTATTAAATATGTTAATAAATAATACGTTATGTCTGGAGTTGCATGACTTGGTCCATGAGTTGCTCCTTACCGTAGTCAAAGTAAAATAAATAATATTTTATGATTCTGTGCAAATGAAAAAGGTAATACGGTTTTATTTATCATGAATAAATCCACTAACACTGTTATCTTCAGGCAAAGGAATGTTTATGCTCTAGATCATAATTCCTGTTCTTAGCAAAGGTCGTATCTATTCTACAAAGAGAAATACTGTATTGAAACTTAGCGGCCATACTTGCAGTATAGTGTTTGTCATCTTTAAGGGTGACAGAATATATACATATATACAAAATATATATTATCTTACATAYTATATCTTTTATATATATGTATATACAATATATACATGTATAAAAGAAGACAATATATACATGTGTCTTGCAAGATTCTTCAGTTATTTCACTCTTTCTCATTATTGCAGCTGGTTCAGTGCTAGATGAAGTATGCACTTCAACCGTATGCCTTAACATTTCAAGCTTTTCCGCCATGGCTTCATCACTCTCTAGTGGTTTATATTTTTAGGTGACAGAATGCTTCCAGATCAGATAATGTCTGAATACATACCTCACTGAAAGTGTTGTCTTTTGTTGTTCTGAGCGTTGCACTTTTCTAGACTTTCATGGCATTAGATCCTCAGATAATATTAACTCTCAGCTGGAAATACTTACTCAGTCTTCAGTTTACCTACCTGACATTCCACAAACTGTTCTTTCCTTTAACTCAGCAACACAGATTGCTTTTGTGAAATATTCTGACAAATATTCTCACTGCTTTACAGTGGAAATATAACCTCAAGGTCTGTCTTCTCTCTCAAAGCAAGTCAATGTTACTCTAGCATCATCTTAGAAGCAGAGAGGGGAGATTCCCCCAAAACATCATTAGTGCTACCAGCAAAGTTCGTTCTAATCTTGACCAAAAAAAAAAAAAATTGGAACTTTTGCTCCTTAGGCCTCCACAGMCCCACTAGTGGAGGTACAGAAAGCAAGCTGTCAGAATCGCATATTGAGACCGGGCTTTCAAAAGCACTCAGAGKAACAATAAAAGCCTACAAGATGCTGAGCACTTTTGAGAATCTGGACCCTAATCACTCTTATTGAAGCTTCAAATGGTGCCAATCAGCAAGAAAAATCAGGCTACCCAGCATACAGTAATGGAAGCAATTGAGATGCAGTCTGTAAGGTGTCATCTTCAACTAGTACAGGTACTGAACAAAAAGCAGTCCCCTAATTTGGGACACAGACATACCCAACTAAAATTAAAAGGTATTTAAACCACATGACCTTTTCTTCCCATTTTAAAGGGATTTCTTTTTATTAATTTGATGTAAGGGAGAAATGGCATTTAATATCATATAATTGTCATAGGCTTCAGGCACAAAATTAAACACATTTATCTATTTTGGGCAATTACTGACCCACAAGAGGAGCCTCTGTTTTTATCCCTGTTAATTGTTTCTATGGACACAGTAAGAAATTTCAGCTCAAAATGGTATGTCAGCACTGCCTGCCTAAGTCTAGGGATACCATCTGAGAGTCTCGTAAGCAAGCAACCATCATTTGTCCTTGCAGGTCAGCACCTGTACGCTTTATAGCCTACATGCATAAAAGCACCTCAGCTCTCCCTGCTATAAGTTAATGGTCAGGAACAAAAGTCAGTTGAGGCTGAACAGMCAGAAAGGAAAGGGGATAAATCACAAGAATATTGATCTTTCTGCTTGAGAGAAATCTATTTTGATCTATTTTCACTTCTTGCTTTGCTTGGAGCAAGAGCTTTGCCTATATGTTACTTTTTTGCTCCTATATACATTTATGTATCTTAGCAAGATGAGAGAGGTCTTAAAACCATTCTGAAGGACAGTTAGAGCATCATCCTCCCATGTAACGAAGAAATGCAATAAGCAAAATTAGAGTATGTTTTAGACTTTAAAATACCAGAGTAAAAGATGATACAACCAGGAATCTTTTACTTTTGTTCATTAAAAAAGGTAAATTAGTCATGCTCCCTTATCACACTTCTGCAAAGCATCCTTAACGGCTAAATTGGATGATTGGGTTTTCTCTGCCTTGCAGAGTGAATACTCAAGTGACACAGAACCATGCTTGAACTGTATACTTCATGCTTGAACTCTCATAGACAGTGGATAAACAGAAAAAGGAAAAGTCACTTGGTGTGCAAGGGCTTGCACAGCTCATGAAATTTAGAGCAGCTTCAAGCTGAGGGACCACACTTACATAATGCAACCAGAGCAATGAAGGGCAAGTGTCTTTGCCTTCCCTTCTGCCCACTGCAGTTTTGCTGTGAGTGTAGCTGTGCTGACCCACTAAACGTGATCCACTAAGTGTTCTTACCCTCTCAATGCAAGGAGTTGCACTATGCGTGTATGAGTGTCTGTGTATAAGTATGTTCACACACAGCATCTTGGAAAAGGACACAAAAAGACTTTACCTCTTTAATTAGCACACCAATAAGCAATTTAACTGAAAAATTTGTAAAGGAAAATCTACAAATCAAAATGTCCTTCCTTTGAGCTCAAACCTCAGCTTTGTGGTTCATTCCAGACTAAGAWCAATCTTATTGCCATAGCCCAAATTCCTACTTAAGAGTCAGCAGCTACTCTGGAAACCATTCAAGGGCCTACAAAGGAAGTTGAGAGAACAGTGATTTAGTTCAAATAAATCATAGATTGGCTTTGGTTCAGAAACTAGCACATTAAATTCAAATATGTCATACAGAAAGGCAGACTAATTGATTCAAATTGCTTTTGGTAGCTTACCAGCTGTGTGTAAAAGAACCACTATCCCAGTTACAGAAAGCCAGAAATCTTGTTCAGACAGGCACAGCATTTATGAATGAATGAGGTTTGCAGTCTGTTGCCTGTAGGAAAGAAGTGTGCCTTCAGGTCCACCTTTGTAAATTATTAGCTTTTAAACTGTTACAGGACCATTGCCTTTATACAATAATATAAATTCTTGATGAAATCTTCAAAGAACTGGGGTCATCTTCTTTTGTAAAGAAACAGATCATTTCTTAAATTTTGTTTATACAGTGCCTGGCAGAGCACAGCATCTGTCACAGATGGGCCTTCTAGGCATTAATGCCATACAAGTACTTTAAGCAAGCATACACGTCTGCATCTTTGCAGGCTCTGGTATTCTCTTTGGTTAACATAACTCTATCAAATAGAGTATTATTTTATGTCAAAAATTTGGAGTTGATGGCACAAAATTATTATCTTAGGGTTTCATTTTGTTCCTGTCCACTTTCATAGTCACTCAATTACCACGCTATTTATAGCCTTTTCAGAGTCTAATTATATTGCATTAGACATCCCGAGATATTTGTGGATGGGTATTTTCTACACAAAAACTTTGTSCTTGTTCTTATTATTGCCCTAGCAGCTATGCAGTTCCAGAACACCAACCAAGATTAATTAAGTAGGCACAATATTGCTGAAACCTCCTCTGTTTTTTTTCAGTCTATCATCACTGACATGTCTACAACCAGCAAAAGACGTGCTAAAGAAATATGTGACTAATGCTGAAAAAATCCAGTCTAATGAGACCTCCTGGGAAACCACCTCTCCTTATGTGATCAAAGGAGGAACTTTAGTTCCTCTTTGTTCAGATGAGAAGGGTAACAGGCTGCATAAAATATATACAGTAGCTATGTATGCTAATCTGATAAGCAGCCCAATAGGTTTAAATTACTTCATTTGACTTCACACTSAAATATAAATCTAGTCCATAATGCTTACAGTAGGCTCTGCATCTATAGAGCACAATTCTGCTGTCAACTGTCTAGGAGAATTTACTTGCTAATTGCTTGTMTAGTAATTCACTTTTATTCTTTATGACCTATTAAATCCTGATAAGCTCAACAAACCATATTCCACTTGATAACTGGAGTTTGTTTACCAACGTGATGATTACCTGTACATTCACGAGAATATAACGGCATCAAAATTCATAGAGATGGCTCAGAAAAGCAAAGCGCCAATAGCTATGCTGAGATTAGATGAACTCCCCATTCTACTTAATTTCAGGCTTTGAGAGTCTTTATGGATTCCTTATATATGAAACAGAAAGAAAGAAAGAAAGAAAGAAAAATAAAGTTCCTGCTTTGAATTGTCCTCTGGGAAATTGTCTCTATTCATTGAATATCAAAGATGTGTAGGCAATTATGCTTCTAAATTACATATTCAAATTGGCTGCCCATGATGCCCCATAAGATTCCTTGTTATCCATCCTAACCTTTCCTATCTTGGGGGGCGAGAGGGATCATATCAGTTCTTGCCCTAAGAAGTCAACAGAAGAGCCCAAGTTCCAGAAAAATACACTATCTACTTTCCTTTATGCCCTGATTTGCTCAGCTCACACATTTATATGACCTTCTGCTGCCCTCCTTGGTTGGAGCCCACTTGTGGCTGTTGCAATCTTTGAAGGGCCCTCARGTGTAGGGCCTTTGAAGGGCCAAACAGGTGTAGACATTTGTCTAAACTATAACCCAAAAGCATTTAACCTCCAAAGGATAAGGAAAAGAGGCCAGCAACAGAAATCCAGAGTGTTTCTTATGCAAGTCAACCCTTGCATCAAAAGTCAGAAAAGGAAATGTTCATCAAAGAATCCAAACAGCAGTGCAGATTGTATTTTTTTTTCCTCTCCTTCTTACTGTACTTGCCTGCTTCTCTTTTTTTCCCAGAGGACTAAATGTCTTCCATTTTTGCATCTTCCATATTGTCCTACTCTTAATTTGTTTTTTAATTAAGTTATTGCTGGGCAGAGCAATAAACTTCAGGCAGTTTTGACCAAGCTCCAACTACATTTTAGTTTAAAAATCAAAAGAAAAGAAACTACTTCATACAGGATGCTTCTGCCTGATAATTTGGAAAATGCATATTTTACTGGAGAATTCATCTTCATTAGCATATTCTAAATAAGGTTGTACAATAAGACTTCCCATTTAATATGGCATTGCAGGGAAAATTGAAAGAATCCTACTGTTTTTTACTAACATGTTTCAAGACTTTTGGTATTATTTAAATGTTAAAATCTTCAGATGTGAAAATAATGCTTCATCACAGAGAAAAAAATGCAGCAAATTTCACAGAAAACCAGAGCTTAAATGGCTTAAGTTGAATATAGGTAGGAAAAGAATGAGTTCCTCAGGGCCATATATTATTGCGAAGGAAATAAAGCTGAACAAGTCAAACAGAGTGGGAGATGTCAAGAGGCAAGCTAGAAGCTTTCAAATGCCAGGCTACAGCACGGAGTGAGTGACAGCCCTTGCAACTCTAAAAGGGACCTGAYGTGACTGGAATCAACAACGACTCTTCGTACAGGAATGAATCTCTTGGGTGTATTTTTTTTCTAATCTTTCCTTTTCCTGAATCTTAAAGATACGTTTCTTTCTAGAGACTGAAAGTCTCTAGAATACAAACAGCACAAAAACTACACAGAAGACAAGAATAAAATAGAAAACATAGTCATGGAACAGATAGGAATATTACTTCAGGTATTTGTTTAAACTAATATTAATTTTGGATTTGTTGATCATAATACTTGCTGGGAAGAGATGAAAAGCATGTAAGCATCCTAAACTCAGCCATCCTCAGAAGTAAGGACCATTTCAGGATGTTTGTTTGGATTTTMTTTCTTTCCCCTTTTCTTTAAAATACACACAAAGGAAAAAAGAGGCACAATTCGTTTTGCTGCTGCGATTACTATTCTCATCTAGTGGAGACCTGAACCACCATCATTCCATTCATGTCAATGAATCTTGACAGCTCTAATATAAAAAGCTGCTCCAAGGAAATTACTGTATATTCTTCCTTCTCTGTTGAATGACTGCACACTTTTATGGCGATATTTTTATGAGAACTTTCTGAAATCAAGTACTAACCTGGTAAAGCTGCTAGAAAACAGAGTGGAATGCAGGCTTAACCTGCCCCCCCCTGAGGATTTAGTACTGGTTCAAATACTGAGTAAGCATGGAATAGCGAGGAGAAGGGGAGATGGAGTTGGGGAGATGGACACCTCCTTAAAAAACCAGAGTGGATGTAAGGCGATCTGCTACAGCTCCTAGGTCAGGAACTGAGCTCACTGCTTCTCAGCCAGTAGAGGCCAAGCTTGTTCTGCACCAAGGCAGATGCCAGCTGCTTCCCTCGGTCTCCTTCTTTACCTAAAAGTCAGTGATTCTCACCCCTGGAGCATCTTGGTGGTGTCCAGAATTCACTGTTCCCCATCTTGAAATCTATCTATGCTATTGAATAGTCACAAGCATTTGAGCTTTAGCAACCTCAGAAGCACTTTTTGATCTTTCCATGTGTATGCAATCACAGACAGTTTCAGTAAACAAATGTCTCTGCTTTCCTGTCACCCTGTCTGCCTCTTCATGCCATTCTGTTTTCACTCTGAGACCTTTCTAAGTAAGGCCTGCCAGCCCGCTGGAGTGGGAATGGCAGGTTTAGAGAGGAGGATACACTGACAGGGCTGTGTAGCTAGCACGGTCACTGTGGTAGCTCTCATCACTACATACAAACTTACTAAGCAAATCCCAGACCATTAAAGTCTTCAACCACCTCATTCATCACAGAATCATTTAGGTTGGACAGGACCCTCTTGAGATCATCTAGATCAATCCCCAGATCTTTTTTCATCAATTCCTGCTTAGTGCCCTAGCTCATTGACTTTAGGCGTTCTCACATAAAGGGAGGCCCTGCCACCTCCAGCCCATGTAAGCAGACAGCAAACTGTGACCACTGACAAGATTCGGACTGCTCTTTACCAGTGCCATGGGGCTGGAGAACATTCCGTTCACTGATCTCCACTGTATTCAACATTACCATCAGTATGTTACTTACAATTTTATTTTAGGTTTAAATATTTTAATGTGCACAAAATTTCTTTTTTTTAGCCTTAAAAAAAAATTTTTAACTTTAGAATTCTAGGCCTTTAGGTCACTGGTTTTTCTTCTAAGTGGCAGTTAATGTAGGATTATTATGCATTTACGGAAATGGTCTTCTATAGTGTTTTCCCAAAAAGTTAGTATTATATCTCCTCAACCTTAATTCATCTTAACAAAGTTTCTTTTCTTCAGGATCACTGTATAATTTTAAATGAGCCCATGCCATCATTTTCTATTCCAATAAGTAAGGAAGGTCATTCTATGGACATGGACTATTTGTATGGCAATCTACTCAAGAAATGTAGTTTGCCAAATGTAGAAAGGTCCGTTTTCTCAGCTAACAAAAAATCCAYAGAAAACTGAATGAGTGTTTTATTACTTACTTGAATATGAACTATTTTTATAAGAGTATAATCAAAACTGATTATCCTCATTAGTTGGGAAATCACAACTTGCAACCTTTTGTCTTGTTTGACTTGTTGAAAAGATTGACAATAAAGTGTTGAGGATTAATATTTATGCATATTTATATGGTCTCTGATATTATCAGAAAAGTATCTTTTCTGATATTTAAGATAGTTTGGATAATGCTATACTATAATACATGTTACTAGTCCAGACTATATTTGTACTGCTTCCAAACCTCATTAAAAAATATTTATTGGTAAACAGGTATCTAGCAAAAAGCTATACAACAATTCTTACTAACTTAATGTGCAGATATGAAGAGATAGCACTGTGGCACCATGACATATCGTTCAGGATCAGAAAAGGGATACACAAAACGAAGAATATTTTCACATAGGTAAAGAAGTCACTGTAAAAAAAAGGTATAGTGGTGAAATTACTTCATAAACAARCTTGATCAAGTTAAGGCGTATTTAAACTCCAATAGAAGTCCACAATAGCCAAATCTGTCTTCTGTTAGAGAGACTGCAGGATGAAATTCTACCAAACACTAGGTCTGAAGGAAAATAGGAAGGCGAGTATCTCACACTGAGCTATTACTGCCTTGATAAACAAGAGAGATCCACAGCACGTTCAGCACACTAAAAGTCATCAGATATGAGATCCAGATTAGTAGAAATGATGCTGTATCTTAAGTTCTGTTTGATAAACTTGGAATTTTACCCTTACTTCTTCCTTACCCTTCAAAATAACACTTGATTATTGTTACTGGACATCAGTATGGTAAATGGACCATATCTGGCACCAGGGAGAGGGTTCAGCRAAAACTTGGTTACTATTTCTGACAATTTGTAAATGATCTAGAACTATCTAATATGTGAATAAAGGTTTGTGAAAAATTCACGCAAAATCAAATTTGTGTGAAACCTTCAGATTCAGATTCAAATTCAGATTAATTATCCTCCATGGAGTGGAAGACTGTTGATCAGGAAACCACTTCATGTGCGCACTGGAGGTAGAAAAGTCAAAATAAGAGGCAGTCAGTGCAGTGAAGCAGGTTGAGTTCTGGAACTTTCTGAGGAAGCTTTCAGGTCACAGAATGACACACCAGATAYGTCTGCAATTTTCAAAAATGAAAATACAAGTTGTTTGGACTCTATTTTCATAGAAGGTCATTCTGTTGACATCAGTTGTCTGTCAATGTTCTATTTCATTGCACTGAGAGTTAACTTACTCTGACACTAATACAGATACTTCGGGTCTAATTTTCCACTAATAGCCACAACTTTTACAAACTTATACTATGTGATATCTGAGAGAAAGTCAGTGTTTATTATTATTATCTGCAGAGAAATAGCCAGGACTTTAAATTTCCTATTAGTCCTATAGCTCTTGTTGATCATATCTATTGGGTCTTTAATGCAGCATCAGTGACAAATAAACACATTACCCGAGATGATGCGGTTAAATATGATTTTCGATTTTACATGTATAAGAAATGTGCTGTTGAATAACAAATAATGCTTCAGGTCCAAACTCCAGTTTTGTCTAGCAAAGTTTTGGGATTAATTTTGAATCAAGAGGGGATGAAGCTGGAGCTGTGCTGTTTTCTTTTGACCTTAAATATAAGTCTTACACTTCAAAATTGGATGCGAACATGGCAGTGTACCTTGTATGTGCACTCCAGAATAAGATTAAAAAGTGACTAACACTCCCGTATACATCACCCCATTATACTGCCTAGTCCCTGCTTGCACTAAGTTTCTTTCTATGTTGGAAAAGTATAAAACCAAGTTTTGTTTGTCAGTAGGTCAAACTTTAAACCATAATAACTGGTGCCCCTAWGACATCTTAATAACGATTTGTATCAAACGTATTATCAAAATCAGAATTCAATTTTTATGTCTGTGCTACCCAGGGACACTGGAACCCCTTTCTGAAGGTCTCAGAGCCTTGAAGCCATGCTATACTCCAGATGTAGGGTTTAGAGTGGGATCAAAGCTAGGAGATGTAGGAAGTATCATGACCCAAACATTGCTTCTGTTTTGAAGACGGTGCTCAGCTGTGCTGCCTGAGAATTTTTTCAACAGTCTTCTCTAAGAAATTGAGCAAAACTGAACGGGTTCCTCACTACCATTGTTTATTTTGTCTTTATACCTAAATAGCTCTTCTAATTCTTGAGGAATTATTCCAGACTTGGAATTAATGAGATACATTATCGCTGCACCTCGCCAGCCAAGATAACAAAATGCACTAGGTTAGGTTCCAGAAGCAGTCAAACTGTGATAGCAAGAAACTCCACAGGGACTAATTTATCACGCTTCTTAACAGACTATATTAACCCAAACAAACCGTCATGCTTCCAGCATCTTGCTGGCTTCCAATACCCATTTCAAGCTATTCAGATAGCACTGCCTCAGCAGCTGCAATGCAGACGTAACCCGAGTGTGCCGATTCTTAAAATTTAATGTATCATAAATAGTCAGCAGATCTAAATATCGGCTGAATTACAGATAAAAGGTAATATTTATTATAAGCTTATCATGAAGCCAACTTTTAAAAGGAGAATCAAACCCCTTGAAKTCTTTCACATTGATTTAGTTGGGTTTAAAGACTTTACTCCTAACCAAAAAGACAGTATGTACGAGGGATTAATGCATATACATGAATGTATTGACCAATGACTGGTCATTAAATCATCAACAATAGGTTGAAACACTGAATTGATTTGTAAAGCCAGAGGGTTTATAGTTGTTTATAACATTTGCTGAAGATATAACTAGTAAATATAAAGGATTAAAGACGCTTGTGAAATTACCTGAGATATTCTGCTGATTTAAAAGAGAAAATTAGAATGTAGCTTTCAATAAGTATAGTAATCAAAGTTGATATTAATATGATATATCTAAGTATGTGTGAGAAAAGGGCTGACAATGATAATTATTACCACTGAAGATTATTTTGATTAAATGACGCTTAGGTAATTAAACATAATTATTTGAAACCCTTCCATCTCCAACTTTAGCATGTTTGATTAAAATGTCACATAGAAATAACAAGGTCCTGTATTAAATAAAACATGATTTCTATATTRCAACCAAATCTTGTCTCCAGAACAAAGAGTAAGGAGAAGATTATTTCATTATTTTTCATTCTTGTGTGTTGAATTAACTAAAGCTGATTGTTTTCTTTGAACATACCATGTTATTCAGTGTACGAGCAGTACAAGAGAAGAAGTGGCTTGTTCATAGCCGCAGCTCGGGGGAAGCCCAGGCCGGGGTGGACGAGCCCAAGCCCAAGCCCTGCCCTCGCCTCCCCCTCTCCTGCCTACTCCACTCACCCCTTCCCGCTGCGGCTCCTCGCTTCCCCCAGGCAGCTGGGTGGGTACTTTGCTCTCACCACCCTCCCTCATGTCCGGCACCTTCTGCTTCGTGGTGGACACAATGCAGGTCAATGGTAAGCGCTCCCAAAATCCAGGTCTCCAGCAGCACCGGGCACCTCCTGCAGATGCCTGTGGGGAAGCGGGGTGAGGTGAGTGTGCAGCCACAGGCAAAGGCTGTTGATCCCCGCAGCTCCCTCATGGCCGGGAGACGCGGGGCCGGCAGCCCTGCAGCTCAGCAGGGCTGGAGCAGGGCCCGGGCCCCGGCCCTGAGGGGAAGTGGCCCCCCTTTCCCTCCCGTCCTCCCCCCTCTCATCCTCTGCACCCACTTCACCAGTCTGCCTCCCAACCTCAGGCCTGCCCTGTCCTGCAGCCCTTTCTGTACCCACTGTGGTGACACCATCGCCCAGCTGCTGCTCACTGTGACATGGCCACCGCTCTTCTTCCTGCTGCTCATTGTGACATGGCCACCGCTCTCCTTCCTGCTGCTCATTGTGACATGGCCACCGCTCTCCTTCCTGCTGCCTGCGGTGACATGGCCACCGCTCTCCTTCCTGCTGCCTGCGGTGACATGGCCACCACTCTCCTTCCTGCTGACCTTCCTTGACCTTCAATATCTGCACAGGGCATACAGCGTGCGTGCTGTGGGATGAGCACGAGGTGTGTGCACCAGCGCAGGGCTGTACCAAGCCAGCAGTGGCTGCTCCTTGAGCAGGAGAAGTGCATGTTGTGAAGGGTGCTGTGGTGCCTTGAGCCTTTCGTTCTCACAGCACCGAACCGGTATTGGGGCAGTGGGGATAGAAACTGCCATTTGTGTGGTCCAGCAGCAGATTGCTGCCTCTCTGGAGCAAAGGAGAGGTAGCCTGAAGACATGGCAAGGCATTTTAATTGCTTTCCTACCTTTAGGCATCAAAATTTAGTTGTATGCAACCTGGTACTGAAAGGTACCATGAGGGATTCATGTGCTCAGTGCTCTAGTGGTCATGATTCATCTGAACTATTTTAGAGCTCTATGTGAGGATGGGATGAATCCGGGCATAGAAATGCTGGTTTTCTTTTGTACGTTAGCACTAGAGATGAGCCTTTATTTTGACAAATAGAACATTTCATCTTGCAACTTAAAATTATATGAATGAATGTTGAATAGCTTATCGCATTATACATATCCTGTAGAAACTCCTCAAGACATAACAACTGCCAAATTTCAGTCACTTGGAGCAACTTGTCACTGATAGGACAGACAGAAAGAAATCTGTTTGATATTTTTGGTCTGAAAGTATCAGAATTGAAAAAAAAAATACCCACCTTTTTCTTCATTGCATTTTCAGGTGAGAAATTCATCAAAACCAGTTCTATTGGGCAAATCTTTTTTTTTTTCCCCTAACTGATCAGCATTCTGTCCCTTCACTTTCCCTCTCTCCCAGTCATCAAAAATTTCCTGAGCAGCTGTAAGGGACTAGGAAAGAGAATAGCAGACTCTGGTTACTGTTTAAATTAATACCTTAGAATATTAAAAGCTCCATTTTGAACAAAAGACTAAGATTCCAGTTGTAAAAGAACAAATTTATCACCATATGGAAGGACAAGCTGAAGTCTTACCAGTACATCCTAGAGAGTTTCAGCTAGATTAATTACCTAATGGTAGTACTTATTACAAAGGGAAAAAACTATAAAGGAATGCAGAGAAATGTAAGTAACTGGTCTGATGCTTGCAAATGGGGAAAAATGTAGAACTGATAATTCAGATATTTTTTTAGCTAAAAATAATCTTTAAATCTTAAAAGCTATATTAGGATAGTATATATAGTACAGAAATACACAGAGCAAGTTAGAGATAACACTGAAATGACAAACTTGGAGCAAAGGCAACCACGCAGAAGACTCTCTGGTGATGCAATACTCAGGCTACAATGGTGCCATTGTAAAAGTGAGTTTCCCCATTTCCAGTTCATGACAATGACAAGCCACAGTATTGAAAATTAAGAGGAGGTTGTGGTCACAACATTTGGAGTCCTTCCAGAGTAACCTTTAGAGTTTTTGAAATGAGCACAATCATTTTTGTAAGTGCCCATTCATTTTTCATATGTCCAGTCTGTCTTCCATTCTGCATTTAAACGTATTACACTTGCACTTTTAATGGAAATCTAAGATTTTAATGGAATTTCAGTGAACTGCACTTTGTATTCCCCCCCAAAAAGGAATGATTCATTACGAGCTGAAGCCAGTCTCCTTTTTTTTGTTCTGGCTAGTGAGAAGACAGCCTGGAGGTATGTTGTATTAATTCCTAATATAAAAGTTAGATGACTCTGGAGCAAAACGATTATTTATGCTGAATAAGAAAACAGGTATAGCAGAGAAAATGTGAAATGGAAGGGGGCAGAACAGAAAATATATTTCTGCAAATTATGGAATGAGATAATAGGGTAGAAAGTTGTAGAAAGATTACATAAAGAAACGTAATCAAACTATAAGCACTATTTCCTTTCAGATTCCATAAGCAGAATAGGATTTTATACCACATTAATCAGAGCTTTATAAATGCAACAGAAAAACCCAAACATACAGGTGAATGATCACTTCAGTAGATTGACAAATGAAACAATTAAAACTTTTTAGGTACATTCTTTAATTTGCTGACTCTAGTCACAGTCACTGCAGGAGCTGCCCAGGTGCTGATACCCCTACTTGGAATAAATATACTTGATTTTTTTTTTAAATACATTTCAGAGTGTATTTCTTCAGCTTTTTGGTAGAGCGGACTTAGTAAGAGGGATGTGTGCATGCCGTAGTAGATCAGCATGCAGAACTTTAATTACAGCTATGTCAATTTTAGGCCCTCAAATCTTGTTAAAAATACCATTATAATGGAAAAGCTTGATTGCATCAATTGTGTAGCTATTCCTTTACATTTTGGAATGCATTTGTTAGAGGTGACAGCATTTATCTCCATTTTCTAGTTCACAACATGTCCCAGAATTTTTTTCAAGAACCTCAAATGTGTAGCATCATATCTTAAAATCCTAATTAAAGAGGTGTTTTGTACCAGCAAAGAAATTAAAAAGCATGAGCTCCTGATATGTAATCATCAGGAAAGTGGGTAAAAATTTCCATTAAATGCTTGCAGAGATTTAGACTTCTAATGCACAAAACACTTCCTGTGTCAACTTCCTTTCATGTCCTAAACATTTATAATCCAATAATTTTCATTTTAAAGGCTGCAACTTTTTGAAAGGCAAAGCTAGACCCCATTTTAGTAGCAGCTTATTTCAAAACATGTCGAAAGGAAACCTCTCTTGGAGATACAATTGTAAAAAGCTGACATGTACCCAGGAATGTAAATAAACTTTGTCTTTACTAAGCATGGGTTTCCCTGATACAAATCCAGATTAGTGGGCGAGCAGGCATTTGCCTGTGTAAAGGATAACAGAAATAGAAGTTGCCCATTTAGTTCAGTAATAGTATTTTCCTAAGCAATTTTACAATGTCAGTCATCACACTAAGATTACGGCTTCTACTACAAGAATTGATTGCCTTCATGGTGACTAAGTGATAACAGAGAAAAAGGACATGATAGAAATTCAAGTTATGAAGAGTTAGTTTAATCTTCTATGCTGAAAATGTCTCCATTTTCAGTTTCGTTACAACGTAAGAAAAAAGGGCAAGAAAGTTTAGAACCTTTTCTTGCCTGTCACTCAGTCAGATCAATAATTAGAAAAACAGGCACCTGGTCTTATTTTCCTAAGAGTCCCACTCAGGGATGTGAGATAATCATCTCACCTAGGAATGTCAGGAAATACAGCCATTTCATTTCTATGCCTGATGAGAAGCTGCTGTTCAATGTAGGCAGGATTAGCCTGAGGTACGTGGCCTACTCATACAGGTAAACTGGTCAACACACAGGTCACTCAAATCACTTGGTCAACACACAGAATTTGTATAACATTCTCTGTATCCCTTGATTAACACATTCTTTAGGCTGTGTCTGAGGCCAAATTTCCTTTCCATCCACAATATGTAATGTCTACGATGTCCCTTAGGGATTACTCAGTATGTGCTGAGAGAGTACCCATACCTGCTGTAAGGATAGGTAGTCACGTTGTGCTTGGCTCAACAGCTCCTAAATGTCCTATCAACCCTTAAGAAAACATTGCTCAGCTATTGTCAACCAGACAAAATAACCAAGTTACAAGATACCTAATGCCACTTGCCACTAAGTTAAATGGTATAGACGACTAGATCAAGCCCAGGCAGCATAAAAGGAATAGACAGAATGCAGTGTCCTGCTCTGTATGCCTGAAATGTTGGAGTTGTTTTGGTATTTCATTGTCATATTATATTTTGTTCTTTGTCAAGTAACTGTCTTCCCTTTATAGTACCCATTCTCCTTTTTCTCCACACTAACTACCTCTTCTGCAGAAACACTTAGTTGAGAGATGTACACTGTTGTACATTGTTGTATCTAAATCTTCGTAAGTCTCAATCAGAAACTTCTCATAGGGTTTGGACCAAGCTGCATGAGTAGATTTGAGACTAGCTCTTTGAAAGCAGGTATTTTTACTTGCCAAGGGTTCCTTCTCATTCACGAAATTTAACAATTCAATCTTGAAAGTGTGTCCTTTCTTTCAGAGAAATTATTGAATCTGTACTCGAAATAGTTCTGAGAAAGTAATCCTTTTATATAATGCCCATGATAATTGAACGGTGTGCTACTGATAACTACACTGGAAAAAACTGAGCTGCCGAGTTTCCTCTTTTGTAGCAAATGGTTTGAAGGTTTCTGGATTTCACATCGTAACTGTGAAACTTCTGTCATCCACATACTTGTGAAGAAGAGTGACTCACTGAGGAAATAATTCTTTTCTGCTTATCAAGCGCCAACGTGTGYTTCATAGGTATTAAACAGTTTTCTATCGGACATTCTTGTTTCGCACTTCACAATACTCTCAAGCAAATTTTTGCACCTTTTATGCAGTACCAACCCTGCTTTTTACCAGTCTGAAATAAGTACTTTTTTACAGTGTATTTGTATTCACAGAGAATTACAAAAGAAAAAAGAAAATAGATTCACCAGTTTAAAAAATATAAACATATAAATAAAATATAAATGGTTATTAAAAGAACTTTAAAAAAAGAGTATATTCAAATTTCTATATAGCTTGCCATTGACAAGTAGCTGCATAACAACCTTAGAAACTATTGTCACAGTTTATGATGCTTAGTGCTCAAAGGTTTGTAGACAGCCAAAGAGAGAGAGAATCAGCTAGGCTATGGCTACGTACCATTTGAATCACAAAATCCTTCCCTCAAATGGATAACAATAAAGAAGAATATTTTTTCAAATATTAACATAATTTTGGCTTTACCTCTAGCAAACAGAAAGAAAAAGGAAAGTGTGTTCATTTGCAATGTGACTTAAAAAACGCCAAAACCTGAATTATTCTTCAAACTTGAGAACATAATATAAAAGAACTGCCATACCTGATCAGTCAAAGATGCATCTTCCTGAATACCTTGTCTCTGATAAAAGCCAACTGTARATATTAAGGGGAAAAGTATTAAAAACTTCTGCTCTGCTAGAATTAYTACAACTTCTGACAATTACACTACTCGTAAGCTCAGGAATAGTGCAGAAATTAAGATGAATTAATAAAGGCACATTTGTGACTCCTGAGTTGGGGGGACGGAGGAAACTGGAAGAGTGCATCACACGTGACAGTGCATTGAAAGAATGCATTTGAGAGAAGTCAGCTGTGCGCTAGTAACACATTAGCACTGCTGTGTAAGTTTTATACACAGCGGAGGAGCTGGTCAATAGCCATTTTAACTAATAATTTTTGAGTTAATGCTTGACTCCTCTATTTTGGAGGACTACTTTCTGAGAGAAAAACAAACGCACACATTAAAAAAACCTCCTAATTCCTCCAGAACTTAAGTAAACCCAAACTGTAGCAATACTTGTACTTTGACTGAGAATCCACAGAGGAAAGTTAGTAACTAAGTTAGTTACAGCTGTCAAGCAGAGAAATTCATTTTTCTGCTCTCCATTAAGTTGGAAAAGGGAACATGGTACTGGGGTTAAAAAGAAGATGCTATCCTGCCAAATTACTCCCTTTGCCTAGTGCACTAACAGCAACAATGCAAAAAAAGCTATTGAAAAGAAAAAAGAAAGAATGAATGAACTTCCTTTTTGAAACCATTTGGAACTCCACAAAGATAAAAGGAATACACATGGCAAAGGGAGGATGTTTCTTCACAGTTTCCCAGAGCTTTTTAACCCAACATGAACAAAGCACAAAATAGTTTGATTTTGGGTGGGAATTTGCATGCAGAAAAGTAAAGATGCCTGAGACACTGTGCGTTGCCAGAAAGAGCAATTTATTCATGGTTTTCCCACGTAATTTGGAAGGAAAGAAGATAAGGAGAGACAAAGAGGTGTATTTTCTCTGCAATCATCTTTTTTTCAATGTTGTGCCATAAAAATATTAACTGTAAATATATGCTCTGTGTATTAAACACAAATATATGAGTGCAAAAAAAGCACAGTCCCTATTGAAGAGTTCACTGTTGTCTTCCATGCTGAAAGTAAAGAAAATTAAACGGTGAAAGGATACTTCCTTACATACAGCCCCCTTCTTCCAAACATTTCTTGAACATTTCACTGTTGATATAGAAAAAAAAACCCCGCCCCAGCGGTGTGGGGGGGTCCCATTCATTTCTCCATACATTCTCAGAAAGTTTTGCTGTTGTCCTCTGCAGTACTCCGAGCACGTTTCTGTGGAAGCTGGCATTTATTTATTCAGATGAACACATAACATGTGTCTCCCATCAGAATTCATAACTGCTTCTCAGGAATTATATTGCCTGCTGCTTTACTAAAGACTTCTTGATGCATTTATGCCTGATGGTGGGTAAAAGAAGTGCGTGATAGACACCTGCTGAAAACTTGGCACTCCCATTTTTTTCAACCACCAGTACTACAGAGCATCTGAGTGAGTGGGCTGAAGGCAGTGGTCTTCATAGCTATCCATCCACCACCCACTGCTGCAGTTATACTACTCTTCCTTCTCAGCTTCAGTACAAGAATATCATTACAAAAATTCCCAAGTTTATGCAAAAGGCATGGAGAACCTTCCAACCTACCCTCCTCAGCGCCAGGATTATGTCTGAAGCACCATTTAACACACTGTTGGTGCCTAGTGATATGTTGTCTTGATTTTAGCCACCACTATGTCTTTCAAACCCTTTTCAAACAGGTTAATTCCTGTTTAACAGTTCCCATTATGCTCTGCCTCTGTAACAGTTGTTACACAAATCTGTTATCCACTAATATTGACAAGACCCAAGACTTTAGCCACTCTTCTGCACTTTGTCCAAGATACTATTTTGTCTGTGGGTTTTTTTTCAGGACCTGTGCAAACAAACTGTAGTGTGACTCGTTGTGCGTATTAAGAACATTGATTTTTGCCACACCTGAGCCAATGGCTTGGGAGACATATGTACACAGATGTTTGGTTGCCAGCCCATCCCTCAGTCATCAGCAAGAAATCATGGACAGAAGGAATATATGGCAGGAGCCATAGTGAATTAAATAGGCAGGAGCAGTAGTGAATGAAATAAAGCACGAATACACTGGCATCAGTGATGGAGAATCTTCTTCCACCTGAGAAGGTGAGTAATAAGCACATCTTTTCAGATCAAAAAGTTTTTAGAGCACTATTTCGGAGACAGCCAATCTGGTGGTTCAGCTGCACAAATGGGAAATATTCTCATTGCCCACTGAATTAATTAATTCATACCTTGAATTATCCATCACATCCCAGGAAAATAACTCTCCCTGAAGTAGCCATCTGCATGGGACATATAATGCCTGCCTGTTCACCTGTATTTGCTTCCCAGATCTCATGCTGCAAAACGTCTGCCTCAGTGTTTCTTCTCAGCAATCCTCCATGACAGCTTTTATTTTTTAGTACACAGATTCCTCAAAGAATGTCCTTGAGGTGATGGATGCAACAAAAGAATAATCCCCAAAACAGCCAAATATGGAACTGTAAGGAGAAAACAGGTCTTTCCAGAGCAAGTTTTATAGCTTTTTCAGGTAATTCAGGATTCATGGATGAATAATATAAACAACTGGAAATTGGTCGAGGTGGACACAGAGTAATAGACTCATTTGCTGAGAAAGTGATACTGCAAGGAGGCATAAATTTACCTATAATACCAGAAGAACTTAAAAGTCTCTTACCATGCCTAGAACCTCTCATCCCTAGCACTAACTGCTGATTAATCCCTCAGTTAATTAGCTCTCTTTAGATTTGTTCCAAAATATATAAATAATACTAGTTTAAGTATAACACAGGAAGATATTACTACAAAAAGAATATCATAACGAAAAGAAAGCAACGTGGGATCTTGAACTCTCTTTCAATGTATTGTCATTCACTTCCACAAAATGAGTCATTCCAAATTTGCTAATTCATCCAGGCACCCATGCCAGTTTCTAAGAATTAATCGTAACATACCTCCCATCCTGAAGTATTAATCTTATCATAGATTACTGCTCAACAATACTTCATCTTGTATTTCATTTATATCAGTTAGATTCTTCAAGTGATCTACTCCAGAATGTAACGTCTTGAGGAAAAACCTCTAATAAAACAGCCTTAACTTGGGGGGGGAGGGGGGAGTCCCTGCTTTTTCTTTAGATATTGCTTTAACATAGAAATTACTCCCTATACATCACCATCTAATATATCTAGTGCAGTATGTCTTTCCATTTCCAGATGCTTCAGAGACAGATCCCTGTACTGTACTTGTTTTTACGGGGTTATTTACCTTTTAGAAAGATCACCTCCCCCCCTCTTTTTTTTTTTTTTTTTACTTAGTGGTTTGTCTCCTTGAATCATCTCTTGTCTTTTTCCTTCAAGCCACAGTAGCTATCTAATGTTAGGTAAAAATTGTTGCTACACTTACATAAAAGTAATTGTTCTCACTGCTAATTCAAATTATACTGTATTTGAGGGGCTGCTGTAGCTCCAAATCCCCAGACACAGAGAGTACTGAGACTAGCATCACCGTGTCACCCTGGGAAGGCCACCTGTGCCTTCAGCCAGGCCATATCCTGCACTAGAGGGCTTGGGAGCCACAGCTGTCCCTCCTGTGAACCATTCCCAGCAATACTTGTTTTGGTATGCAGCTCATATGATCAGGAAAACGGGCCACCCCAGGCTGCAGACTATCTTGCATCCCATTAACTCAATTTCATTCATTTTGATGCATATTCTTTGTAAATGGGGTAGATATTGTGCTGGTTTTCCTGGCAAAGTCAAAAGTATGAACTAATTATTTTGGTTATTCGTTATCCTGCTGAGACAAATGTTATGAAGAACAAAAGGCAGAACTTAATAAATTAGCTGGCAGTGCTAATCTGGTGTGAGTTTTGAACATTACTGAGGAACTATAAGCACTATGAAAAGATCCAGTGAAATCAGAAATGCCATCTGGTAATAATAACAGAAGAAGGGACTTGTTCTCAATTACTACACATGAATTTGGGAAATTTGGCTTCCAAGACACCATGACTTTGCAGTTCATTACATTCTCAATGACACATATTATGAATATGTCCTTTAATTGCTCTTTGTTGTCTTGACCCTTATTAGATGTGGCGCTTCGGGACATGGTTTAGTGGGCATGGTGGTGTTGGGTCAACAGTTGGACTTGATCTTAGAGGTCCTTTCCAACCTTAATGATTCTATGATTCTATGATTATTATAAGAGGATTGTTCATTCTTTCAAGACAGGGGTTACGCTTGTGTTCACAGCGTACTGCCTTAATCTAAGCAGACTCGTTGCATCCAAATTCCAGCAGAGAATGAGAATCCAAGTCAAGAGCACAGCTACAGAGACTAGTAATGCAGAGTGGGAGAGAGAATCCTCTCAAAGTACAAGAGAGCTGACAAAGAAAGAACAAATTAAAGGACGATTTACATTGATCATCGTAGGGTTAGACCTTTCAATTTCTTTATGACATTGATATCACAGGTTTAGTTATCATACTGTGGGGTCCTCATAAACATACACCTGTAATAAACTGCCCTGATTGTGCTTCCCATGGGGAATTATTAGAATTTGTAAACTGGACAGTTCTTTCCACTTCCCACCAGAGCTACATATAGGACATGTACAAGTCAACACTTGATATGTATTATAGAGGCACTAAGTCTTAGGAGAGCTTTCAGCATGTTTGGAACATGTGCCATGGCTGACAAAATGCCTTCAAAATACTAAGCACTAAACACTCAGGTTATACATTCAATTTTCATGTTCCCTCAGACTTCAAAAGTCCCACTCCAACTGATTTCCATAGTCATATCACTACCAGTGTGAGTTGAATCAGTCCCGTTCTCTGTTTAAAAGCTGCTACAGGCCACAGATTTATATGGGTACTTTGTATTCTCAGTATAATGGAAAATTATTTATGTACATACGGAACAGATCAAATTTTATTGACTTAAAAGCCTTAATAGTCTATATTGACATTGACTTCACACAATCAAAATTGCATATAAAGCGTAAGTTACGATGTTAGCTTATTGCTTCATTCTCGTTTCCTTTAGCATTGATTAGTCTTAGAAATGGTTAAAAGGCCAAAAAGTACTGAATACTAAAGAAGTTTGAGAAAGCTTCTCACCTGGTTAGTGAAAATGATGTTAAAAGTTCAAAGCAAAAGAGAACATGAACTTATAGAAGACCAGGCACCAGCAAGGCTAAAAAGTGAGTTAACCGTAAAAGCAGATAAAAGGAAGACTTGCTTTTTGAATTTCTTATAGACATGTATTAAATCTTACCTCACTGACATTTTCCAAGAATAAGAAAATAAGAATGTCTAGTCTTTTTGCTTAGCGTCACTTTCCCTAAAAAAGAATCCTTTTCACATGGATCTTGGAGAAGTCATAGCATATGCGTTTACCCCTATGGGTTTTTTTAAATCAAAAAGGAAAAGTAGGCAGAACCCTTGCTAATTTTTCATATCTTAGCTTCTGATAACCTTCTAACTTATTAACACTAAACTAATAAAGTCCAACTAAAGTTTGGGTTGTCTGAACACAGTTTTCTCTAGCACAGAGGACATAACAGGAGTTTCACATGTTCCACTGTCAACTCTATCCATTGTGTAGAGGCAAAAATAGCAAATTATGAAATATATTGTCATATTATGAAAGCTCAAGAGCTGTAATAACAAACCCTGAGTACTACACTTTAGGACTGAACTTTCTAATCTTTTCACAGGCATGACTATCTAAAGGTATATATTATCTATACTTATTGTAACACCATGACAATGAAACAAACACAAAGATCACCAAGCGTCAAAACAATTGTTTTATGCAAAACATGCTCACATACAATTTTTACTTTCATGAATTAAAATTATGCAAGCGTATTATTTAATGCTAAAAGAATTCATCAACATTGCAGTAAGAGGGTGTGCAAAGATTTATTTATGATCTTCTAACATATTAGCCAGCAAAGTGTTTTTTATAAAATGGAGTCTTGCACAACTTGGCAAACAAACACAAGGGTAATTTTGCTTGTGATTATATTGAATTTTTTTTGCTGGATGTTAATGAATTTTAAATTGTCTCTGTTAACTTTACTTTTTAATTATGGCACAATATGAACTTACTGGAGCTGATTAAAAATTGATTCACCCATTCTTTAGTGAAAGTTCTAGTCCCAAATTCCTAAATTAGAATGGGCTTATTTAAAGTGCAATTTAAACTTTAAAGAAGGAAAATATAAAGAGTAATTTAAAATAGTTTTAAATTCTTAAGTGGTTCTTCTTACTATTTTTCATATGATGTATGAGTACAGGTAAAAGAGAATGTCTTTTCACTAAAAATCCTGATTATATAATGTTTTCATTTTTGTGTATGCAGCTACATATTTCATAAACAAATGAGCGTGGTACTGCCAATACAATCTTTCTTCAAATATTAACGGTTTCAAGCTGGGCTTCCAAGAAAAAGAGAAATCATCTATATGGAGTTTATTTCTGGTTATATACGTCAGTACTAAAACAGGGTGGTCAAATGGCACATAAAGGAAGTCCTTATTACAGGAAGTACAGATCAACAGTCTTGCAAAGTGTAACTCTGGTGGGAGAACCCAAAACATAATGTAGCAACCACTGCTGTGAAAGTATTTTGGGAGTTATATATATTTAATGTTCTACTGACATGGATTTACAAACCATGGAAGCAAGGAACAAGAAGAATGATAGTTCATACGTGTAACTAGTCCACACAGTGTCATTAGTTAAAAATGTTTCCAACATGCTATGTGCAAAACATAAGCAAAAAAAAGGTGTTCAACTTGTTTTAAGAGAAACTTGTATTTCAACCTCTCTGAAGAGATGCACTAGCAGTTACATATAAAAACTTAATCATGAATCCACAAAAATAACTCAAAAATTCCTCACAGTGGGAAATACTACATACTTTTATTAGGTAACCGGTGCAATAAAACAGAAGGAGCAGGGTAGAAAGCTTGAAGACAGAATGACAGATACCAAAACTCATCCTTGGGATAAGCCGTGAGCTGACTCACCCAGCTTGTGAGGTTGGGGACACAGGTTCGTGTAACTGTGGGTCATCCACAGCTGTTTCCTCAAAACCACTTAGGGGCACTGGAGACTCCTGCAAAATTCAGTTTCAGAATTTCTGCTAAGGATTGGGGTTCCATTTGAAAATAATGAGGCTAATATTTCTGCCTTAATACCATAAAAAGCCAGGGTAGAATGTACAACTGAAGCATAAGATATAAATGAACCAAGCAGTCCTTAGTTCTCTGCTTTTCCGCAGAGGTTTGCACCAGAGAGTGAGAACTGTGTAGAGGTTATTCCCTCTTCAAAGACAACTTCATTCCAAATCATACTTTGTACATATTTCTTTGTATAATACAGTATTGTAACACTGTTGTCACAGCATAGTGCTGCTGCACGTTTCTTTCCACAATATTTTGTCTTCATTTGTGGCCAAATATTCAGCTTTGCAATTACTACTGTGCACTGTTCTTATATACAGCTTAATGAAGAATCTCTCCTTGGAAGCTTACCATTCCTATGGGGCTGAGCTTTCCAAAGAAAATGCCCTGGATATTTTTGAGGGTCCTCTTCCAAGGGATATTAAATTAAATAATCTACACTTGAAATGCATGGAGATTTCATGTCATTGCATTCCTGTCCATGTAGAAGCCACCCTTCAGAATACCAGACATATGCTACACCTTGACAAAGAGCTGGCACGGGCATCAGGACAAGACATTCATGCAGAAAACCCCAGGTAAAAGAGTATAACGCCACGTGTTTGAACAGTAATGCTGTATATTACTCCTCCTGCTTCCAAGTGCCAGATTCTGTTTGTCTTCATTAAATAATTTTACTATCCATGAAAGCAGTGGAAATAAATATATATATATGTATTTATGTATGTATAGTGAGCTATGACCAATTTTGCTGGTAGATGGTATGATATGAGCTTAAATCTCATTTAGTAGATGTAAAATAAATTTTGAATTTATATGCATTTTATTTCAATATCCACAATATTGAATGTTTAAGAAATTGTCATAAATCTCTGCATTTAAAATTTTTTATAACCAGTTATAGTTTCTGTTTATAATTCAGAGTTCCTTCTGTTCTGTGTAGTACATTTAACATGAAGCCAATCTGGGTTTTTTTATGTTTGCTTGGCCACATATAATGCACGAGTTACGTGTTTTGGAGAAATTAGGTCTAGTCATAACCACTACTCCACATATATTTTGTTTACTTTCTTGTATACACACTCTCATAAGTGGGATATAGACACATGGATAGTCACTAGGATGCCTCCTGCTGTGGTGTATTTTGCCTGTTTGCATTGCATGGTATGTTTATATCAGGTCTAATAAGTAACCAACACTTTTACAGCTACGAGCACATATTTTTTTAAATTTAGACTTTTGGAGGAACTGACCATTCAAGATTCCCTAGAGCTATCCAAAAATACTTTTTAAAAACATGTTGTATAATTTATGTTGACTTCGGCGCATCTGTAAGTAATTACATTACTCTATTTGCACATCTGATAAATTTTCCTGACTGCTGTTTACAAACGATCCTTTTACAAAGGAGCCTTCTACTAAAACCTCTAGAAGAAATGTCTGTTTGGTGACTATGGAACAGTGAGGTGGGAGTTAACTATGTAGGCAGGGGTGTGTGTGCGCACATACGTATTTGTATGCATATACATACAGAGATTCACATACATATGCATGTATTTTTTTATATATACACACACACACATATATACATGTATTTTATATACCACTGTCTGGCAGAATGGAATTTGAAAATGGGAAGGAATCAATTGGAATACAGATCTGTGGATCCACTACAGTTTTTTTATTACTATTCTCGGATTTTTAGAATCTATTCAGGAAAGTTTCCAAAAACATGTATGGAATTTATGCATCCATTGCACTCATTGACATTCATTGGGGTTTACAGGATTAACTCCATCAAGCCCCACRGAAAAATCCCTCTGCTAGGATTCATACAAGGCTGTTCTTCTAAAGAAATCCCGGGGGTAAGCTTAATAATATCTTGGCCAAGGGGTAAAACTCTTCAAAGCTCCACAACAGCTCATGCATACCAAGAGAGACTAAAGCATGATCTAGGGTCTGTTTTTCATTGATCACTATAGGAAGCTCCACAAATTTAAAAATATATTGGACTGCGCTCTTCATATACCTTGGTATACTTTTTTGTATAATTAGCTAGTGGAAAACAATCACAATAAAGACCTGCACATGTACTAATTATACATTCCAGAGAAAAAATTTATTTTAATACTATGCCAATTTAAACCCAGTTAGGATTTGAAATCTTCAAAGATATAATGATATACTGGAACAATCTTGGTTGTAGAGTTAATTAGAGAGCAAGTAGTTTATTTATATTAAAAATTAATAATTCATGCACCTTAACTGTTGGATGATGATGGTTTTGTCTGCTATATGTAGTTAAAAATTATAAAACAGTGCTTTACAGTTATGATTTAAAGTGTTAGTTTTCATAAAATACATGTCAAAGTGTTGCTGTTAAAGCAGTTATCAAAAATCTAATGCAAATAAAAATACTGCTCATTTAAAATAAAAAAAGACCCCAATCATAATAAGTCTGAGTTGCCAGGACTTCTATTTTTTGCTTTATCAGGAAAAGCCACAAAGAATTCTCTTGAGTTAATACTCAGAATAAATTAGGACCATAAGAAGTCCAGAAATACTGAGGGGCCAGTCCTCTTATTAAAGTTGAAGGCTCCAGACAGGAGCTCATGAGCTTTCCTTCAGATTTAATTCTAGATGTCCTTTTCTTCATGCACACGTGAATAAATGGGAAAATTATTTCTGTTAGCTAGACCTCCCATTTAAGCAGAAATGCAATCATCGTGGTACCTAAATATTGTGTGTACATTCTCTAACTCAATTTTCTTAGTATTATTTAGATGGGCTTAGTGCTTAAATCTGATAGAAAGACTTCCCACCCATACCAATTAACCTTACCCTGCAGTTTTGTTCTACCTAGTTGTCCTTGAATATTGTCTTGTTCTCTTCTGTGCTGTTCATTTGAATTAGTTTAAATTTCTTCCCAGAAATTGTTTGTAATCTAAAAACTGCGTCAATCTGTTTGCCCCTATTTCTCCATTTTTAATTTCCCAAGAGGTATAAATGGATTTCCCAATTTAAGCATAAGACAAAGAGCACTCCCTTTCAGAACATCCTTTCCCTTTTTCTCTCTTTTTTCACTTACCAGTGATACCAGTCACAGCAGTTGTTACCTGGAAAGATAATTTTTGATGAATAAGGGCCTCTCTACGCTCAGGTGGAACTCCATGTGACTCTAACACTAGCTGCTGAGTTTTACAGTATGTATCAAGTCAAAAAATGTGCTATGAAATTACCAGGGAATATCATACTCTCTCCTGAGTGAGAATTAAATAGCAGTAAAGAAGATACGGTGACAATCTATACCCAGCATCATCATAACTAGGATTATTTTTAACTATAGTGTGATGTTGGACATATTCCATGCCATGCTGTCTAAATAGATCAGCATAAGAACCAATGCAAAATTTATATATATCTACTGAGAAGCATTTAATGGAATTTCTCACAGGAATCATAGAATAGTTTGGGTTGGAAGGGACCTTTAAAGGTCATCCAGTCCAACCCCCCTGCTATGGGCAGGGAGATCTTCAACTAGATCAGGTTGCTCAGAGCCCCGTCCAACCTGACCTTGAAACTTCCTAGGGATGGGGCATCCACCACCTCTCTGGGCAACCTGTGCCAGTGTATCACYGCCCTCAGCGTAAAAAATGTCTTCCTTATATTTAGTCTGAATCTACCCTTTTTTAGTTTAAAACCATTCCCCCTTGTCCTGTCACAACAGGCTCTGCTAAAAAGTCTGTCCCCAGTCATAGAATCATAGAATGGTTTGGGCTGGAAAGGACCTTTAAAGATCATCTAGTCCAACCCCCCTGCTATGGGCCGGGACATCATTCACTAGATCAAGAACAAAAGAGTGCTCTCTCTGAAAGCTGATCTAGCAGCCAGAACAGCAGAGCACGGGGGRTTGTGTTCTTGAGCACTTAGGCACTGGGAGTGTTTCCCTGGGGAGCCTGTCACCTGGACAGTGACCTTCACTGTCTTCTCCATTTCATAAAATCCAGAACCCTGTCAAAACAGGACAATATCTGTGCGGCTGGATTTTCCTTCATACACGTAGTCTGAAAACATAGATATATGAATCTCATGTGTGCTTATGTGGCTCCCTTTCTGTTTATTAGATGATATAAAACTGGGAGAAATGATTGATACACCAGATGGGTGCACAGCCATGGGACCTCTAAAGACTGGAGAAATGGGTCAACAGGAACTTCACGGAGTTCAACAAAGGGAAGTGCCAAGTCCTGCCCCTGGGGAGAAATAACCCCATGCATCAGTACAGGCTGGGGGCCAACCACCTGGAAAGCAGCTGTATGGAAAAAACCTTGGGGTCCTGGTGGGCAACAAGTTGACTAAAAGCTAGCAATGTGCCCTTGGAGCAAAGCAGGCCAACAGCATCCTGGGCTGCATTAGAGTTCCCAGCAGGTTGAAGGAGGTGATCCTCCTCCTCTGCTCACCACTTGAGACACATCTGGAGTGCTGGGTCCAGTGCTGGGCTCCCTGGTACAAGAGGGACATGGACTTACTGGAGCAAGTCCAGTGAAGGACCACTAAGATGCTGAAGGGCTTGGAGCATCCTACATCCAGGGAGGGCCTGAGAACTGGGGCTGTTCAGCCTGGGGAAGAGAAGGCTCAGGGGGATCTTATCAGTGTGTGTAAATACCTGATGGGAGGGTGTAAAGAAGGCAGAGACAGACTCTTAGCAGTATCCAGTGATAGGACAAGAGGAAATGGGCACAAATGGAAACACAAGAAATTCTGTTTAAACATAAAGAAGTGTTTTACTGTAAGGTTGATCAAACACTGGAACAGGTTGCCCAGAGAGGCTGTGGCTTCTTTGTCCTTGGAGATATTCACAACCCAACTGGACACAGTCGTGGGCAACCTGCTTAATTGATCCTGTTTTGAGCAGGGGTTTTTGACCAGATGATCTCCAGGGGTCCCTGCCAAACTCAGCCACTCTTTGATTCTATGGTTCTAAGTGTTTTTCTCATCTCTGTAATTCCAGATAGCCTTTTGGCTCTCGTACTTCCTTGGAGTGTAAATACTTAGGGACAAGCTGCAGTTTAAGTTTACGCCATGTCTTCAAAATTACAGAATTAGCCCTGCTGTTCGTACTGTATCTATATTTTCTAAGTCACTTAATGTCTTTGTTAAAGCCAAGCAATATTTCATTTGTCACACTGTGATGCACTAAGTAACTATTTTAAATTGGTAATGTTCACTGAAGAAAGTGCTAAGACGACAACTTTTTCTGGACTGGAACAGTAGAGAAAAGCACGTATTTGCAAGATGAAAACCATGTTAATAGAGGCCTGTTTATGACAACACATAATATAAACTGATGATTAACCAGGCTTGCACATATGGCAAATGGAAATTATACACAAAATCAAAATTCATGCATATATCTATAAAGATAAATTGAACACTCTGTAATTCTAGGGACATGTTTTTCCTTTCTTATGGAAAATGTCTACTTCACTTTGAATGATAACATAATGTAACTACAAAGCAGCACTAAAAATAGTGCTGTTCTGAAAGTCCAAGGAGGCAGACACAAATTTAAAGCAGTAGTCTAAAAGCCATGACTAAAAGCTCCCTCTTCTCTCCCACCACCACCATTTAAATTCAGTTAGTAGTGTAGTCTCACATCACGTAATACTGTTATGCATGAAAAGTCTCTCCCTCTTTTATGTTTCAACAAAGACTGAACCTGCTTCTGAACTTCTGGACATTGGCCTTTGTTAGTGAAGTCCAGAAGGTAAGACAGCAAATAGATTTATGACAATATTTTTCTATGCTGTGATGAAAAACTTCTTGTAGAGATTTTAATCAGAAGTATTTTCAAATTCATCTTTAGTTTCCATAGCCCTGGATTGCAATGATGAAGATAAAAACATGCATGAGCATAAAACCCAGCAGCTTAGACATGCTGTATGAAGGAAACGAGACAAATTATGCCTTAATCTGCCCAACACTTCGGAAATCTGTACATTAATGTGTGGGGAAGAAACAAAAGAACCTGAATAGGAACTCTTAATAATAAGCACTTAATGACTAGCACTACAGAAGCTTAGTAAATTAGACACTTTACTGCAATGGAAAAGGCTAGCATGTTCACATATGACAGTTGTCTTAAGATCCACATTTGGGAAGTTATCCTTGCTGAGAGTTTGGGAACTTGAACTTGGATGTTAAACATGTTAGTGTCCATTGCAGATGAGTAAATGATGAAAATGCAGTGAAAAGAACTTTTGTGAACAAATACCACAATTATCCAAGGCACAATACAAGGTAATAATGGAGATTTACACTACCCAGACAATCTTTAAAAAGAGAATGAATGCAGTACAACATGAATTAATCTGGAAGTTATGGTGGTGATAAATATTACAGGTGCACATACACATACAGGAGGCAGAAAAAAGCAATCAGTGCAAAGATTGTTGTATATTTAATCAATAGAGACGAATTCACTGAGATCATGGTGAAATGCAGCTTGGATGACAATGACCATGGTATGATAAGAGTTAATGAAACTTAGGAAAGGAAGGCGGCTGGATAGCAGAATAGAAACAAATAGACTTTGAGAAAACAGAGTTCGATAGATTCAACAAATCCCTCGGTAAGAGCTCATATGACAGGAAAAAAGGATTACGAAGAGTGGCAGTTCCACAAACAATATTAATGGTGCAAGAACAAGCACAAACTATCCCAACACAGACGATGCAAATAACTAAATCAGAAGCTCCTCACCAGTGTCAAACAAAAGAAGGAAGCACAGAGGAAGTGGAAATAGGTCAATTATACTAAAAATATAGGAAGAGTATGTAGAAAGAAAATTAGAAAGGTCAAAACATAAGATGGAAAGAAGCCAGCAAAGAAATCAAAGACAAGAAGAAATCATTGCAGATGTTAGCAGTAAGAGAAGTTAAGTGTCAGCCTAGTGCTGATTGGAGAAGGATAGCTACCAGAATGCCAGGACTGCTCACATGCTGCATGATATTTTTGCTTTAAAATGTTAACTGCAAGCAGGTGGTTAGAACAATTAACACTACAGAAAAGAGTAAAATCTCAGCTTGCAATAAAGAAAAACAGGTTAAAACAATTCAGCTACTCATACTGACTGATGAATTTACTGAACTAGCTGCAACAATTCAGACATATTAAAGCTCATTAGATACTTGTGAGGAATTGAAAACCCAAAAAGGTAAAATGCAGTGTCTATCATTAAAAGGGAACACCGGAAACATAAGCCAGTCAGCTATGGATGTATAATTGAAATAATTGAATTTCCCCCCACCCCCAAATTGATCACAAATAACTACGCATATGAAAAATAATATGGTTATGCCTAAGAGCTGACACGGATTGGTCCAGGACAAATCATGTCAAACTAGTTTTCTAATTTTTTTCTCTCACAGGGCAACAGATCATGTGGATGAGGAAGAAATCTTATGTATTTTAATTTTAGTAGAGCTTTTGACACAATATATTCTAATAGGTGAACCAGGGAAGCACAGTCATCACAAAAGTAATAAAGAATAGGTACAAAAATGTTTGGGATAACTGTGTTTATGAAATAGTTAATAATGGTTTACCATCAAATGGTAAAACATACTCACTGGAGATACAGAGGCTTATTCGTAGGTCTGGTTCTGTTCAATATTTTCATTATTATCCTAGATAAAGGAACAGAAAGTACTTTTATTAAAATGCAGCTCCCACCAAAATAAGACAGACCCCATGTACATTGGAGGAGAGGTCTAGAATTCACAGTTATCTTGACAGACTGAAAAACAATCTGAAACTAAGTAGATAAAGTTTAAAAACAGACTTAAATTTGTTCACAAGTGAAGCATGAGACAGTAATGTCACACCATTACAAACATAACAAAATAAATGTTACAAATGTTTGTGCCATTTTAATAAATGTATATAACATAAAAATCATATATATGTAACACATAAAAATATAAACCACAGTGTGTAAGCATACACATATACATACACACAATAAATAATGTGAAAAATCCTTGTCATAATGGTTCTCCTCTAGCTACCATTGGCAAGGCTTCAGCAAGACCACTATTGCTTCAGTGAAGCAAATGAAGCTGTCAGCTGTGCTTTGGCAAAGACATGGACAAACTGAGGTGGATAACCAGAGATTTAGGAAACGTAACAAAGGGAAGACTGAAAGAACAGGGAATGCTTCAATTCGATAGCTACAGTAGATAAGCGAAAGAGTAATAGGCTTAAACTACAGTAACAAATCAGTTTAGAGATTGAGAAAAAATTCTGGTAGTAATGAAGGAACAGTGAAATTAATTGCCTGGGGTAGTCATGGTATAGCTATCACTGGAGGATTTTATAAACAGGTTATACAAACATTTGTCAGGAACTACACAGCTTTAATTTATTCTGCCTTGAGGGTCTCCCAGTATTCTTTTTCCAAGATTCTGCCATCCAGAATAGTGATTAACTTTACAGATAAGGTACTCACACAAAGTAAAGGGGTTCTGGTGTCAAGTTTCTCCTCTTACCTAGACAAGTAAATATTTAACAAGCACTTAGGCCCCAGACTTGCAGGCTGATCATTGGCATCTTATACAGGTGCCCTAGGTCCTGAATTATCATCTCACTGGGAATCTGAAGTGTTCTCTCATTTGCTTACCCACAAGAAATTTCTGTAGCTGAAAGACTACACAACAGACTTTTCATTTGAACTGATATGAATTTTGTGCACATTCTTTTAGTTAATGAATTGACCCACAGTAAAAAGTATTTAGGTTGTGATTCCTCCCCACCTGACTTTATTCATTAAACTTGCAGTTTCCTGTACTCATTTGAATCTCTTGGGATGGGATGAACATCTCAGTTGGCATGTACAGAGTCTAACCAATCTTCTTGGACGAAATAGACTAACTTTCATATAGCTACACATAGGTGGGAGGAATCCCAAAATTCAGAAACTGCTTACCTACGTTACTTTGCAAAATTAAGAAGGGCATCATAGTCTGGCCCTTAATGTTTTTAGCATACATTTTAGTTCTCATCCAACAGAGATGATAGCTTGACACCTTAAAGTTATGTTATGCATATTCAGATTGTATTAACTATTTTTAGCTGTCTTTTAACTGAAGTGTGTGAGTAAGCATATTTTGCCAAACTGCAAAGTTCAGCAATGTGTTTAAAAGCATAAGCTCCTTTGAGGTTTAATACAGTCTTTTTCCAAGTAGCATGATTTCAATCCAAACTCCAGAATATTACCACTTCACTTTGTGTTCTCAAGGCAGCAAAAAGGAAAAAAACAAAACAAAACAAACCCACAAACCTCTCATTACTTCAAGTTTGACAAGCCTCCTCTATTATTAATGTGATGTAAAATTTCTCCCTGATCACCATATCCTGAGCATACTCAGCAATGACAGTCCACCCTTTAGCTAGGAGTGAGTACATGGCTTTGAATAGAAGTAGCTTAGAGGCTTCCATTATTTCAAGTTCTCTGGGAATGACAGCATTGCAAGCTATGTAATGTTTGCAGTATTCAGGGAAGGATAGAATGTGCCTTGTTGTTCTTCAGAAATGGCTTACAAAGTCTGGGCTAGATCCTGAAGATGAATTTGAGTCCAAATGCTGTCATACACAGAATATACTGCTCCTCTTCCCTGCTGCAAAGTGAATGCCATGAACATGCTTGTTGAGGAACAGCATATGGAGGCTGATAGAGTGAGGAGAATGAGATTATACTGAAGTGATGAGGAAAGGCAAACCCGGCATATAAATTGACTGAAGCTAATGAAACCACTAAAATGTAATCACTGCCTAGGGAGGTTTTAGTAAGGAATGACGGGAGGAATAGCTTGTGGCCTTGCTAGATCAGTGGTAATATGGGAACCACAAACGCGTCATCCACCAAAAAGCCTCCGAATCTTACACTATGGAAGTTTTCTACAGTATTTCTACATGAGAAAATCATCAAGTAAACACACAGAAAGCTTGACTAATTCTTTAAAATAGATTTTTTGGAAGAATAATTTGGACAGATTCAATTACGAAAACAAACATCTAATTTTATCTTGAGGTTCTCTGTTTGGCAATCTAATCTATAAAATCAATAGGAATCTTTCAAGAATGGTTCTGCAGTTCGATCAGCCCTGGGATGATCCTTTAATTATAACTGAGACACAGAACCATCTTCCTTGAAAATATTAAACAAAGTAATATTTTTTTCTTCTGTAGAACCAGAAACGTTGTTAAAATACTAAAAGATCGTATTTTCATATTTTTATGAAAAAATCATAAAAAACGAAGCAGTTTCAATTATACATTGCTAATACTATTTTTATACCACCTTGTTTAAGTTACTATTTCAAAATAACTTCTTACTGTTCTATCTTACAAATTATACATCTATATATGATGTAAATAGTTACAGCCAGCAGAAAGAATGCTATTTTACAACATACGTAACTCAAAGTAGAATCTTAATCAATATGGTATCTCTTACCACTATATATATGACCAGAACTTTAAATTATATGTTTTGTGGTTTAATCTGAAGTTTTGGTAATGGTAAATCATAGAATATGGAAAATATATAATTTATGCAAGCATACAACACAAAGACGATTAGAAACACCCTAGTTTGGTTTCGCACAGCATAATTTCTCCTCCCTAGGCAGTGATTATATTTTAGTGGTTTCATTAGCTTCAGTCATAAGATATCACTAAGATTTTTTAGATTACTATTTTAAAAATAAATTTTCCTTAAGCAGAAATACTTTTTGTTACTCTCTCATATTTCTGTGTTCTTAAACATTTTATTTTTCCTTACATATGCTATTTTTTACCTGCAAAAATATCTTCGCTGACAGAAATCAGTGGCATAAACTATGATATGACCCATAAACAGGACATGAAGTCAGTGGAAATGGCCATATGTAACTTTGTAAGGAACCCTGTGGCTCATCCTGTAGCTGGTATTTGTCAGCTTACTCCACAGAAACCAATTGCTGCATAAGGCGAACATACCCTGAGTACTGCTAAACTCTGGCTGTTCCTGGTGGTGGACACTTAGGCAATTAATAGTGGGCTATATTTTAGCACTGTAATGGCTCAAATTTTCTCCAGGCTCTGGCCTTATGTCTATATCTTGCCTGTGGAAAATATGCTAAAATATCATAATTCCAACTTGCCTCTGCTCAGTCGTCTTCTATTCTTGAGGAACCGGGGAGAAGGAAAGAAGCCAAGCAAGGCTTGCAGGACTGGGACTGTAGGACTGCGTCTTTGCTCGCTGGCCTTCAAAGGGAGGTAGCAATAGAGAATGAAATTACTAATGATGTGTTCTGTCCCAGACAAGTAATATTATGTTTCCAATAGAAATAGTATTCCAATAGTATTTAATGTTATAAATAAAGAATCTGAATATAATTTAAAACATTAACACAAAGAAGAAGATTTCATTTGCTATGATCAGCATTTTAACATCTCATGGCTGTGAATTCCTTTACATACAAGTAAAAGTGCATCTTTTCAAGGAAACGTGGGCAGAAAACTCTTAAGATTATGTTACTCTCTGTAAAAATACCGCTTTAGAAAACCTTTCATCTTCATGGATATTTCTTTATGACATTATTCTTTAATTATCTCAGATGTAAACATTAAAGAAAGGACTAATTAATTAGAAAATCTTTTGCACTAGACACCTGATGTCTAGAAAACTTAATATTTGTTCTTTAGAGGGTCTGGGATCTGATGAAAGGAGGTAATCTGAATTAGCTGCAGATAGTTCACATTAGTAGATAATTAATTTTCTTCATATTTTGTCCTAGATTTCATTAGACAACAGTTGTAGAGTAAACATTTTTGTGTTAGTGAAAGGATGCCAGAATTCAGGTTAGAATATGACTCCTCAGAAACAAGAAATAAAATATACAACAGCAAGCATAATCATAAAGGAAAACAAGAAAAGAACTTGCTGAGAATTCAAAGCTTTATTTTGTAGTGGTTTTAATGATTTCTATTAGAAATTAAGGGAATATGACCCTCACTTCTGAAGATATTCTAAGATCTATGAGACTTCCAAATAGCAGAGGCAATATTCTATTCTTCTTACATGATAGATACAATAATGAAATAACAGGTGTAATACTCTTAAAACACAGGACAGCACACTATATTTTCTTTATTTATGTTCTTATACTTTCTGTGTTTCATGTAACAATTTGTAAGACCAAGACATTTCTGTACTCAAGGGTTTTTTTACATTTGTTTATTTATGTGTAGATAATAAATTTTTGTCTAATAAAAATTACATTATATTACACAGAATATATGTAATAAATATATTTAATTATTATCTTGAAGACAGGCACTATAAGAGGTAAGTTCTGATTACAACGAAAACATAAAATGGGGTTGCCAGGACATATCTTGTGGGAAAAGTGTGATTAGCATGTGAGCACGTGTCCTACTCGAGCATTAGTTAATGGGGGTTTTGGTGAGTGATAGTTGGGAGGTAGCAATACTGATAATTCAGATTTAATTCCAAGGCATTGGGCTGATGACAACCCTATCAGCAGTGTCTGCCCTCATTTAGTTTCTATTCTCAGAAACAACCTTAATGCATAAATTAGATGAAACTCACACAATGCAAGTTTGTTTAACTAATCATCTACTGCGGAGATAAGCGTAAAGGATGAAGGAGCAGTCATATTGTTGTTTACACCAGTGAGGAGGTGGAGCGTGAAGTGGTAAAGCATATACCGATCCATCACATATACCATCCAAAACTAAGCGCTGTAAAATTTTCTTAGGATAAATGCAAAGGATTTGCTTCACTTGAGTCTGGAGGAAGCAGTCACTGGGGTATACTTAAGCATATATTCAAAGCTTTACTGGCCCAAGGCCTCCAGATTGTTTTTATGGATGCCTTGGGCCTCCATATCTTCAAGAAGTTGTTTTTAGAGATTACCTTTTCACACACTAGCCATACAAACAAACATGATTACTAGTGTTTTTAAGTGCCTGTTAAGCTTCAATACAGTATTTACTAGATTCAATTTCAGATCTGGAATTCTGTTCCTTGCTGGTTTGAAAGCAACTGTGTTCAAAAGACTCAGACATCTACTACATATGAAACCCCAAAAAGTTGTAAGACAGAACTTACTTAAAAGCAGCTCTTTCGTTACAGATTGCATTAGAAAGGGAGACTTTTTCTGCCTAAAGATTAGAAAGACTACTTACCTGAAGAAAGACAAGCAAGAAGAAGATTTACTTTGAAAGAAGATCGATCTTATGAACCTGAAGGACAGGGCAAGTTCTGCAGGTTCCTGCAGGTATACAAAAATAATTTTAAAAGAACTATAATGTATTGTTGAAGAATAATTATGCAGACATCGGAACAGTGTAGCTTTCTGTGCCTACACAACATCTGCCTCATGCACTGAAATAACCATATTGAAAACAACATAATGCATCTGCCTTCAGAAATAAAACTCCAACCCAAACTATTTACAATATTCTCTCCTTTATGTAATCAAACTCAAATAAAAATGTAATTTCAACTTAATTGATGTGCATTTTACTGTGGTTTCAATAAAAATGTGGATTCCTTAGATTTTAATGAAATAAATCACTTACCAGCTTTTAGCAATGACATTTCAGGTTTCTCAGCACCCTATTAAAAAAAAAAAAAGGAAAAAAAAGAAAAGAAAAAGGTAATTAGTGCAACTTATTGGAAAACTAATTTTATTTTGCTTTATTGAAACTAAAGATATTTTTTAAATGCCAACATAATTTACTACGTTAAGTAAGGTTTGCAATTAGCAACATAACACTTCTCCCAATGAAACCTGGGGGAAGACTCCCACAGCCTTCACTAAGTCAGCCTTAAGCCATAGGAGAAAGACAGAAGCTGAGCTAAACCAGAAGGCTAAATGAGAAATAAATGCAGCCCCTGCCTGGTTTGCAAGGAGACATTGGGAGAAACTGGGCTGCAAAACCACACAATTGGTCTGAATCATTTTGAGCTGGCCTGGGGGAGACTAAGGCCCATTTGAGTGCTCTTGCTAAGTCTCTCACTCAATGAAAAACTTTTTGGCACATAATGTTTTAGAAGTTGCACAAATCTCCCCAAACACCAGGCAGTCATAGTATGTCAACAAAAAGGAGAAAGTTCGCAGATTCCTCTGCTTGTTTTAATTATGCTTTTGTGATTTAAACCTGACATAAATTTAGTTTCCTTTTTGTTGAGCAGAACCTTAAGAAGGTCAATACAAATTCTTTTGTGAGGAAGGTCAAGTTCTTTAGAATGACATTAATTCTCTTATTTAAATATCTTGTAAATATTTAAGGAAGATACATTTGCTGTGTTTTGGGGGAGGGGTTAGAAAGTATTAAGTGTGTTTTCAACTCTACAGCTCATATTTCAACCCTTTCTGCAGACCATAGTTTCTGAATAATTGGGTTCAAGAAAATTGACAACAGCTCTGCTATATTTAAAGGGTAAGCCTCTATCAGATGCAGAGCCATAACTACTATACCTGTATATACATATAAAAAATATACATATAATTCTATCTATATCTATATATAACTTTTTAAGTGATTTGGATAACAAATCTGACATTTGGCCTTGAAAAAACAAAATATTCAAGTTGTGAACGTTCTTGATCACATTCTTCAGAGTATGTAAAATTTTCATATCAAAACAAATATCCTTGGATTTAATACATTTTTCATATTTTCCTTTAATTCTTATCCAGTTGTGCATTTGTCACAGCTGACTCAGCTAACAGTTATCCTTCCTTTTTTAGTCATACTTTCTCTATTTGACATATTTGTTATTATTACTTGGGACATTTTCCAGCATCCAGAATATTTTGTTCATATCATTCCATGCATCACCAATTATTTTTATGGCTTTGTCTTCTAAGTCAGTACAAATTTCTGATACATACTAACTCTCATTGTTATCATAATCTATTCACTAGAGGGTGAAGATTTTTCATGATTCTTCTAATTCTTCCTCCATCACTCTTTGGTAGGCCATAACCATTTTGTCTTCTTCATGACACCTATTTAATTTTTCCCTCTTTACAAGCATTTCTGTTGAGATCTAATTCAGAGTGAAAACCCCATGTAATTAATTCCAGTGATTTAGTTATGATTTAATTTCGGACTTCACCATAAACAATGTTTGAGAAAATGAACTGCATTTCAGCTGGAACTTCCAGATAAATTCAAAGGAATTAGGTACTCAGATCTTACTGAATGTTATAAGGAAATATCTTTCCTGTCTTCACCATATCTCATCATTCTTCTGTACTTTAAGCCTCACCCAGATCACATTCAGAGGACTTTTTAAGATTTGCAGTGATTTCAGTGAGCTTCCAGTCAACCATCAGAGGCTTGAGAGACTGTCACGCCTAATATTGCAGCACTGTAGCTCTCATTTACAGTGATGTCATGAATTAGATGAGCTATTGGTAATTCTACCCACAGCTGCAGCTACCCAACAGGATTGGCTCTAATGCTGAGTGTTTGGTAGGCAAGACTTCTAACTCTTAAACTACCAGTAATTAATCAGTCACGTAAAACTGACTGAAAATCGTCATAGAGTTTTCTTAGTCTATTTACTGAGTGATTTTTACTGTTGGTTTTTAAGAAAGACATTGACTAATTAGTGAGCCAACCCTTTACTGAGCACCTAGTGCTTCAGACGTGCCAGACCTCCACTACACAGTTATTTGAAACTGCAATCCAGTTGCTATGACTACAGCAAGCTCCCATAGGATGGCTGAATTTAGCTGGCACATCCCAGCCACCCAGAATACTAATGAAATGGAAGAGTCAACCTGTATGCACTGCAATTCAAAGATGCATTTTACAAAACTAAAATATTTGCAGTAAGTCGACTGCAAATACAATTATCTTGTTTCTCAATAAAAAAATAGAACCCATTCTCTTTGCAGAAACCTTTTCTCTTTCTATGCCCTGTAGCTGGATTTCAATTTTTACTTTTTTTTTTTTTTTAAAACAGAGTTTAAATGATGTAGCTTAATAGAAATAAATATCTATTTTTCTAAAACACAATTAAACAAATCAAGGTAATAAGGATTTCACATTAGTTATATTCAATTATATTAAACAGAAAAATTAAATATGACAGTTTTTACTTGTTTTTGGCTTTATACAGTGAAATCCATGAAAAGTATTCTATTGTGTGCTTGTTTACCACACAACTTTAACAACAGAATAACATTAACCAAATCAACCTATGTTGGTGATGGTAAAGTTATGTTGAGAAAGGACAAATATGAAGTTATTTCTACTTGCATATGAGTCCTGCTTAGTGCTGTTGGGCTGCTCTGGGATACACTGAAACCTCTGATGTAGGTCCACTTAGGTGCTGACAATCTTGCAGGAGATTTTGGGTCATTACAGCTAAAGACTACTGTTACCTTTTATCACGGAGCATTTAAAATACATCTTGTKAGGAACATGCTGCAGAAACTATGACTGTTAGCTATTACCATCTCCATTCATGTCTGTTACTTAATGTCCTCTACTCTATGGGAACTCATACAGAAAATTCTGSTTTGGATGTTTAGTAATTCCTGACGTTGTCATATATATATGGGTCTTGACTGTTTCATTTCAGACTTATCAATGATAAAGAGATGTTATTTGTCTCTTTATCATCTATTTGTTTGATGAACTCCTGCTAAAGATGAACAAAAAAATCCAGGTTTCACATGGGTTCCTGAAGGTGTATCTGTTGCCTTAGAGGTGGTTGACTACAACTATTATCACTGAGGCATCTGTGGATACTACTAAGATATAGTAGGCTTTTTGAAAGGGATTATATACCAGGAATAGCCAGAATCATAAAAATAAATATAAATTTTATGTTTATAGAATCTTACATTTATGGAATTTTATAAGCAAAAGAAATACTCAAGTTCCACAGCACAGTTAGTTTGTATGTAAGCATTAGGAGAAAATATTTCTTCTATTATCCTGTAACTGTCTTTTAGAGAATCTCTGCATTGTGTTATAAATAAAAAAGGATGTCTTGAATGCCATGAAAAAGGAAGTATTGTTTTGTACAAATCTATAAAAGATTKTTCTTCAAAAATAAAAAATGGAATAAAAAATAGAAGCAACCAAAATATTTCACTATTCACATGCAAGCATCATTAATCCATTTCTGACTTAGACAAAACTTAGACAAAAATGAAAGGTCATTATGTCACGTCCCCTCTTGGAATATTAGATTTTTGTCAACATTCTATCTACATCAGAGGTCTAGAGAAAGCGTATAATTCTCTTAGACTGAATGGGTAGAATCAATACGCCTGCTGAGCGGTGTAAGGGGTTATAGACTGGTGCAAGGATGTACGTCAGGACATGCCAAAATAGAAAGATATCTGAAAAGACCATACCTTATACTTTGGCAGCAAGTCGTTATTACTAACTATTTACCTGCTAGTTGCCTTTGGGGTCAGGAAATGCAAAACTGGTTTTAAACCCATTTTTCCTCTTCTGCGAGAATCATCATTGGCCTTTGCAATACAGTTTACAGAATCTAATGTTGCTGAAATTGTGACAGCCACTTAACATTTATCTAACAAAAAAGCGTTTTCCACTGGGAGTTAACTCTGATCTTGGGCCACAAAGTGAGGTACTGCTAGTGCATATGCTGCCTCCACAGATCTAATGCAGGACTAATTGAATCCTGCTCCATTTTTATGAGATGACACATTAAATAATTCTCATGTTAGGTTTTCAGGAATGCCCATTCCTGCTAAGGGACCCTCTAAGTTCATGCAATGACAATAGATAGGCGTATCAACATTAACAGGATTAGTATTTAGACATATTCAGTTGCCAACAATGATGTAAAAGAAACGTTACTAAGTTATGGACACAGGCAACCAGAAAACATTTTTAACCACTACATCGCGATCCTGCTCAGAGGACGATAAAGGCGGAGGTGGATAAAGGCACAAACTGAAAAGGGTACAGAGCAATGCAGCCTCTGCCTGTCCAATGACACAAAGCTCATGCTTTGAGCAAGCGTCTCTAAACACCTAGAGGAAATAGTTAAGTATTAATTTTCAAAGTGCACGAAAAGGAAATGGACAACTTGCTGCCTTTTTCATATAATTCAGTCTTTACGTGAGCAAGACAGTTACTAAATGGCAGGTCACTGCCTGCTTCTCACATGATCTCCACTCATCCCTTTCTCTGAGTATACATCTGGTGTCCTGTCCCTCAAAAAGGGAGAGGAACAACTCCCTTGGGCTACAATGGTACAACTACTACCTGATTTAAAATGAGAGGAGGAGAAGAAAAGGAGAACTGAGATTACTTGAGAAAGGAAAGAGCAATCACCCAGTGTAAAGAGATAGAAGTTCTCTTTCTCGCAGAAACAGAGAGAAGCCTTAATGGAAGGTTGAGGAAGAAGAATGGATGAAAGAACAGGGGAGAAAGAGCAAAAGCCCTAGAAAGAGGAGGTGAGGCAAAAAAACTATGGAAAATAAGGGCGAGCAGGGACAGGTCAAAGAAAAGTAATAAYGTAAGAAAAATGCACATCTGTGCCTGTAGAAAATGTAGACCATGGAAAAAAAAAATTACGAAAAAGAAAAGAAAATGGTGACTAAAGAATAAAAAGGGGCAGGTAAAAGTCCTAGAAGAGTCAAAAAGGGGCAGTAGGAAACAGGATAGCAAATACAGTGAGAGAGTTACCGTGTCTTCTTTTCTTTTTTTCTCTCCAGAGTGTTTTTTTGTCACTCTAGTCACTAACAGATGACCCTTTGGAGAGATCACTGTCGTGGCATTATATGAAAATGCACAGGTCCTGCAGCAAGTTTCCAAGAAAGCAGAAATGACAGAATAGCAACTTGGAAACACTGAGATTTAGTAAAAYGGTTAGATCTAACCTGAGTTTTGGAAGTGGAACTGAAGAAATAAGAGATTGAAAGAAGAGTCACTTAAAAATTATAGCTGGAGGAGATGGATGCGGCTATGATACTGATGGAACTGGAGAAGAAATGTGGAAGAAAGGAGGACCACAGCACTTTCAGACCTCTAACTGAAAATGCAGCTCATTAAAAAGAAAAAAAAAATCTCATCCAAAAGCTTTTGGACTTCTTTATGCAGCAGGAATAAACAAAGCTAATGAGATTCATGAACACTGGGATGATAAAATCATCTTACCAGTAACTCCAAAAATTCTACTAGATTTATATTAAATTACATAAGTGATGAAGTACCCATTTCCATGTGTCGTGGTTTAACCCCAGCCAGCAACTAAGCCCCACACAGCCACTCGCTCACTYCCYCAGTGGGACGGGGGAGAGAATCAAAAGGGTAAAAGTGAGAAAACTCGTGGGTTGAGATAAAGACAGTTTAATAGGGAAAGCAAAAGCYGCGCACGCCAGCAAAGCAAAACAAGGGATCCATTCACTGCTTCCCATGGGCAGGCAGGTGTTCAGCCATCCCCAGGACAGCAGGGCTCCATCACGCSTAACGGTGACTTGGGAAGACAAAYGCCATCACTCTGAACATCCCCCCTTCATCCTTCTTCCCCCAGCTTTATATGTTGAGCATGACATCATATGGTACGGAATACCCCATTGGCCAGTTTTGATCAGCTGTCCTGGTTGTGCTCCCTCCCAGCTTCTTGTGCACCTGGCAGAGCATGGGAAGCTGAAAAGCCCATGACTAATATAAACACTACTTAGCAACTACTAAAACATCAGTGTGTTATCAACGTTATTCTCATACTAAATTCRAAACATAGCACTATACCAACTACTAGGAGGAAAATTAATTCTATCCCAGCTGAAACCAGGACACCATGTCAGATTTTTTTAATGCAGATTACCAGGCATTTTTCTCTCACTCGATTTTCAGATGTCTCGGAATCATTACAAGATTTCCCACAGTTCCCATATCAGGTCTGCAGTGGAAAACATAGTTATCTGAAACCATAGTTTTAACTAYATAAAGTTTTAAGTACCCCCTGTTCACATATCATTGGAAGAGAAGCTTGTGTTGTCACTCTCCATTCACTTAATATTGGGCCAGATTTTCAACAACCGGATCTCCACAGATGCACACTCCTCAGTCATACATGGGAAAAAAGTGCCCCCCTTCAAAATAGAGCTATCATTGCCAGAAAGAAGCTGAATCCTAGTCTGTTGTGGGTTTTTTTAATACTACAGGCAGACTTCAGCAAGCTCATATAACATTTTGAGTAACCTCCATTTGGACTTACACTCTCTATTGATTAATATGCACCGATAGAAACCATTCACTACATAGTGAGAGGTATCTGGAGATAGCAGAAATTATGTTTTTAAGTATTTTCTGCTCTGTTTCCATAAATAGTTGAATCAATTGATTATAATAAATTGTTGAAGCAAGCAGAAAAATACAGAGTAAGAAAAAAGGTGACCTGTAAATCATCTATTACATAGGTAGCTTCTGAAGAAAGAGACTTCACAGTTGGATAATTTGTCAAAATCCACTGTGCAAAGATTATTAAAGCGCATAAYCCTAAGGTCTTTTGATGACTAACAAGGTGGAGTGTTCATTAATGTTAATATTGCCCCCAAATCCTACAAATACTGTATGGAGTGTATATTTTAAATCATAAATAATGCTTAAACTTGGCAGAAGATATTAATGAAGGTTTATAGCAAGAGAAGTGTTGGTCAGTAGACTCTACTTGTTTTGATTTACAAGACAGGTGTGGTGAGGTGGRGGGATGGACTTGTAGAAGGTGAAGGAAACTCCTTGTAGATATGCAAGACCTTCTGAAAGTGTCTATGTTTGAAGAATTATTCAGATCCAGGCTCCACAGAGCTCAGCAGGGGAATGGAATATTTGGGTTTGCTGATAAAMAAAAGCTTCTTTGGCTTTTCTCACCAACATGCATATATCATGAAACTAATGAAAGCCTTTCTCAAATGCAGTGAAGAACAGACAGCTGTTTTAAAGCTAATGATTTAAAAAGCCCTGTCTGTCTGTAACCAAAACTGAATATTCTTTTTTACTTTATCCAAACTGATGAGTGTCATGAAACAATAACCTAATTTCTAATCATACAGTCTCTGGCGCAGTCCTAGCTGCTATGGCACTTTTTCCCAACAGCACTGCAGATGCCTCTACATTTTTTAACTTTTCTTCAGGAGCTTGGTGACAAACTTTAGGAGGCCAAGACCAAAGCAATGGGTAGAAACTGATATTCCTACCAGCTACAGCTGTCCAGGAATGGTCCTTCTACAACTTTCTGTTAGTTCTTCTCAAAGGCAGTCAGTGATATTAACCTACCAGAGGCCAAAATAATTGGATAAGACAGTTTAAGTAGGTATTTTGAATTAATTTGGGTGGATGCAGAAAAAAAGTATGTTAGCAACCAGAACTGGTGTGAAGGAACAAAGGCCATGGAGCGTTAACTCTGTGTTCAGTCTATCATGGAACAAACTTCCTCAGGTCCCCTCCAAAAAGTGAGGAGATCTACAGAGAGTCTCAGTCATCTTCTGATAACAAAGGCTTGYGGTACCTGGAATGTGTATGTATGCATATTGTAGTACTGCAAATATCTATAGATACAGAGATATACATCATATTGCATATCTACATAAACACATACAAGATAAATTCTTACTACAGATTAGGGGGAAAAAAGTTAACCATTAGAGTGTTCAAACACTGGAACAGGAGTCCAGTCAGGTTGTAGATGCTCCATCCTTGGAGATACTCAAAACTCCACTAAACAAGACCTTGAGGAACCTGATCTTGTCTGACCTGCTTTGAGCAAGGGCTGGACTAGAGACCTCCAGACATCCTTTCCAACTTAAATTATTCTATTATTCTGTTGTACAAATGGACCTAACTAAGGTTTCCCTCTCAAACCAAAAGACTCAGTCTATATCTTAGGAGAGTATCATTCCAAATAACTTATCAGGAACCAGAACCATGAGACCTCTTCTTTGGGGAATTAACCACTAGGATCAGTGAGCAAAAAGAAATAATTCTGTAACAATTCCTGTGGTTCACTCTTGAAGAGGTTGCACATATACCTGTAAGTACATATTACTTATTTTCTATATCTTCTATACTTCTCTACAAAACAATCAACAAGTGAAAAAGTCTGTTTCCATACCAACATTTCTTGTTACATTCTTATATAATAAAATTTCTTCTTCTTTATTGACACTGAAGCAAAACTTGCAGCTAAAATAAAGAGATGACAACAGAAATCTTACAGTGCCCAATATATTATAGGCACTTGAAAGATTTACATAAACTATGTCACATTTTTAACTTCTTCACTATTTCAATGTCATTTAGAGTAATTTGAAGTTGGTGATTTACAGAGCAAAAATATTCATAGTAGCTGTGTGGTACTGAACAGTTTCTACTGTGTGATTTCCCTATAAATAATAATTTTTCATCTGTCTCATGCAAGCTTGACACAGTGCAGCAAAGCACTGTGGCATTCATCCAACATAGTCTATTCCCAAAAGTAAACCAAAATTCTTTGGATGATGTTCCCTAAAACCRGACAGGTTTTACATATATTAGAAGTATATTTACAGCAACTTTTCAAGGAATGGGAAAACTGGTGTTAGACATTATCAAAATGTATATAACCAAATGTTAACACTCACATTTTAAAAAAATTAAAGTAAGACCAAGAAAAATAGCAGCAGAATTGGCATGCACAACATGAAAAATCAACAATTTTAAAAGAAAATACAGGAGATTGTTCAGCTGCTACTCAACAGAGATCCACTACAAGAAAACAGCATTAAAATGTCAAAGTCCAGTCTTAGCGACAGAATCAACAAATGCCTTAACAAATACAGAGGTGCCTTCTAGTCACAGAAACCAAGGGAAAGAKAGATATATGGAAGCGTGTGGAAAAGAAACAAGCAGCAGAAAACATGAACTTCCCCAAAATATTGCAAAAAATCCTTTAATAAAGTAAAGGTAACACAAGTGAAGAGGMAAAAAGAAATCTAGTAGATAGCACTTGGAGAAACTTAAAGCAAAATCTTAAATTATCAGCACAAGTTTGACAATGTGTTGCACTGAAAYTATCAATAATATCAACAAACATTTCAGCAAAGTATTGAACTAAGAAAAGCGATGGAAAATAGCATKATCATTAAAACACCAAAGAAAAATAATCTTTGAGAACTTTTTTTTGTGCTACAGGTCGTCTGCATTCATATTTTAAGAAGAAAAGTTCTTGCAAAGGAAAGAGGAGACTGACTGGACTATGCCATCTCCCCAGCGTGACCCCAGATACACGGGGGATAAGCCTGAGGTTTGAGGAAGATATTATTGATGAGAGAAAAGAGTCAAAGAAAAATGACGGTAAAAGAATTGGAGAGGACTTCTCAGAACATACAAAAAACCTGTAAAAATCTTTTATTTGAAAAAATCAAGTCATCATTTTTTAAAATTAGTCAGATAAAMCTGGTGTTCCTGACGTGCAATATGGTCTTTGTGCAAATGAGAATTAGGCCCTGGAGATTTGACTTGGTTCTTCCTSAACACTGTGGGGAGATAAAGTCACCTGCTGTATGCCTGGCCTAATCAGGCTAATTTTACTAATGGTTTTAACCTAATATTTAGGCTGCTGCAACTTCTCATCTGGTAAGCACATACRCAATGATGGCAGAGCCTAGAGTGCACCTTGCAGTTCTGGTCCCACATCAARAGGAAGCCAAGACTCAGTGAGTCGTTGTTTTCCCCCAGAGTACYCAGCACAGGTGCAGGAATTGAGAGGGAGATGAGGGCCAAATAGGAGACCAGAACTGTGGCACACTGAAAATAGGAAGCAACATCACGGAGCACCTCTGTTTCATAACGCAGGCCTGCGAAAGTGTTCCTCCCTAAGAGCTGGAGCTTGGTTTTGATCCAAAACAAGAGTCAAAATTAAATTTACTAGTCTTACTCTAATGTGTAAGTGAGAAGAATCAAACTCTAAACCCGAAAGTTGTTCAGATTCACAAAGGATTTTGCAATATGGCTTTGTTCCAAAGGAGGAAACTCAAAAAGGCCTAAAATCCTGCATGAAAGAAAATTCAGAAGGAAAAAACTATATATTTCACCATAATTTTTTCTTTTAAAGGAAGAAAATCTGATTTTGAGCATACTTTTTAATACTGGATTCTTAGAGTAAACTCACATAAGTCTACTGATTTCACTGGAGCTATGAGGCTTTGCTGAAGATGAGAATCTGACCCAGGTCACTTGAAATGTCTACTGTTTTTTCTATGTTCTTATGAACGGAAAGCAGAGAAAGGGAAAACAAATCAGGTGAATATTTTTATTATAAGCTTCTGCACAAGCTATAATTAAAATTAGAAAGGAAAATTAATTAATACTTAGCATTATTCTTAAGCAATACATGTATTTGGCTTAGTTAAACACAGAAAAATTATCCTTTCAGTTAATAACCAAAAGAACATGAATAACCAAAAGAACATTTGTATGAAGGGTTTTCTTGAGCAACTCTTCAAGCCACAGATAYACTGTGGCTTAATGCTGTAATTGTCAGTTTCAAGAATGACTTGTGTGACCCAAGAGTGGTCCATTGGAGGTCATCCAAAACTAGCGTCTGTCCCACAGCACTAAAAAAATCGGACTTCCCTGATTACCTGTGTTAGATATTTCACCATCTTTCACACAGAGGAGGGAAAAACCCACTGATACAGCCAAGAACTTCTCCAAGGTATTGTTCTGAACTTAGCAAAGGAATAAACAATTCTGTTGTTTGAGTGTTCCCAAACCCACACTCCCATCCCTGTTGTTCAATTTCAAAATAACCATATAAAATAGAGTTCAGTGGTGGAGCTGATACCAATTTCAGTTGCTGTTTTAAATGTAAAATGCTGAAGGCTAACAAAAGAGAGCTGGAGAAAGGTTGTGTTGATGTCTTCTGTTGCAACCAGCATTTRATCGTGCTAACCTCGAGCAAAGTAAACTACTTGATAGAAAGATTATTCTCAAACATTATACTTTTAGCAGCAACCTCATTTGCTTGAGGGATAGCTACATTGCAGAAACAAGGGAAAATGTTTCAAGAATGTGTTYAAAAAGCTGTAAGCAAAGCAGCCTCCTGCTAGATACAAGGTACCACGCCACTTAGAAGTCTGCCAGGAACTATATTCCTGTTGGAAGCTTCTGGAGAATCTAACAAGTGGGTTTGTATCAAGGAATATCACTTAGGAAAATTATGATAGTGAATCCAGAAAAAAACAGTAAGAAATCAAAATAATTTTATAAATAAATATATATATAAAGAAATATGCAAACAGATAAACATATTAAATAATAGAGTAAGAGCAGAATTCTTTTATTAGACCAGTGAGTAGCTTTAGAATARTTAGAGAAGTTATTAGGCACACAGTGCTTTTTTGGTTTTGAAAAGGAAGCAGAAGTTGTCCAGGATAAATACAGGTCAAATTCTGCATTTTATTTATACATATAGTATACAGTAATACACACATTAAGTAGTAAACACTACTACCTCCAAGGAATGGACAATGATGTAAGTGTATTACAAAAACATTAAATTGTTTTTATCCCTGTTTTCTATCTTGATCTACAAGTGTTCTTATGTTCCCCTCCTTGTTTTACAAACTGTTCAGCTGGAACTTCCCTGTGGCTGTTTTTCAAGTGTCATAYACACATGGATTTCAAAGGCATTCTGTGTTTCCACATCTCACTGCACTAGGTATCGTAGACCCTTAACATCCGTGAAGAATCAAGGCATAAGTTCTACTTTTCCACAGTATATTGATTACTAATACATCTTTCCTGTTTAGAAACACATATTCCCTCCAAAATACTAATGTAACCAGTTATCTAACCAATATTAAAGTAATTAAACTCCACTGTGATCTGTCCTTCCTGCAGAGTTCCTTATGTATTATTTTCTCCCTCTGGCTTGCATGTCCTGATCTCTTTTCCCTAACTGCCTGGAATTGTATATTCCACAAATTAATGAATTACTTTCATTCCGTTAACTTCTCTCCCTTTATTTTCCTGTTGCAATCATCTAAAGTAAGTGTCCTCCTCTTCTATTCTCTCAATCATTTCTTTAAAGTATGATCTTTTTCAACAGTTTATTCCTTTTTTATTTAAAGGAACTACCTAGTAATCAGCCTTTAAGTATTTGGAATTTTTATTTACATTCACTTTGATATAAATACTTTGTCTTCTTTTGTTCATCTTGCTTTGCCTTCTGTGTCTTAACAGTCTCTTTGGCTCCTATAACATTTCAGTATTTTAATGTGGAACCATACATCAAGATTTATTTCATACTGTGCTTTTAGTCTGCCCCATCATTTTTACTACACCCTCAAGGTTTCTCAGAGATGGATCCTGGGGGGACCCAATTGGATAGAAGGAAATAGTGATGGGAAAGAGAAATCTGCCTCCATGCACTCTTAGCACCAGTTCCCCTAGTAAACTTTCCAAGTTTATATATAATACAGTCTTGCACATGGAAACTCAGATTCTAGAGCTCTTGTCTGCTGTGCAATGCTGTTGAATGACACAAGGTCTATTAATGCAGACTGCTTTAATTCCCAGTAAATATTTTCTATCTAACAAAAATAACTGTCCTGGTGTTCTATATGCAGGTGCACCTCTCATTGCTTTGATTACACAGCTCCCTTCATTTTTCTAGGTATCAGTGAGTTTACAAATAGTGAAAGGAAAAATAAAAAGAGGAAGAATGAGAAAAAATAAGATTGTCTAAAGTGATTCTTATTCCAAAATTGTGCAATGTTTGTGAGGCATGTCTCTGTGAGTTCATCTGAAAAACCTCTGAGAACACAGAACCAAAATTAGGGGCAATCGTCTGTCTCTCGAATTTATGAACTGAAATTTTAAATTGGCTGTAAAAACAATGGAAGGAATAGTTATGAAGCTAATTAATGACAACATGAAGAAGAAATGACAGTAGACCGAAGACAAAGAACACAATCACAACTTTATGGTAGATAAAGSTTTTTGAGATGTTTACCCAGTCAAATCTTAATATTATATTGTTAGAATTCCTTAGTCACAAAACTTTTTGCCTACTCTTCATATTCTTAAGAGAAAATGAGTAGGCTGTTTGTTTATTTTTGTATAGACAGATGTCAATAAAAGCACAGTTATCTAGTTTCATCATTGGAAAGCATTACAGATTTGCAGGAAAAGTACATACACCCTGTTCAAAAAAGTCCTTTGTATCTTAGTTTTACCAGAGTGAGGAGATTGAGAATTAAAATCAATAACCCTTCAAAATGTTTCCATGTCCTATCATTTACATCATACATTACAGTATCATTTGCAACAGTCTTGCCAGGTTCAGTGTCTGAAATTACCTGCCCTTCATCTTCTAAATCTTCTTCCCTATAAAACTTGGAGTCTTCAGATACTCTGTTATTCTTTGAAAAAATAAAATGGTTCTGACCTTGTATATTTTAATAAAAAACAAACAAACAACAAACACTTGAATCTTACTCTGGTTGCCAATCATTTCCTGCCCTCCCCCCACCCCCCGGCTGTGCACTTTATTGTTGAAATTATAACCTGAAGGTCTTTTAAATATACAGCGCTGTACAAATGCCTGCTAAGTAGCAGGGTATAATGTTCTGGGGRGTTAAGGTAGCTACCAATAATAAGTCAAACAAACAGTGTTCAATCATTGTTGTCCCTTGTGTTCATAAGTTATAGGGCAGATACAGTCATTWGTGCAGCACAGCACAGGGAATTCTCAGCTAATAAGAAGTTCACAAAGGCCTTAGGTGAAGTTTGTAAAAACATGACTGACTTTGCACTGATGCCCCAGCTGAAGGTGATGTTGGTATGCTGCGTCTGCTGATACATCCCTGAAAACCTAACTTAAATACAGAAGGATGTTTTCATAGATCTCACTTTCATTGCCTTTATCATTTTTCCTGCCCACCAGCTGCCTCTTTTTTTCTACTCCAGTGGCTGTGTCTCCAAGTATTCCGSAGGAGCACAGGCCAAACTCATTAATATTCATCCATTCAGTTTTAATTCCATTCCACTCAAGTTCAAAGGCTACTGTAAGAAACAACTGAGGGCTGTACCCAGAGGCTAATATCACTATTTATCTTCATATGTGTCATTGGAAGATAGACATAAAATGAAAAATATTTTATCCTCAATCACAAACCTYCATAAACGGTGGTAATTAAAACTCTCAAATTTCCTTGAAGCTTAGAAGGTGCTCAGAGCCKTGTTTGTAAAAGGTAGTCAAAGTGGCCACCTCTGCGGGAGGCCTCATACACCATCAATTCCTCCTTTCTAGCACCTCTAAGTTTCTTAAGAGCCATGCCCCTCGTACAAATTATCATGCTTAAGGGAGTGTGACACTTCTTTCTCTCAGTAGTTCTCTTCAACTATGCCTCAGCTCTGGAAGTCCCGACTTCTTGGTTTACTCCTTTACAATGCAATTTACTAACTTCAYCCCTAGCTAAGAAAGCAGACAACTGTAATCCCTCTCTTTCCCCCAGATTTACAAATAAAGTAACTGAGAAGTCCTACAAAGTTGCTACAAGCAAAATTAGGAACATTATCTAGTTCACTAACATGACAGAGCCAACTTGTATGCATTCAGCTCTCGACACCTTTCAGCTCACTAGAGGACTAATAACAGGAAATTTTGCTAGAAGCTATGAGCTCATCAATTGCAGATGTCACAGAGAAAAGAAACCCGGGCATATTAGTCACCAGTCACAGGATGAGCCACCARTGTAATGCAAGTGCAAAAAAAGTAAATGAGAAGCTAGAGAGAATCAAGCCAGGCATTTCCAGGAGAGACTGGAAAACATTAATCTTTGTCAAAATATCTGGAATGCTCAGTACAGCTCTGGTTATTCATATTTTTAAAAGTTAAGTGAGACTGAAACATGAACAGAAAAAAAAAGTTACTGTCAGAGGAACGAAGAGACTATTATATGAGAAGAAATTTAGAAAAGCTCATCAGAGGATATGACTGTTGTCTCTAAATACACTTCAGGGTAAACACCAGGGATTTAAAAGAATAATTTAAGTTAAAGATTAAAGTAGGTAGATGAAGAAATGCATATAAACTGAATTCTCTGAGACTGGAAACATTAGAAGGAGGTTTCTAGCCATCAGGACAATGACATTCCTGAATAGTTTTCCAAGTAAAGCAATCAAGACAAAAAAACTAACTATTGTAAAGTTTGATCTGAAGCAGCAATGGCAGTGTGACTTATTGATCCATGAAGCTTCTTCCAGTCCTTGTTTCCTAACATGCTTCTTCCAGAAGCACAGATAGGGAGCTAGGAGTCTTAATATCTAACATGCATCTGCTGCATTACAAACACAGCATCCCATGAAAACCAGTCCCTAGAGAAGATAGCAACCGCTTTGATGCAAAAAATAATGTTATCAATACAGGTGAAACATTCCTGCAGCTGCTGGGTTCAGACCTTTATCACCTAATCAAACAAGGAAAAAAATACAGAAAAAAAATTGACAATCCAGTTTTCCCCAACATATTCAGATAACAATTGATATTTTGTTTAATATATCTTTTATTGAGTTCAGACAGCCCAAAGTGGCCCTTTTAGACCTGGTAGTAACTAGATTGTAGTGGATATTCACAGAAAGTTTTATATAGAATTATTTTCTGAACACAGAGAGTATGACGCTGTTTCTGTAGACTCAAAAAAGGTCTGAACTTGAGCTAGCAAACTGGTATTTCTAGAGATTAATCTTATTCTTATCTTCAGACATAGCTAAAAGACTAGTCAAACTTTGATTCAACTCTTGGTCTTAACACAAATGCCCTGTGTTTTCCTTTTTGTATTCAGCTAAATCACCAGAGATGCCCCTTACTACTAAGCTTTGTGGTTCTAACCATTCAGAACAGGTACAGAAGATGAGGTACCGAAGGTGTGTGTGAGGAGAGGCTTTCCATACCACRGGTTTATATGCAAAATTTTAAACCCATTCACACACATACTTTGTATAATTTATACTTTTTCAAAATTTGTGAAGTGCATACATATTCTCACTTCATGCATCTGGCAGATCATCGCACAGGGTTTGACTCTGAGTGCACGGATGCCTGCAGTGCATGGTATGCTTTGCACTAATATTCACCCAGAACAGAAAGCTTAGGGTAGAATTTAATCCTGAGTCACCTTATTTATAAAGTCTTTTGATTTGCACAAGTATTTATTTACTGTCTTGCACCTATGCACATTTTAGGAAGTATAGCCCATCCCGGAAGCCCCAATATAACTAAAAAGTAACATATTTAACAGCTCTAAAACACATTGGTACTACGCAGCAAGCAAAAAAGTCCTAAAGGCTTTTTCTAAYAAACTTTGAAGGCTGATAGATTGTCTTGCTTAGCCAATAGAAAACATCTTGAAAAGCTGAGAACTCTAATACAGATGAGTGAGATCATTATCCTTTCCTGCCACATTCCTCATTATTTTTGTCTAACCRCCATGGACCTATTCCGCTCCCACAGCTTGTCTTGCAACTCAGCCACCAGATAGTCTTACTTCCAGGAAGGCAGCAGTGTTTTCCTCAAGCTTTCTAAGTTCACGTTAAATCACACCTACTCACAAGGCTAGCAACAAGGAGAAAAAATTCGGGGAGCTCCCAGTGCAATGACCCAAAATGGAATTCCATTCCCCTGTCTCTGAAGTTCCCCAACTCACTCTGTTGCTTCTTTTTTCTCCTCTTATAAGGAATACTTGTTGTTTGGTTCTCTGCAAATGCCTCCTCCCTCTAGGTAAAAGATTTGCAGTAAGAGTCTGTACATGCTTAATAACTGTGCTGGGGTAACTTCTTATCAGTATGCGAAYGCTTTATAATCAGTATTTCAAATGTGCTACCAGTGCCCCATACTGTCCCCRTATGAGGAGGCCTTCAGCTCAGAAACTTCCTGTCACTACAACAGTTTGAAGAGCACAAGTAAGTTTGACAGGTTAAATCACATCCTTCTGTTCTGTCCTCACACTAAACACTCTTTTACTGTGTGCTAAAAGACTGCAACTTTAAAAAACAAAAAACAAACCCAAAAAACCAACAGGGTGAGTGCTTGCAAACTCCCGTACACAGGGATARCAAGCATCTACACAAAAGTATTATGCACAGAGAGATAGAAGTCAATATCAAGTTCACACGAGCAGAAACACAGGCTTGCGTAAAAAGTCTTATGCTCTTGTGTTTTATAAGCCAAAGAGTGAACACAATCACTGATGTACATTTCTGTATACAGCACTGCAGAGTATTGTATYCCATTTTCCAGATAAATAGCTAATATTTCTCTATAATTTTCTATACAACAAATCCCTATTCTTGACTGGTTGGTCAGTTTTCTACTCAGGTGAATCAGCCTGTGACAATTTACGACTCAGATTAAACCAGTGTTTATCTGTCAATCCTGTCTTCCTTTCTTACATGAAAAAACTCCAGGCAGAACTGGCGATTGTGAGCTAATCACATCTCTAGGGAATTGCAATTCTTGAATGCACTTCACACTTCCTGAGCTTCAACTTCAACAGCTGTAATTATTTTGCAATAATTAGACCTTGGCAGTGCTTATTTCTTAAATGTCTGCCATATGTAAACAYAACCCATTTAGCATTCTAGTCACAGGATATTAATATCTGCCCCAATATTGTTTACCTCTTCTGCACTAAAAGCATTGATTTTTGACTTCATAAGAGCTGAGGGAGTTCAAAACCCCAAGAACTGTTTTTAGAACGTTTATGTGAAATAGGAGGAGCCTTCTTTCTCATGTGCTCCTTGAAGCTATGATGGTAAGTTGAAAGGTTTGGGGGATTTTTTTTTCTTCTTTTTAACTTCCGGACTGAAGCAGTTTTAATTGCTACACACAGTAAAAACTACCTACATGATGAAGGGTACATTCCCCACTACCTTTTCTTACCCCACCACACTTCACTGCAGCTAGCTCTCATTAGCACACCACCATTATCAGAAAGCAGAAGCTGTAACAGTAATCAACARAACACAGATCTATTTAAATAGGCATACATAAAGACTGGTAACTGAACACCTACAAGAGAATATTCTTTAATTATTCCTGGTATTAGCTGGTGTCCTGTGTCTGAGCTAAACATCCCTCTCCAGATCATGATAAATAATCATCTTCTCCCAAAATATAAGCCTTAAACCCAGACCAGRAAAATCAAGATGCTTTTGCCATTACTTGTCTCCAGACTTTTTCTCCTAGCAAGATCTTTCATTCAAAAAACACTTTAGACATATATGTTCAGTGTTCAAGTCTTCAAGAAAGTGATACAACCACAAGTGAGCAATCGGTTGAGTTAGTCTACAGTAGAGGAAGAAGAGAGAGAGGAAAGAGATTTTCATTCAGCTGCTGGGGGTAGGAGATAACATTAAAAAAGTGCAAAGTGTCCGTTAACAAAAATTCTGCTCACTCTCTTCTGAGTGCTCCAATGGCTAGACTTGACTTTCTGTCATGCCTACATGTTCCTAGATATACACAGGTAAGCAACTGGAAGCATGTCAGAGAGATTTCTGCTGATGAAATCCCTCAGGAATCAGGTAAATGATATTCCAGTCCTGTGTTCAGTGAGTCCATGAGATCCTGCCGTTCCTCTTATGGAAGTTTCTCCTTCCGTTTGTTACAAAATAAAATTACTGGCCATGTGAATTTGGCTTTGAATGACYCCTATTTGACCAACACACAAAAAATTTGGAGAGAAGTGTTTTTGGAGAGACAGGACATATCAYCTTATTTTTCTAATATAGGCAAAGGTTTTAGACTAAGCAGAGAATGGCAATCACAGTTGCTAATAGTGGCTGGTACAGTTGCTAGTGACTAGAAAGGACAAATTAAGAATGTGAAAGTAACAAGATGTCTTTAAAAATCWTCTCATTTGAAGATATGAGAAACACGAATTATTTTCTCTTCTTGTAGCAGATTTAAAATATTTCTTTGTCTTTGTAAATCTGTTTGCATTCTTGATGTTTTCTTTTGAAAACAGACACTGCACTAGAAATGGGACATGATCATTATTTAATTCCTTTTGAAAGAGATGTCCATAAAGATATGTCCACAAATAGCTAATTTACATACTCTGAAATAGTGCTGAAAGGTTTCATTATTCATGGACAAATAACCTCTTCTTTCCATCTAACATCATCTTATTGTGTCCAACAACACTTTCTTAACAACTCAATTTCATGTTTACTTATACACTTCTTTTATCCACCTATGTGAATTTTAAACTATTGGTCTATACAGATTCATCAGCTTGGCAGAAAAGTGAGATGAGTTAGATACAGGTGRCCAATTTGCAAACTAGCATAGAGAATATAGCTTCAAAAAAGCCCGGTGGATGATCAATAGCTCTTAAAATAAGYCACTTTCTTAGCTGTTGGATTACAGGCCCAAACTCCTCATTCTCAGTTCTCCAGTTAGAGACCTGAACCTTGAGAAACCATAATACAGATAATGATGAAGAACCTGAGATCTTAACCACACCATATTTTCAGTTATTAAACACATCTACTTTTGTTCAGYTTTGCAAAGACATTTATTACATAACTTTGTGGTAATGGAAATGCCCTATATATTCATCTTTATTATTTATGATTTATTCATCATCATCTAGCCAAATTTTATGTACTCTCACTGCACAGATCCTACTGGGTTTTCTAATTCCGTATAGTACTCTAAAGGTTGCCGTATAAGAAACAATCCCAAACACTCAGTCTTACCCTTTTCTCTRTGAACTGGATTCCGTAGGCAGGAAATACCATTAAGTAACAASTGATGGTTAGGTTTCCATCCTAAAATCAAATTCCCTGCCTGAGAGCTTCAGTTTCCTTATTTTAAAGATAACCTAAAAAATAATAATTACACATATAATTGCAAACAAAATACAAATTTAGTTAAAACAAGCTGAAATATAACAAAACTATCCAATCAGGTCATTCAAGAAAGAGAAAAAAAGAGTAAACACCCTGGTAAACTCTTTCTTAGGAGGTTGAATTTGATCTCCTTAACAAACACCAGACTTTCCAGGCCCCTGGAAGAACAGTCCTTGCTGCAGTTATTGAAGATGAGACAGGGGGATTCTAATGGATTTTTGATGAAATCTTTATGAAAATTCARCATGACAACAATATAGAAAGAAATCTTTTCTTAGTATATTCTGTTCTCTATTAGTTTTACCCAAGCAGGAGCAAGTAGTCTTTGAATCAATATGCATGCTGATGTATTTCATGGTTTCTAATTCTGCTTTGCTTTTAAGAAAATAAACAAGCCCTAGATGAGAAGAAATAATCAGTGGAGATTTCATTCACACTTCTGACAGCAGAAAACAATGAAAGAAGGTATAATCTGATTCTAATTGGAAATCAACACAGTTATGGATGGAAATTTCTCTATAAAAATAGCKCAAGATTTCATCCAAGTCAACAGTCTCTCACCTTGAAGCACAAACTAAAATTTCTTCATATTCCCACATTGTACAAGATGAAATTGAAAGGTATTACTGCCTCTAGATGGGTGAATATGCCCTCATTTAACATTTTTCATTGTCTCTGATGAGAAGCTTTTTAAATTGAGCTTATTCATGTCCAATACACCAAAACATAATTTTTTTCATGGCTTTTATAAATGCCGTATGTGCTGAAGGCAATCACAACCAGTCACACATCTTCTCTCTTCAAAMCTTTCAGAGGTGACCCATCTGATCCCCCCACTCCCTGCCATGATGGCAAGTCTGCCGGTGCCGGCACGGGTGCTTAGTCATTGCCCAATCTGTTCAAAACCTCCTTTGCAATCCTGTTACCAATTYCTTCACTTTCCCACTTGGATCACAGCCCTCATCCTCTTGCGCTTTGTGGGCAAAGTGTCAGATCTCAGTCATGGTGTGTGTGAAACACAACATAGAAACTTCCTTTGTGCCCTCCTGATTCTGGTGGATTTTGTACCTTAAGAGCACTGTAAACAGCCTTTGACTGCCACAATGAGGCTGCTTCTAGATGACAGGACAACATAGGCAGTACGTGCGGTGCAGTACTGAGGGCCTGACTCCTTCTGCCCTTAGTCCGATTCCTGACTGCAGGTAGGTAACTAACGTACCTCATATGCAGCTTCTTGTAACGCAGCATTGCCGTCTAGAAAACAGGTACCAAGAGGGATAATAAAATCCAGGTCCCAGATTCTCAGGTGTTCTTTTACACGTTATTRCAGAGTTTAACACAGCCATAACCATAACATAAGCAATAATGTAATAACTCCTGCACTAATGTTCACTTGCAGCAGACTGCCTYGGATAGAACACACCTCTTTTCATCCCAAGAAGGAACAGCTGTATGTTTATGTAAAGTATTTCATTTCTGCTGTATTTTTAGGCATGTTTGAACATGTCTACCAAATCTCCTTGCTCAGTATTTTTTCTTCTATAAAATACTTCTATAAAAATACAATTTTGCATTGCAAGCTGATAAGCAAATTAGCTGTTTTAGGCAAAGCTTCCTGTCACTCCAAGTGCTGAACATCAGGCTTTTCCTCAGACAAGGTAAATGTAGGGAGAGCCCCATGGGACTGTCCATCTCCCTGCCTGCAGAGCTAAGCTTGCAGCTTAAACTACTGTAATGCAGTGTAAGATAAATGAAYACAAGTGGTGAATAATAATGTTGTGTTTTGTAACCTATACGGTAGAAACCAGCATCACTATAAATCAGAGATCTTTTGGACAGATGTTGCTGTGCACTGTTACACACGACACAATGGTTTAGGACTAGAGATGAAGATGAGTGCTGAATCCTGCTGAAATTTCAGAAGGAATTTAAGAAGCAGAAAGTAAGAATTTAAAACTTAGGCAAGATACTCAGCACTAATGCCTTAACCTTTACAAAAAAGGAGGAAAGGGGAGGAATACAGCATCACTGTGTGCACAGGGAAAAGTTGTGACTAATTTATCTGACTTGTTTCTATAACAAAAACTGTACAAGCAGATCAGTGCCCTATTGTATTGTGCCATGTACAGATATCTTTTCTAATACCAAAAGGATGTAAAAAGCTGCTGAATGGGAGCAACTTCACCCATGCTTTGCCAAGGAGTACAACAGGAAAGCAAGGATTTGGCAAACAGATTTAAATGATCCCAGCAGCCTGAACAGCCACTCTTAACAACTACCATGGGGTATTCAAAGAACACATTCCACTTGGCAATATTCTTTATCTCTCATTCATCACTGAGTATGATGAAAACACTCCAATCACTTATGGTGATTGGTGCTATTGTATTCTGTGTAGCTGCATATAACCTAATTACATGAATATTTATTATCTCGAGTGTGACCTTTCTGTTGCTTATTCCAAGCAGAGTCATTCTGAATAGCTACTGGTCCTTTACAGGTATTTTATTATACACAGAATGTTCTTATATCCACAACTAGCCTGTGACTAAGATTGGAAGACAGATAATTATAAATGCTTTTTTTTTTTCTTTTTTTTAACTGAGCATGTAAATGGTGTCATTTCTTGAGGTTACTTATACATAGCAAAAAAACATAGCGAAAAAATGAAAGAACCTCAGAAGGCTACTGTATTTCTCCTCATAGAAGAAATGGGCAAMCCAAAACCTATTTATTGCAATTGATATTTTTTCCTTTAGCAGAATCATCAGACACAATTATTGAAGTACATAGTGGGATGCATTAATAGGTTGTTATAATCTAGAGATACTGCATACTCTCCCACATGTACAGAAAAGGATAAATTGGGCATATCTGAAAACCTGTGAAGTCCACTTCAGTGTAAGTTCAATAAAAACTCAAAGAGAGAAAGGGGTAAGAGGAGCAGCAGCTCCTCTAGCCAGCCTCTGTGGCCCCTTCTCAGAAGTAAGAGAAATGCCTGCGCAGCAGATTCTGCAGGGAAACAGCTTTCCGATGRAGTCTACTGCAGGTCTTTTTTTTCCTTCCCTTTTAAGTGTTTCAGACTGAGCTGACCCATGGGTATGTGGAGCAGACACATCTTTAACACTGATGTCCTGACGGTCCTTACAGGAATGGGGGAATGCAGGAGGTGCAATGTGAGGAGGATGGGGYGTGCTATGCTGCCAGGTTCACAAAATTGTGAAAAAGCAGCTGAACAGACATCCTCTCTCTAAGCACCTAGTTTTTACATTTTTCACAAAGACTGCTCTGATACCATCACAGTCAGACTGTGACAATTTCTGTGAATTCAATTTATCCTGCCTTTTTAATGGGGTAAGTGACAGATTAAAGCAAAAATAACTGCATGTCTTCCCTTTCCTTACCCCTGAGTCTGCACACAAACTCAATGTTGCATGGCATGATTCATGTGGGTGAAAAGAGGAGGAATTAGGAAATTATTAGAGGCTCCCCTCCTTTGCTTTGCATCTTGCAGACCTTTCCTTGCTCTTCTCAACCTTTTCCTCTTTCAGCCTTTTTTTAAATCCATGCAGCAATGGGATACCGCATACTCCAGCCGATGAGTAGACATGCTCAATACTAAAGATTTTGTCAGTCACAAATCACATCCTAGTATGAATTTTGAATAATGTTCTTTTGGCACAGATTGAAAGGATCCCTATTAGCATCTCCCTGAGAAGCTGAGAACTTTACATTTCCTTTTGTCACGACACAGACATGATGTAAATTTCTATTCCCTTTTGGTATTCTCTGTCTGCTGGGCACATTCAGACTGTCTGGGCAATGACCCTTTAGTGAAGTGAGTCACAGCTTAAAAGGTAAAATGCAATTTCATTATTTTTTGGTGCTGTGAGTAAAAATGCACAGAATTCAGCAAAAGGTATACGGACACATACTGCAAAACAACAAAAGCTTTGCCCTCTGTCCAACCAATGGAGCTTTAACATCTTTGGTCCTTTAGACCCTTTGCCACAACCCCTGTTTCCTGAGCCTTTTTCTTATTTCCTTGTCAGGTTATGTGTGATTTGTTTCCATGCTCTTCCTTGTAGCTGTACAAGATAGATTTAAACTGACTAGCACTTGATTCCTTCTATTCATAGTAACTTTATTTTCTTCAGTTCATTTTAACTTCCCCATCACACTTAGCCCCTTTATTTGTTTGTTCCTCTTTAGACAGGCAGAAGTGAGTAGTGTTTACTTTGCTTGCTTATATAACTGATGTTTTCAGCTATGCAAACAGTACCAAGATTGTGATATTCTTCAATAGACAGACATTTTGCTGGTCAGTACCTGTAAAAACATTATCAGTCACCCCTTTCCTTGTTTTTTTATTGCTTGCTGACCATGGATTTGTTACTCTTTCCTTCTGTGACTGCAGTAGCACTTTACTGTGATTTTTTGCCACTAATATAATTAATATGCTAATAAGACACACAGTAGTGTGAACACCTGTGGTTTACTGCACCGTTTATCCCTATTCCTATTAGCTTTAATTCCTGATTTGCTTGAGATGGTAGTTCTCAATGGTGAAAAATTATCTAAGATCACAACTCCAAGATCCAGAAGAAATGCAACTCTGCTGTGTCAAATTCTCTCCAGTAAGGGTGTGGTACTGGTGTGATATTAGTGTGGTATTAATAATGCATGGGGGAAGATAGCATGGGTTGTCATAGAGCCACAAGTGCAATGGGAACAGTCAGACCCAGACCAGTAGTTTGTAACTGTTATTCCCTGCATATATTACCCAGAATACACACAGCGCCTTGGATTCCTTCTGAGCACCAGGAGATTAATTCATGCCACGACATCCACCTGATTACACTTCAGTGACTGCCAGGAGAGACACTGCAATAGCATTGATAAGACCCAAGCCAAGATACTAAGACTGCCATTTAGCCTAACATTTTGGGTTCAAARGTAATGTGTATTGTAAGCCCTTTGAGAAGAGGTGAGACAGAAAGGCTTTAAATAATGCATCTTTCTAAGGATTTTGTAGTTCCTGTATTCTTCCACCTTCATTTAAAACCTTACTTTTGTAAAGYAAATTAAGATTCTCCCATCTTAAAGTTCACCTGTTAGGCCTGTCTTTCATCTGTTCACATGCTTGTTATTCATTCTGCAGAAAATCAGGTGGTTTTGCTCTGACACGGCAAGGGCTAGACTCACCGCTCCTCTAGGACCATGGATTGCGAGTTCTGTGCTGAAGCATAGTTGATGTACTTTGGAGAGCATCTGCCTGAGCTCAATGGCTAGCAAAAGACATGGAGTCCCTATGTGACAGAACAGGACCAGGTGAAACAATGGCTGCCAAAGAGCAAAAATAATAGTCCAGTATTTTTAAAACTGTCAGCTTGATAGTCCTGGCACCTGAACTACTCCAGCTATAGAATGAATTGCTTGTCTGGTTTCCTCCCACTTTCACTAGAACATGCTGTAATGCACATTAAAAAGGTGGTGCAAKTCAGTCTCTTCATAGTCACAATGTTTTGCCCTTCTGCCCACACCATCCTCAAGACAGTCACTGTGTATTTGTGGACAGAAAYGAAATGACTGATTTCAAATTGCTTAGCTTAGCAAGACTGCAAAATCCTTATTGTAGATTAAATTCTTTGTATTTGCTACATTTGTCAGCAGGGCTTTGTGTTTGGGTTCTAGTTAACAATATGGTTATTCAGAAAACAAATATCAAACCTCTTTTTCCATGTGGTGTCAGGCCATTCTCTTGTGTGACTCTGGGCAGCAGTCCATGTGTCTCCCCACGGCTACAACCCTCTTCCTGTACGTGGCCCTGATGTCTTGAGAAGTGACAGGAAAAGAACTATAGGAACAGCATCAAGCAAACCTGCTCAGAAAGAAAAAGGAAATTGTAAAGAAAAAAGAAAGAAAAGAAAGGAAAATCAGGCATAGTRCAAAGCTTACAAATCCCTTGTACAAGCAAATAAATAAATAAAATAGTATTAATGGATGAGTGRCTGAAAGACAATAGCTTATCAGCCTCAGTTACATCAAAAAGTTCCAATTTCACACTCTGACACCTTAAATTACTGAAAAGAAAGATATATACTTGTGCATTAATCAGAAGAAAGTGAAACATAAATGTTTCCCCCATTCCCACCTGCAATTTGTGATTTGGAAAAATATCATGAGAACAGAGGGAACTGGCATTAAAATAGAGATAGAATGACATCTACTGGCTGTCAGGAACTGGCTTGTTTCACTGCTGAAAATGTTTTGGTTTTCTTCTCCCTTTCCTCAAAATATTTAACTTGAGACTCCTATTATTAGGCATAGGGTTTAGCTATTGGACAGGGAATGAAGAACAGATCAGTACGTTYCCCAGACAAAAGCCTTCTCTGGTCAATTTTTAACCAATTAGTTACCTAATCAAAAATACCTACACAAACAGCTTACTGTGTTCCAGATCTTTAATATTAATGCTAGTGAGTAAATAGATGCTTTGCTTAAGAGCTACCAGAAACTGAAAAAAAACAGTGCAATTTTGCACTGGATGCAGGTTTYCATAGTACATTTTACTAGAGTAAGTACTGACAAACAGAACTATGTCTCTTATCGAAAAAAATACTTAAGCTGCTAAATTTTACAGTGCTGAATCACTTTGTAAAGGGATAATAATTACCTTTTTTCCTGGATTAGTTTAGTGCATTATTGTTCATTTTCTTTATTTAAACTTCCCAACTCCTGCTTTTTTAATGATATTTTCATATGAACAAGATATCAGATTCTCAGAGTTTCTTTTCTCCTACTGCTTTTTTTAACCAACCTAGAATCATCATCAGTGAAATAAAAATCTCAGAATGTCTTGAGTTTTTGTTAAAGGTCACAGAAACATCTCAGTCTTCAGTGAACATTCTYCTCTGTACTATACATGTGTTCTTGGTCTCTCCACTTATGGATCTTCTCAGTATGAGTGTGGCCCTTTTCCCTGTTAGCAATGATACTCTGTGGATGATACTGCCAGTACAAACAAATTGATCTTGCTCGCTTTCTATCTGCCACAAGATGTATTTTCTCCTCCTGCAGTTTCTCCAYGCTGGTTAATTAAACTCCTCTCAACTCTTATGTCTGCTCACCAGGAAACATCTCTCCAGCTCTCACGCCTCTGGTAATAATCAGAAATTACTGTGATAYAGACATGAGCATTTGGTCATTCTTTGCTAATATATCCAGCTCAGAAATAGAAAAATTCTAAGGAGATCAGAGTGTTATTCTGGTTAGGAAAAGAGAAACGATAAACATAATTGAGTTAGTGTACATATTCATCTATATAGCATATATTTATATGACATAATGCAGAGAAGCAAAAGTAAGACTCARTTCTGGCCTTCAGCCATGGCCAAAATAGACAAATATATACAATGAGATAGCACGTAAACAAAGGCGGAGGAAAAGTTGAGAATGAACAAAAATAAGGATGAGCTGATATTTGCAATAGCAGACTAGGGGATTTAGGTACGTCTTTTGTAAAATTTCAATGGCCTCTCCATTGCGGGAATGGATACACACTTAACAGGAATAGCACAGCTGTGCAGCTACATGGAATAGTGCTCCCTTTTCCCCAGMCCAATGGGCTTGGATTCAGAGAAGGGGATGCTGTGCCAAGCTGCAGCTGTGAAAAGACACACAGGCGTCCCGTGATGCTCTTTACTGCATTAGCTTTGCTTTGGCCTGTGTCTGGCATACAGAACCACAAACCTGGAGGGAAGCTATAGTGCTGCACTACTGTGCACGCGTTGCCAGTGCCACAGTAGGACAGAACAAAATGGATGAACTTTCAGCACTCATATGCCTCTTTATTTCATTTGATATAATGTATTTAAGTTCACAAAGTGTTCCCAGCAATTCGTTTAGGGACAGTGTGGAATTCATACCACCTCTTTTTGTCCTAACCTATTAACTTAAAAAATAGCTAGCAATGCACTAAACTGAAATTGWTATATTGTTCTCGATAACTTTTTACTGCACAAGCTATCAGAGAAAAATAAAGTTCACTGAAGTCAGTAAGAACCATCCAGAAGTTAGCAGGAATCATAAGGTAAATTAATTTAGATTTGGGCATTAGTACACTGGTTACATATTGAAGTCATATCCAAATACACTGAATAAATACCTGAAGATATGACATGTTCCAATGTATCCATAGGAAGAAACATGGTTATGGTGGTGCATTCCCCCCCCTTTGCCCTGGGTCACTCTTCAATCTCAAGATCTCCTGATAAACTTTGGCCTTCTGGTAATGAGTTGGGCAGTGAAGCGTCCCTTGACTGTTCCCAGAACTCTTGCATGGCCAAAATGAGGAACAGCAATGGTCGTACCAGAACTTCTGTTACCTAACTCAGGTGGGGGACTAAGTTGGGAATAATCCATCATTCCTGACATACCTGAGTTGTATCTCAAGTATAAAGATTCCTGAGTTGTATCTCAGCCTATAAAGAGTGGTCCTAAGTGAGACCCTTTGAGCTCTCCTGGACTGCAGCGGGCTGCACCCAAAATCTCCCTCTGAGTGGGATGCCTCTCAGAGTTCGCAAACTTTTGAGTTTGTGATATTCAGAGGACCACTGAGGCCTGGGCTGAAACACTCCTCRGCCGAGTCACTCCTCAGGTCTCAACCCTTTGCCCGTTGAGAAATGCCAAGGCATGTAACGTGAGTATTTCACAAGACTCAGGAACTCAGGGGAATTTTTAACAGGTACCTTTATCTAGCTTTAGGCCTTTATCCTTCATGAATTTATCTAGTTTTGGGCCCTTGTGTGTGAATTGATCTACACCTTGTGTGTGAATTGATCTAGATCTTTTGTGTGTGTGTGTGTTTGTGTGTGCTGATTTAGATAACCAGCAATAAGCATAATCTGTAATCAAGTTGCTTTAGTAATTGTAGTAAACTTGATTAGCTTGCTTTGTAACTGTTAAATTAGTCAATGATTAAGTGCTGCCAAAATCTTATGATCTACCTTAAAACTGTAAATGAACTTTAAATTGCTGCTAAACACATATAATCCCTTAGGCATAAACCATTGTCCAGGTCTGAGAGGAGCGGTAGATCCAGCCGCACCTAGACTCCCCTCTGAGCAGGAGTTCAGAAAGTAAGGGGGTCTGGTCTGAACCTCGTGACTCAACAGGAGGGTCTCCCTCACCCTTTTGTCCTCAGTCTCTGCACACATCATTCCAACACAATTCTGACACGATTTTCCCTGTGTATACTTAATCTATGTAATGAGTAATAGAGTGAACCTTGCCATCGAATTCTGTTAAGTCGTGCTTTTATAAATTTCTATTAAAATCACCTTTGCTGATACCTTTGCCAGTGATTCTTTAAGCGGTCTCAAAAGCACTCATTCGCGACAATGGTTTACACCTAGCTTTAAGGAATTCAAAATGCAAAATTCTGATTGTCCAATGATCAGTAAAATAAAACATAATCTGAACATCATTTAGCATTCTATTACAAGTTTAAGTCCTTTAATAATTGTATCTTATACATACGTGTGCACACATACGTATATGAATGACAGCTTTCATTCTAAATAGCTGAAAAATGAAATAATTTTGTCAAAATACCAACTTTGAGAGTGAAGTAGTCATCAGCACTCAAAGGAATTCCTGCCAGAAATTAAGATGTGTTAGATAATTATGATAAAGATGAAAAAGTTGAAAAATTACTTTGCATGATGTGGGTTAACCCTGGTAGGCAGCCAAGCACCACAACGGCCGCCCGCTTCCCCCCATTCCCCTCACCAGAGTGGGATGGGGGAAAAGGAAAGGAAGAGTAAAAGCAAGAAAACTTGTGGGTCAAGGTAAAAATTGTGTAATAACCAAAGGAGAAGTGCAAGAAGAGAGAAAGAAAACAAAACAAGTGATGCAAAGGCAGTCACTCATCACCTCCCATGGGTAGACCGACATCYAGCCAGTTCCTGAACAAAAGACGGCTAACCTCCCTAAACTCCCTCCTCTCTGTTTTTTATTCCTGAGCATGACATTATATGGTATGGAATACCCCTTTGGTCAGCTGGGGTCAGCTCTCCTGGCTGTGTCCTCTCCCGACTTCTTGTGCACGCCCAGTCTACTCACTGGCAGGGCGGTATGACAAACAGAAAAGGCCTTGATGATGCGTAAGCACTGTTCAGCAAGAGCTAAAACATCCCTGTGTTATCACCACTGTTTTGGCACAAATCCAAAACACAGCACCATAGGAACTACTATGAAGAAAATAAACTCTGTCCCAGCCAAAACCAGCACACATGACAATACTTTGTAAATCGTCTGTTTACAGGAAAGCTTGAGATAATTTAACAACTTTTGTATAACCAGCACTGAGGAAAAAGAGAAATAGTATAAGATGTGAGGTACCACTTTGGTATTGTAATAACGGACTTCTGGTCAACAAGTTTCAGGAAATCAATTGAATTAGATTTTATTTTAATTGCTAATAAGTAATTAACTTTTGGCTTAAAATTCAACAAAATTTCTGATCTTCTTACTCTTTCATCAGGTTTCATAGTCTCTCAACGTGGTGGGTTGACCCTGGCTGGACGCCAGGTGCCACCAATCTGCTCTATCACTCCCTTCCTCAGCAGGACAGGAAGGGGAGAAAATAAGATGGGGAAAAAACCAAACCCTCATGGGTCAAGATAAAGGCAGTTTAATAAAGCAAAAACAAAGACCGCACATGGAAGCAAAGGCTGCGCACGGAAGCAAAGGAAACCAAAAGATTTATTCTCTACTTCCCATCAGGAGGCGATGTCCAGCCATTTCCCAGGAAGCAGGGCTTCAGTAYGCATAGCGGTTGCTCCAGAAGACAAACATCGTAAATAATGAATGCCCCCGCTTCCTCCTCCTTTCTCTTAGCTTATATTGTTGAACGGATGTCAYACGGTATGGAATATCCCTTTGGTCAGTTTGGGTCAGCTGTCCTGCCTATGTCCCCTCCTGAGATCTTGCCCACCCCCAGCCTACTGGTGAGAGGGGGGAAATGTTGGAGAGACAGCCTTGGTGCTGGCTTAGCAGTAGCCAAAACACTGGTGTGTTACCAACACCTTTCTAGCTACCAATACACAGCCCAGCACTGAGGGCTGCTATGGGGAAAATTAACTCCCTCTCAGCCAGACTCAATACGCTCAGTGAAGGAGACAAATTTTAATGTGATGGCAAGCTATAGTATTTCATGTTCATAGATTTTAACCATAACATTCTCAAATATGGGTTATTCATAAAACCTGCCATTACAGATTCAAATGGTTAGCTCACTTTGAAAGTTCTAGTTCAAACAGGAAGAGAGCAGTAGCTTGCATAAACTCAAATTATTCATTAAAAAAATTCCCACAGAAGAACACAGCTTGAAATATCTTTATTTCCTAGCAGGCAAAATCTGTCATTTCACCCAGCTCAGAATGCCACAATAGAGTCACCTAATCTTTTCCTAAAAAAAAAGCAAAACCAAAATAGGTCTGATAAATCACACCCTAGAATTGCCTATTTCTCTTCAGCAAGTTCAAAGGAAATCTGGCTAAGTACAGATATCTGTATTGCAGAAGTCTGAGATTAGATGAGACTGAATCTCAGCCTATGGATAAGAAACKATATTCTCCTTGCATTCAATCTCCCGGCAGTCTTCAGGACTGAATTTTGGCCTATTATTTCACTGCTCTGAGAGGCTGGAGCACTTGAAGTGCATCCCACCATACTCTGTCTAGTCTGTGCTGAGGTGTGCCTTCTGCAGACACTGAGCACTTARTCTTTGTGCTTCTGCATGCAACTGGGACTTCAGGTCTCCATTGCCTATACACGTCACGTAAAGTGAGTAGACCTCCAAGACCAGTAAAATGAGTAGTCATTCAGTTTATATCAGAACTGAGTATTTGCTATCGGAGAGTACAATTTGCTGAGGTTCTGTATTAGAATCTTTCCTACATTTAAATGGATTTTTTTCTACTTCAATGTATACCTATTTCATGGTCCTGATTTGGTATCTGTATTTACAGACAACTCTCCAAATTATTGTGTGTTAAAGTTGAAAAGGAAATATTTTTGTCCTGTGATATTGTTTGAGATCTTAGTAATATCCTTATTGTGTAATTGTCTTTTTTCAACATCTCTATTCACAGGTCCATGTAAAAACATAGATCTTTTGTTATGTGAATAAAGTCTACGATAAGAAAATGAGGAGGGTTGAAACTATGTCCTACTTCATGCATCATAATGATTAATTTTTGCTAACATCAAATAACTATTTCTAACTAGTATTTTGAAATGGAGATATAAAATATAAAAGTATAATGCAATAGGTTTACAGCAACCTAATGTGACATAATATGGTGTTCCTTTCATTTTTAATGAATGAAAGTAATTTTACCTTAATGGCTTCTAGTTCCAAATATGTATTTCTGATGCTGTTATGGAAACACACTAACGACAAACAGATTTATTGAAAAGTTACCTTATGCTTATGATATTTGATAAAAACCTCTCTTCCAGTAGCCTGCTTACTATTTTCTCTCAAAATTGTTTTCTATATTCCAAAAAAAAGTGTTGTGTTAGGATAACCGCAGCGTGGTCATTCATTGACTGTTATAATAAATTTGTCAGGAAAAGTTTAATCTGGTTAAGGGTAGGAGCATTTTAATGGTTTGCCTATTTAATGGGCTCCAGGCAGGCATAATGATTTTATATGAAACTATAATGTATGTTATATGATCTGCATAGTGTCTAAAAAAACGCTAGCTATTTCAGTGAACACATGCTGCTTTCTATAAAACTGCACTGATGTAGGTTCGAGTCCTATTTTAGCCCTAAGGAAAAAAAGAGGGTTTTCCCCTTCAGTCATAAACACAAATAAAAAAAACTGTGTTACAGCTGAGTCCTTGTTGGCTTTCTSCGTGTACCTAGAGTTTAAAACATGAACTGCTGCTGGTTGAATGAAGACCAAATGCTCCAAAGCTTTTGGTTATACCAATTCACAGTCTCTGTAAATCCTCAGAGTGAGACTATAACATCCTTCTTCTATAGAGTGTTTATGGCCTTTATCCCATCGTGCCTTTATACTTTAGCACCAGATAAACATAAAAAGAACTTTAAAAAAATCAGTTCAGTTCTTACCTTCTCCAGCCAAGACATTCTAAATGGGTTTCCAAAGTTCATTTCAATCCTTAATGTAATGACCTGCGGCCAGCACCATGAGCTTAGTTCTCAACTTTGTTTTCAGTAAAATCTACAAAATGAAGCAGAATAAARTAAGTTCATTTTTTATGATACAGGTATCAAAATATCTGAGTACAGTAATTATAATGCTTTTTGTTTTAGAAATGCATAACTGAAACAGCATTTTCTGCATGATTTAATATCTTTGCTTAGTCTCTTCCAGTTTAGAGATGACCTTTAAAGGTCCCTTCCAACCCAAACTATTCTATGATTCTATGACAACTGCCTTGAATGGTTTGTAAGTATCAATTGTTTTATAGAGATGGCATCTTATAATAAGACATTAAATTAAATTATAGTAGAAAGCTCAAGATATTATAAAGAAAAAATACAGGCTTTCCAGTGGACTATTCATCAGTAATTTTTCATTACACAGTTTTCAATAAGGAAGCAGTATCAAGTCAATTCCCAATGCATGTACTTTTTTGTAGTTGCAGGACCAACAGCCACATTATTATGGCTTTAACAGCCAACGTCAGACTAACAGTGTGATATTAACCCTTGCAATTTAGAGCACCATACAGCTTCCTGGGGTTTTTTAAAAAAAAAAAAAATATGCGTTTAATTAACTTATTTTGATTTCCAGTATGTAAAATGTATGCAAGTCTAAGAATGAACTAAAAKAATGACCAATAAAAAACAAGGTTTGAGTTTTTTGAGATCTTTTTCTGCAGAACACAGCAAAGCTTTCTGCAGAAGTCCTGTCTCCCCACAGATGTGAATAGATTGCCACTGTATTCACCTAACAGCACTTCTTAAAACCCTCAGTCCTTTTTGACGCTGATTGGTGTTCTCTACACTTCAACGATCTTTTTTATGATTTATTCCACAATTAGTATGTATCTCAAATCTCACAGAGTACTTCAGAGCACCAAAGTTTCTCAAGCACAGTGAATGCTTGACATTAGCTTTCTCACAGGTAAAAAACATTTTAAAAATTAAAAAAATACCTGTGAGATTATCGTTGCTTAGAGCAAAATTTGCAAGTTATATATTTCTGCACTGAGTCTTATCAGTTGGAAAAAATGCATTATATCTTTCTCTTTCTACTTTAAATTAAAAAATGCTTTCAACATTATMATTTTAGATTGAAATAGAAAATGCTTGCAGAATAAAACATTCTGTTTGGTAACCACAGCTAACCAACCCTGTAGCAGCCAAAAGAAGATTTATCAGTAATGTTCATAAGCACCAATACTGACAGAATGAAATTATTATCATCGTGGTCTTTATTGATTATTATATCACACACTCTGACTTCAGGTGTGACACAAAATACCTTGAAAAATATTTCACCTCCAAGTGTTTATGTCAATAGCTAGGAGAAAAATTCTTTTTCTTGACCTTTTGCCACAAGAAAATCTTTCACATATTACATATTGATTTTGTGTATTTCAGAATATGGGTGATGTATCTAAAAGGATGGAAGCTTAAACGACTTGTGATCGAAAATGCTTTCTTTTGATAAACAAGGATTACCTATAAAACCTTTGGTATAAAAAAATAAATCACCTAAAGGAAGGAGGCAATCTGCAATGGCGCACACAATTCAAATTAAAGTGCGTATGAAGATATGGGAAAATTTATCAGATTCATATTGCATGTGTAGAACTGTTCATTTTGGATCTTCTGCTTCGTTAATGTAGTAGTAAAAATGAAGGGGGGAAACCTTTTTACAGCATGCAAAGGGCATACACTCTTTCACGCTGGATGTCCAGGTTTTGTCTCACTGCATCAGTGGGTCAAACCTGTTTCAAAGGGAAGTTTAATTCTAGTGACATCACCTGATTTTATGTAACTGGAGTTACATTTAATTTGTCCTACTGCTCTAGAAGTCTTTTGTAGCTATACTATTGAACTATTAATTTGTCCAGGTTGTACATGTCAAATAAATGATTATCTTATATCAGCAGAAATATGGCTTTATATTTTGAAAACTAATAAAAAAAGAAAGCCACATAACAAATATAATGGAAATTAATTAAGCCCTTGTAAGAGTAAAAATCAGGAAACTCATTTCCTATAGGACCTCCATAAGAGAAGAAAATAATTTCATGGTGTGTTCTAGTTTCACCCAGGCTGGACAATCCTCTCTTCCCTTAGCTTCCAAGCCTGTTTTTCTTATTTTACCCATATTGACAAAACTTTGGTCCCTTTTCCTGCAGAAATCCAACTTTTTTTCTGCAGGTACTAGATTATCATCTGCAATGAGTTTTGTAAAAAGAGGTTCTTGAAAAACTATAGAGAAAATATTGGTCTCATGTTCTCCTGTGCCACAGACTTAGTTATGTCTGTGCCATTTCTTTCTTTCCATTTTTTTAGAATTTTAAAAGTTCTTCTCAAGAAGCTACTGATTTACTTTCTACATTTAGTTGGAATAGTGCATCATTTTTTATGCCTGACATTCAGAAGGATATACTGAAAGCATATCCCCTAGTCAGCTATTCACATTGCTCAAGCAGCATCTGCTAGCACCCTGGTGATCCCTCTTACCAGTTACACTGGTTACTGATTTTGTGCCACCTGAAATGTAACGGATTACCTATAGTTTCCTTTCTTAGTAAAAACTGTCACTGTGATTGAAAAAAAACTGGGCTTGTCCTTACCTCTAGCCAAGAGAAAAACAAAAGGGAAACAGAGTGAAGCAACTAACCCTTTCTGTAGTAATATGTTGCATGAGTGCCTCTGGAATTTATATTTCCACCTAACACTAGTGCAAATTACAAAACAAATTGAAGTGTACTGCTCTGGGGGGGAGGGGGGAGTATTTTAAAAGTCTGAATTTTTACATTCTGGGACATTTTGCTCTTTCTTGGATAGTAAGCTCACAACTGGCAATTTCAGTGAGGATCCCAAGAAAACACGTGCCAGACCTTTCCTTTCTTTGTGGACAGTAAAAATGCATTGTGTCTGATAACTCCATTCCTGGAAATAAATTCTTCCCAGCTCCTGCTGAAAAGTGTTTCAACGCTGAGCTGTTGCCATTGGAAGCACAGTCTAGACAAAGATAAAATTAGAAGCAAGCACTGTCCTTTTTGGAAAGCACAAAGCAGTATGTAATCTAATCTCAGCAAAGACTTTGCTTGTCTTGTCTACATTATCTAGTGACATTATAAAATGGTGGACAGGACCCTCTTTTCTTGAATCCAGTGGGAATCTGACAAATGCAGCCCCAAAAGCAGATATGATGAAATATAAACACCTACCCTCCATCAGAGAAAAAAAAAAAATCTTGACAACTACAGTATTCATCACTGTCATACAAAATCTTTCCATTTTCCATAGCAATGTAGAAAACATGTCAGATTTAGCAAAAATAATGATTAACTGAGCTGACTCCAGGGGAAAATAAAGAACATGTAGTGCTACTGTATTTCAGAAACAAGCAATAACCAGTGTATATCACGTGACTACATTTTACTTTGAAATGTTTTTTACTCACGTTCTGAATGGCCTTGACCCCAATATTTTTCTAGATTGATTTAAAAATGTAGGATTAAATTACATTTTTTCCTGATTTTGGATAATGGCAAATTATTCATCACATCCTTAGGTAGGTTTTTCCCATGGCTAAGTTAACTAGTGACACAGCTATGAATGTGCTCCTGGGTTTCATTCAAAGTATATCTGTTGTCATGTTGTGATTGCCAGAACGTTTTATGCCAGCTTTTTCTACTAGATTGAAAAGCCATCAACTATTAGAATATTATTCCCCTTATATATGTTATCGTTAACTAAAATTCATTTTCACTTGGATATGCAGATAAATTCAGTTCATTAAATCTTTCACAAGTCAGTTATTCTGACTTCCAATTGCTTCCTCTGAATCCCTGTAAGGACAGAGGCTGTGACTGCCTGAGATATACACGTAGCAAACCTTCCATAGTTTATACCCTGTACCTTATAACATAAAACTGTGGTAACTCAATAGCATACAATTTTGTCAGTTATGCTTGTCTAAACTCTGCTGTGTGTTACTAAGATAAACTTAGCAGCATACAGGTACAATGACTATTACTGGCATAGTGTTATAATCATGACAAATGCTCCCAAATCCTTGACTTCTCCCAACCCGCAAAAGTTTGAGACCCCTCTGTTGGTCCATGCAATCCACATTCACAGAGGTTCAGCATTGTTTTGCCCAGCATGTCTAGGTGGCCCACAGAACGATGTACAGCTCTACAGCAGAGATTCTCAGGTGCTAGGGTCATCACTGCTGCAGCATCTTTTGCAGGTCACACTTAGTGTTAAAGTTACCTTTATATCTCTTTGGGTTTCTATGAGCTGCCCCCTTTTGTACTTCCCGTTTTGTGCAGACAGACTGTTCTTCATCCCCGCTGAGAGTCAGTTCCAAAACCAACCCAAAGATAACCAGTCACTCTGTCCTTGTCCTGCAGTTATCCTACTGGGAAGTTGCCTCCTAAAACTGACCCAGAGAGAACCAGCCACTTCACCCTCACTCTGCCTTAACTGCAACCTTATTGCATGGTTTATCCTATGGCCTTCTAAATGTTAAATCAGCAATGCACTAAATATGTTAATGATAAATCAGCAATTCAGTTAGTATCTGTCTTGCTACAGACATGCTAAATATATTTATACTGGGTTGCCAACTGTTTATGAACCCCAGCCTAATGAACCCCCTAATAGCCTTTCCCCTATCATGGGTCCATGTCCCCTGCTGCATTCATTCGTCTTCTTACAATGCCAAACCAATTTTAGGACTCTTACAGTTTGAAAGTCCCCAATGTCACTTCCACATGTCCTTACACCAATACTCCCTGGGAATATATTCACCTGCCWCCTTCCAGCATTGTATCTGGAGTTCAAGTTCACCTGCCTTTTATGACTAGCAGCTATTTGAAAATGTCTAAAAATTATTCTCTATAGTCTTCTACCTTCCTAACTTTCATATTCCCAAACTGCAAAATTTGTATGTTCTTCTTTAGGTACTTTATAAGATATTCTATATGCAGAGGATGTAAATCAAGTGCTTTTCTGTTTGGCAGAGTGAATATTAAAGTAAACATTCTTCAGTACTCCAATTATCATCACTTCAGTTTTACTGACAGTATTAATCTGTGCTCACTGCAGTAGTTTAACCAATGGTACGTGCTTTGTTTTTTGCAGATACTTGACCTTTGAAAGTTTCATGATTTGAAAGTGTAATGCCTTTGGCATTTGTGACCAAAAGCCAGGCAACTGGTTCTCCTAAGTCCTCACACAGCATCACTCAACCATGTGTGACTGTCACACTTCCACTACACTGGCTTATTCTGACCTACAATAGTCCATGGTCATATAAGAAAATTTCTGTCTGTAGAGCTGTCTACGTTTTGCAATGTTATAAAAATCRGTTTAGCTGCTATAATGTTCTTTGCAGCTAATGCCAGGTCAGCTTTTACTCTTTCTCTTAGGCAGTCCCAACTGCCTTGATCATGATTTTTCCTAATGTCTTCCAAGGTTTAGGATACTTTCAGATATCCTTCATTTCACCATTTCAAGTGCCACTATCCTTTCTCCCAATGTAGAGCACTTTTGCTTCTATTAATAAACTTAGATATAACAGTAGGTTTCATTAAATTTTAAAATCAGAATCACAGGACCATTTAGATTTGACTGGACCATTGGAGTTCATCTGGCTTTACCCCCTGCTCAACTTTATTTACAGCAGAGGAAGGAATTCAACTTAGCTATATTTATTGTGTGAATACTTAGGATCTTGCATACTGCATGCCTTTGTTTGGCCTTTGATAGTTTGTAAAGTCTTTGAGGCTCTTAAATAAAAGTCAAGTGAAGTTATTTACACTGTATGCACCTACTTATCTAAATATGGTGGGCTTTTTTATATGTAGGAAACATTAAAATAACATGATTGCAAAAGAGGTTCCATAATGTTTCCATAATGCCTATCTGCACTTCATGCAGGGAGAGTTGTCTAGTAACTAAAATCTGTGGAACAATTTAAGCACAGAAAAAAAATTAACCCAATTCACTTCCACATGCTCCTGGTATAAGTCCACTGATTTCAGTAGAGTTCATCCTTATTTATATCACAGAAATGTCAGAAACAACAGACCTACCAAACGTTTGTCCCAGAATTCCCCATATTTACGCATTGGTAAATTTGTGGGAGACTATAATTTCCAGCYGTACAATCCAACCACCACATCTACRCTATTTCTTCCAAGTGTTAGTGATATGCAATTTTAGCACCCATTCCACCAAAGTTAATATTAATTATTTTAAAAATAACTTTCAGGCTAAGATCTTGTAAATTAGGAGTACTGAATACCTTTCTTTTCTTCTGCACTAGATTTTTATGATATTTTGCAGTTGTTTGGAAAGAGTTTGTTGGTCAGATGGGATTTCTCTGAAGTCTCAAGATCCCAGCTTAGATACCCTCCAAAAACCTGAATCATGTTTTATGCAATGTGTGTGCTTTTACATATTAGATATGATATTTGGATATAAYATTAGAGAGTTGCATATCTCCAGGGTTTTCCAAGCAACTTCCATACAGCTTCAATATACTTAGCAGGAGAGATCCAGACAAATTATATTCCTAAACCAACTATTGTTATTTAAGGCACAGAAATATAGCAGTAAAATAAATCTTAACATTTTGAGGACTATGCTGCTCAAGAACATTGTTCTAAATTAAATGTCTAGTTTAATACGGACTCAAAGTGGCTCAAAAGAACAAATTAAAACTGTGTAGTTACAGAGATATAAGGATTTGAGTATTTCAAACCAACATCCAATTTAAAGATAATTATTTCCATTATGGTTATGCTATTTCAGAGATTATGTAGAAAGTAGAAAGTACTTATGTTTTATCTTTGCTTTCTCCTACTTTCCTAAAGAAACAAAACATATATATCACACTCCCTGTTTGTCCATCATCATTTGTCAGCCCTTCATTCTCCCTGCAATAGCTTTTCAATTCACTGGACCATTTCAACCAAATTTGGTGAGGTTAAGGTTTCACAAATTTAACTTTCAACGTTGTGAACTCTAATGACTGAATAGAGAATGCAACCAGTTAGTGCCCTGACAGAAGAGAGCAGGGAGAATTCAAATTTTAGCTGTTCTGCTTATTTCACTTCAGCTAAAGGGCAGTAATCAGATGATCAGGCAACCATGCGCTCCAAAGCTACCATGGCACGTGCTGCTCTTTGCCAGCCAAAAGCACAAAGACAAGCAGTTAGGGGACTAGCAGGAGAGCAAACGGCTTTTTGAGGGAGGTTGCAAGACAAAACTGTGGGCAACCAGTCATTAACATCAAAGATAATTGGTTTCCTCTGATAATCAATGGCTGGGAAGAGAAGAGAAAGCAAAACTAATACTCTCAAGGAAGGAAGGTAGGGAAAATTCATCAGCTGCACATAGTTTGACAGAATCCAGATAACCGTTCAGGAGGCACATATATACAGACCAGACAGTGTACTGGAGACATATCCAGGTGACTTTATATAATGAGAAGGAAAAATCCTATCTCACAAAACTTCTTTAAAGTTCTTCAAAAGAATCAGCAAACAGGAATGAATAAGGGAGATGCAAGTTTCTGCACCATAGCTCTTCAGGATATTAAGTAGCCCTGAGATAAGAAGCCAGGTATTTACCTTGCAATATGTATACAAAGATGGGAAAAAAGTAAGCGTAAATAGTTTTCACAGTACAGCAAAGTCACCAGTGAAATTCCACAATCTACATTAATACCCAGGCTATTCAACACATTCACAAATGTGGGGGTTGACCTTGGCCGGCTACCACATGCCCACCCAGCCACTCTCTCACTCCCCCTCCTTAACAGGACAGGGGGAGAAAGTACGAAAAAGCTTGTGGGTCGAGACAAAGACAAGGAGATCACTTACCAGGTACAATCATGGGCAAAACAGACTCATTTTGGGGAAAATTAATTTAATTTATTGCCAATTAAAAGAGATGTAGATGGTGAGAAACAAAGACAAAAMCTAAAACACTTTATCCCACCCTCTGCTGAGCTCCTCAGCAACAAATGGGGAGATTACATCCACTGTAGAGAAATGTACAACAATGCATGTGGGGAGAAAAAAAAAAAAAAAATCCTAATTTCACATGCATAATGATCCAAACTGGCCATACTCTTTCATGAACAAGAGTTTTGAACTTCTGATCACGAAAACATCAGCTGATAAAAGCATTAGCTGACTTCCCAGACGAGCCAGTTGATAGGGAATGATTAGGAAAGGATCACAAAAGAAAGACGACAACATCTTGTGCCGTTATAACTCCATGGTGCAACACAGAGAAGGGCAAGAAGGACAGTCAGCTCCAACAAAATAGGCAGAACCGTGGAGATATTTGTAAGCCATGATTACCATGAATAAGAATCATTCTAATATGGCACCGGCTGCCATGAAATGAGGTCAGCAGAAGGTAGGTTGAATGCAACAGAAAGAGGTGGTGGCTTGTACACATGCAATTAGCGTGTGAAACTTCTTGCCACAGTACTCTCAAAGTTTACATAGGCTCAAGAGGAGACAGAGCAAATTAATGAAAAAGGAATCATCAAACTTCAAACTATACAGACAYCCCACATCCTTCTGAGCTACAGAGTGCATGTGGATGGGAGAACAGGGTAAGGATGCACCAATCTGTGCCTGCTCTGTTCCCATCCGCTTCCACAGACGCTTCCTTTGGGCCACTGTCAGAGACAGGGTACTGGGCCAGATAAACCTAGGGCTGGACCACACGTGACCAGTTTTCTATATTTTATGTAAGGCTTTATAATAGTCAGGTTCAGGTTCCAGTTCTTCTGCAGACTTGGGTGATCTGGGATAAATCATTCCCATCCAACGACAGTAACAGTACCTTGCTGGTTAGTTTCCTAAGTCTGCTCTACTAAGAGTAGGGGAAAAAAAATACGCTCCCGTAGTTCATAACTATAAATGTTGTCAAGTTATCCTTTGTAGTTCTGCAAAGAAATGCAGAAAATACAGAGAAAGAGAGTTTACCTGGCCACCCTTACCATCTATACTGTACATACAACAACATGGCTCACAAAGCGCAACTTGGCCCAAGAGAGTATTCATAAAATTAAGTGTCTTTACTGTGRAAATATTGTGGAACCCTGAAGCAATTTCAAACTAGTATGAGAATGTCAGTGTACAGCATCAGGTTCATATTGTACTTCGAAGAATAAGGAAGTTTTTGAAAAAGGTTTCACTGTATTTTCCTTTGCAACTTTTTTGTTAGAAAGGTGTACTATTTCAAAGCATTTGAATGCTGCATCATGGAAAAAAAGATTTGAGACAGTAAGAATRCATATTAAAAACTCCTATTGTACAGGACACACAACATTTAAGGATACACTGCCTCTATCAACTATCCTTTTTCCTTTGCTTTGTCTGTCCAGTTTTACACACATAATCATGTTGAATTTTCTTATTTCACGGGAAATTATCTCCTCTCTTATTATCTCCCATAGAAGTGAACTAAATTAACATGGAAAGCACAGAAAGCAACATCTGAGCTCTCGTTATTGAGTGTGCTAGCTATAGCTGTAATTTATTTCACTTTTTTACAAAGGATACATTTGTTCTTTGTAGATTTTCATGAGTAACGAGAAAAATATCAATAATCTTTCTATCCAGATGGCGATGATAGTGGAACAAATTAGCAGCRTATCTTTCTCTTTCTTTAGGAGATTGTGTGATTTTATAAAACAAYGTTTTGGAAGAATCTTAACCACAGGTAATTCTTAACTGAAACATACAATAAAAATACATGTGCTTTCAGCCAAGTTCGTAGAAACACCATGCAGGTTTTTTTGTCATCTCATAAGTTTAACAATAGTCTTACTAAAGAGAATGTCATTCAGGAAGGAGTTGCAGTTTTATATATAYACAAAGAAGGTATATATAGAGAAATGTACTGGAAATGAAGAGGCAATAAACAGGCAAGTTTTCCATAAAAATAAATAACACAGAGAAACACGTCTAATTTCCTGGAAACACTACTTGCCTGAACAGCAGTTCTGCATACTGCTCTACACATATCTTTCATTCAGTATAAGAATCCCTTAAAACCTACACCACAATACTTATGTAACGATATAGACTTTGGCTGTGCATTTTGATTAACTCCTTTAGACATCTCATATACACATGACAATTCCGATGGTTTCATCAGAATTTTGACTAGAGMCAGGTGAATTGATTATGCCCATACTGATCTGAATTCATCCTAAGGGAAAAAAATTTGCCTCACAAGCTGTGTTGCTCCTGTCAGTCTCCTTTCTCATCTTCTAATGTATGAATACAAAGATTATACCTAGTTTTAAAAAACTAATTCTTGTAAATATCTTGCAAATAAAAGATATATATTACCATCTTCAACAATTCACATAATGTTGGGAAAATACAATAGAATATTATTTTTATTCAGTTCATGTAGTTAGAAGTAGAAAATTAGGTAGCTATGTTCAAGGAAGCTTTTGCAAATTCAATGGAACTGTTTTAATGGAATATTCCACAGCATATAGTTCAGCGACATATTTCAGCAGACACTACTAACCACTGTAACCACCTAGAAACATTATCCAAGAAGAATAGCTGAATTCTGCACAGTCCTTAATGTCATGCAGCTCATTGTAGCAGGAGCAATGTCTGTTTCTAGGACAGCTACATATCCTCTTTTTTCTCATTAAGGTAGCTCTGAACAGCTGAGGATCCAGCTTGGGCTGTGAGCATGCTAATAAATATTTGATTCAGCCTTATGCACCTTCAGATATAAAGCTAGAAATTAACAGTGCAAATACTTAAATGTAGCTAAGGCTTAAAAAAAAAAACACCTCATTTTCTTCTCCATTCAATCTTCTAATTCACTAATACTAACAAACCCAAAAATGTCCAATTAGCAGCAAAAAATAAACATGAGAAATTAAAAGTTTCTGTTTCCGTCAGAATATTGAATAAGTGGTATCCACATTTACAATTACCTATTTAAACTTTCAGGACTACGCGGCATGGCTCCATTTTGTCGTGAGTGGGCTTTGTTCCATGACAAAAGTATCACACACTCAGCATCTTCCCTAGTTACCTGCCTTGCTATAAAGAATTGCTACCTAGAACATATAAAAAAGCCAGTCAACAAAAGCAAACCATAAAAGTGTGAGGAAAGAGGAGATCATAACTTAAATAATGAAGTAGATTTCTTTACTTAAGAAGTCATTTTCCTTCATACTACTCCACTCATAAAAACAGGACTTAAAACACTACTACTGACGCGACTAATGGATAAGGATAAAAATGTTATATCCAAGGCATTCCTTTTATTGTGACTCAGGTTTGTGGAGAAATAAAAAGTCTAATAATCTCTTCCATTAACTCTTTTCTGTAACGGCTTTTTAAATACTGTTGGAAATGAAAACTGTAACTCTAGTGACCAAAGTCAAATTGTGCTACAGTTCAGCAACTGAAGAAAGACATTGTACAAGATTTTGAAGACTGTAGAATACCATGGTAAAAAGAAGAATTAGCTTGCTATATGCATAGCTTGGGGTAACTGTCTGAAAACAAAAGATACACGGTTATCTGAGCATCAGGGCAGAAGGAATCAGTAATAAGGTACAAAACGTTATCGTAAAGGGAGTGATCAAAACATCACTGTTCGGGAATGGTGTAATTCCTTGTGATATCTGTGCTAAAATTACATTACCATGGTACAATATACACTAGATTTGATTTAATACCTTCCAATGCATTTCACATAAGGGTGGTTCAAAGTCTCAGAGAGACAATTTTGCCTTGTGCTGTCAAGGTCCCTTTCTTTTTGAGGAACCAGAGTAATTGTTAGAATGTTTCCCTTCATTAAGTTGTGCTGTATTTTCTTAGAAAAGCTAAGTGCCAACAATAAAAAAAGTGGCATATGGTAACAATGTTTTTATCTGCATATTCTTGTTTTCTGCTCTTGGCCTCTTGCTTTCCATTTTATTATCCACACACTCTCAGCAAACAAAGTGATCAATCAGTACTGTTTTAAACTGGTGAAATGACACTCAGAGTTACCTAATATGAAATTATAACAGCTCTTCATCCATTTGTTTGTTACCTCCTTGTCTTGCCAGCAGTGCAGTTAGAGAGACATAAAAATTTATACTGAAATCAAACTAAAAATCACTTTTCAAGATGTTAAATTATGGGATGGCAGCTGACAAGAGAAATCATTAAATGCTACCTGTGCTGTATTATTCATCAATCTCCAAATGCGTGTACCCAGTCATCATTCAAATACTCCTACAGTGAAGCTTACATTCTTTCTTCATCACAAATCCAGGTGTCATTCGTGGGATAAGATCACTGTCTCACTGGGAGCAGAATGGACACACTGACTTCCTCTGCATATTACTGGCTTCTACTTCGCTCTGCACTGTGACCTGCTGCCTAACTCCCAGAGCACAGGGCCATTGCCTATGCACTAGAAAAATCGTTAGCAATGACTCTCAGATTTAAGAATGCTGCAAATATCATTCACACTTAAACAGTGAAGAGAGAAATGCTGTAAAACCAGGCAGCTCTCCAGCTTAGCCATAGCCTATAACAATGCCATTTCACCACCCTTCCTGTTGAGAGCACAAAAATATGTTCATTATGAGTTTGCTAAACTTTAAATAAAGTTTAACAAACTACAAAGTTGCCCATAAACGTGGTCTTTTTCAAAAAGACAGTCATGTCCCATCAAACAGTTTTACTTTTTTCAAGTCCATTTCAACTTGTCCAAGTCCAATAGATAAATCAGCTGACCATGAAATTACAAAAGAAAATTCCCATTTTGTTGCCTACTATGGATATCGTGCTGGCAGAATATATCAGGAAAGCAGAGTCAATTAGCCAATGGAGACATTCTCAAGCAGTATACAGAAAGCATCAGAATATTGCCAACTACCCTAACTGGTGTAAACCCAACAGTTGCCTTTGTGCTAGCCTTTAGCCACACACGTCTGAGGCATACCTGGTATTGGGCAGTCTCTGTGTGCCCTTATTAGTGCAGAAGCAGCAACAGTAGCCACAATTAGAGGTGGCAGCTTTATGTAGTCCTCCCGTCAATCTTTGTAAGCTGGTAAAACTGAGCAATAAATGTGCTTATAAAACACGCATATGACAAAGTCAAGCACATGAAAAGTACATACATGAAGAATAAAATTAACGATACTAAGGATATGAAAAAATGTAACCTCAGGTTCACATATTTTCAGTAAGCCTGCCTGGTAGTGTATTACGGTTCCCCTCTCGGTAATTAGGCATCTGTTTCACTGAAAAAAAATGCATAAACCATGAAAAGGTTAAATGTAATTATCATTATTTCCATTTCTGGGGCAAGGCCTTTTCATACATAATTATGTCGCAGTGTAAAACTGGAGGCTTTTAACAGTTGCCCTATCATTCATAATAATGAGCAGGATAATAAGCCACAAGCCAAACCTCCACATGCTCATTAGACAGAGAAGGCTAATTAGGACTTTAACCAGAAATGCCACTAAGCATCATGCTTATTGAGGTAATTAAAGCACTGATGATATTGAGGCATAYATTGTCTTCCAAATCTACAAATGGCACGATGCTGACAAATTTGCTTCATATAAAACCATATGGTCTTCAAATGAAGTTAGAAGGATTTACTTACATGTGTCAGGCCTTCACACTAAAGTCACTTCCATCTACACACTCAGTGTCAAGGAACAGCCTGATTCTCTTCTCACCCTGTTCTCAACTAGATTAATGTTGTGCAATTCAAGGTAGTACCTTCAATGTAATACTACTGTAACCAAGACCTCTGCCAATGTGAGAAAGAGCCATCTCCACATGAAAGTCAGAAAGACCTGTCCCCTCAACTGGAAGAGGTTAATGAATTGACTCACTGACAAGATGCTGACTCAGAACAGCCAGTGGCATCAACTCCCATCTCTTGCTCATTAAATTTTCAGAAGGAATAATTTTAGATGGAATGGCCTTTTCCTGTACTTTATGCTTCAGGGAGCTGCCTGAAAATACCCAAAAGCCTATCTTTTCATATTGCCCCTTGAAAAACTACTTTTTTTCTAGCAGCCTCAAAAAGAATACATAAACCAGCTGACCAGGCGGTGTGTTGAGAACACCATTTACCATATTGACAAAATTATATCAGTCTCCCATTTCTTCATCTTCCTTTGTCCACCTGCTGACTCTCACCATCTTCATCAACATAAAGGCTATATAGTATGTCTCCTTTTCTATTYCTAATTCTGTATAAAACATAGGCCATGCCTGTAGCTCATGGGTACTGCTCCTATGCAAATCATGTGTGTTAATAATAGTAAAGTCATGGCTGAGGTTAAATCTCTTTGTATACTTTAAGAATATTTGACTGATTTGTGAAGATAAACATTTATACCCATGTTGAAGAACAAAAAGAGAAAGAATTGTTCTAGCATCTAATGGTTCTCAAGGACAAGTAATAGTTTAGAAAACTATATCCAAGAACCACAAATGAAATATTCCTAGTTTCAATTTAAGCTTAAAAACAGGGAGAAAATTTTACTGTGTATTGTTTTAAGAACTGAAAAGTTTATCAAGAAAAAGTCTACCCAAAAAGTCCTTTTTTTTTTTTTAGAAGGACTGTTTATTCTCCAAACTTGTTCATTCTCCAAACTAAGGTCTGTATTTAGTTAACATCTGCAAGCTTAATTTGCAGCCATTTTTAGAAGCAGAAGACACTTAACCGAAAAATAGAATTGAAAAAATAGTAAACATCTATTTTGGGAGGCAAATTCCCCATTATAGCAGCATTCTCAATAGATATTAGTGAGCAGATTGTGAGTTCTGTAGTAAAGAAAGTTTRACATGACAAAAGGATATCTTTGAAGGCTTTTCAAAGCATTTTAAGTTTCAGCTTTACTTTTCATTCTGGATGATTTGGCTCATTTTGTTGAAACACATTCAGCACTCAAAAAATCTACTTTTTTTTTTTAAGCCATTGACAAAACACTAAAACAAGTAAAACATATATTGACCAAAAGTGAAAAATAAACAAAAGAGAAACATGAATCTCTGCCTGGTTGAGAATGTGGGAGGTTCTCATCCACGAGACACAGAACTGGAAGGGATAGTAAACTGTAATTTCCTGCTTCTAAACAGCCCACCCAATTATGTTTTCCATGGAGTGTAATAAAAGCTTTTAGAATTATTCCATCTTCATGTCCTGAGTGTGATTCATCAATGGTGGAAATGATCTTGTGTGGTTTATTCTAGCAGAGGAAAATATTGGCATACATACTTTCAGGCTGCTTCTGCCAACTTCTAAGAGAATTTTTATTGACCACAGCATGCTCTGCAAGAAGTGGAGATGAAGTGGCTCTGTCTCTCCTCAGAGACCAACTCCCAAGAAATTTTGCTCTTCCTCCCACAACTGAACAAAAGTTTCCAAGAAAGATGATACTTTAAACCAACCAATTTCTTAGTATACAAGTTCCATGTAGTCTGAAGCAATGTTTTCTGCAGCTCAGCAACTTGGCCACATGTAGGTCCAGCATAAGTGTTGGAGCAAAGAAGGATCATAAATAAACGTGAGGTAACAGAGAAAGAAGCACCAGACAAAGACCAAAACAAGTTGATATCCTGTTTGTCACAACTATAGCTGATGAAGGACATTCTCTTCCCATGGTATTTCCTAGTAATCTGAGATTGGCTGGGATTTCAACAAGGGTGCTGAACAGATAAAAATTCTGGAAAATATTAGGAGTCCCAGTTTTTCAAAGACTGGGAATCCCTTTGTAGCATCTGGTTGGAATCTTCAGCACGGATCATTTTTGTTACTGATTGATCACTTGTTAAGAACATCTAATCCCTTCACATTAATCTCTAGTCCTTGTTTGAAGGGAATTCTCTAGGTACATTCTCATTCCTCTTTATGTGGCCAAAAGCCTTATTAGCTTTTAGTAGAATATAATTTCCTTCTTAAAGTGTTATGACAGTGTGCATTCCAGACAGGCATGGGAAAGCAATAAACCTAATTATCAGGCAGGGAAGGTTAAGGAGAAGACAATTTAAGGTCAGTTACTGTCTTGCAGATTCTTCGTTTCCTGCCCTGGATAAGAATCAACAAGAACTGGATATTCTTGTGACTTTCAGACTACCTTCAGGGTAGTGCCCTAGAGCGCACAGGGAGCAGTTGTTCTAACTTTGCCACTGTGCTGTGGACACAGCTGAAGTCAGTCAGCAGCAGCTCAACAAGTCCTCTGATGAATGAGAGAGAAAGACAATTTGAAAATCAGAAAATCTGCAGTCACAATTACCACAAAGCAACAAATGTAAATCTTTTTTTTTAAAAAAAAGAGATTCTTAGATTAAATAATGTTGTCCACTAATGTCCCCTTGTTCACTCTGCTATGCTTTATAATTTAATAAACTAGCACCAATGTCGTATCTGAAGTGCATTTCACATGCTGTTAGGCATAATAACGCATATGGTATGCTTCATTTAAACAATCAGATACACCTATTACTAGTCATTTATTTTACCTTTTGTTATTGGTTGCTTTTTATTTCACTGGCTGAGATAAATTAATCCAGCTGACAACTTCTTGCAAGATCATCAATTAGAAATTTTCAGTCAAGCAGCGCTTATTGGAGCTTTTTATTGGAACAACACTTTCAGTAAAAGGATTTGGTATTTTCTAAAAAATCCATCCAGTATCACAGATTCACAGATAAAGAGTTGTGCTAAGCTCAGAGAAGTTAGAGCTCAACGCCATAGAGCAATAAGAGAACCAAATGCTGCACAGATCAAATTGAGCTTAACTTTCTCCTCCTTCTCTTGTATTTCCCTGATCACACTTCACAGCCCAACATCCTTTGCCCTTGACTCATCCTACCACTGCAATCTGTAGTTATTAGGTTGAAGCTGTCTATCAAGACAACTAGAATCTTACTGACATACAGAAAAGAAGTGCTAAGCAAGTAAATCCCTGACCCCCAATCTGGAGTCCCAAGGCAAAATAACAACAGAAAACTAGAGATTACATTTTGCTAAAGGTTGGTCAGAGGCTTAGCAAATGTTCATACCCATTCCTAGACTTATTCAACTCTGTTATTTTGACCAAAGCCTCTTAAAATCAGTTTCTCTAGTGGAAATAGCTCAAGAATTTCTCACACAAAGTTCCTATGCCTACCTGAAAGAAAAACAATCCTTACGGAATGCAATAAAACATTTTAGAGAGCTCAGACTGAAGAATCTAAGCAATTTCACTCCATCTCAATCTAATGTGGACTGAATGTAGATAACTGCAGACACCACTGAGCACAAATATCTCTCAGTACAATTTCTTCAAGCACTGAGAAATCCCCACAACAGCAAACCAACGTTCACATAATGCATATCAAATGTTATTTCTCACTTCCTGTTCTCCCAGTTCATTTTCCATGCTTCCTTCACATTTACATCATCTCTTGGCTTTTTACCTATTTCTTGTTTTCCTGCCTTTCTTCTTACTCCCGACACCATTGTGATATCAGTTATAAGAGGTGGATATTAAGACTTCTGGCTCTCAGTTGTCCTCACCTTATAGCATTGGTTCCTTCCTGGGTGCAGGCTAGGTATTAATTAACCTCACACTAAAAAATACTAACTGCAATCAAATTCCTGAAAACCTAAGTTTACAAGGTAAACAGAAAATAACCTTTGTCTGTAGTTCCATAAAGCATGTGAGACACTTTAAATTTCTCTTACATTAAAAACRGACATTGGTTTCAATCACTGCATTGGAAAGAGACTATTTTAATGTGACTGAACATTTGATTCACATTTTAGTCATACTAGAACTGTATTCAGGAGGCCTGTASTTGTGGTCTACCTCCTGTGGATTAATAACTCCACCAGATAGCCCAAAACAAAGAGCTCTAAATCAAAAATGAAYAATAATGGCAAACTTCAGATACAGTGCTAAACTATGTCATACTGCTATGGACTAAAGTAAGTGTGCCAGTTAACAGTTATTCCTAGTTAAAAGGAGAAGCAAAGAAGCATTCTTAAATATGTGCATGTATATGCAAATGTGCAAGTATATGACTGTGAAAGATAAGCTATTTGGCCACAACAGAAAATATTTTTTCTACCTCTCAATAAATAACAAAGATACATTATTTCAGAATAACGTTTGGCTCTGTCAATAATTCATATCATAACTCTATAAAATCTTTCATCTATTAAGAACTTGTTTAATRATCTTGTCATCTACTTCAGTGCTTATTAACTGAATGGAAAAGTCTGTGAGCCACAGGGCACACGAGATACCTGATTTCTTTCTGCATTATGCATATACGGAAGCAGCTGAGAGACGCAAATTTTCCTATCAGGGGACTCTAATGGGCTATTTAAAGAGATACAGTTAGGGCTGACACTTGCAAAACGGAACTACAGCTACCTTAAAAACTGTCCCACATGTTAAAGTATGCCAGCACAACTTCCAAAGTGCCATAGACATGCTTTAAATCTATGTTACCAGTATTCCAAATTTGGARTGAGATGAAAGCAAATTCCTTTTATACACGGGCCCACAGATTTATTTAGTTTTCAAGGTGAATAGAATAGAGAGCAATAGAATGTTTTGGTTTTGCATTTCCTTTTTAGTTTGGATCAACTTTAAAATGTCACAAAGGAGAGAAAAGAGATTAGAGAATAAAAGCAAGCAGAATGAACATGAGGAATCRGTTGAAAAATCCCTGAAAAGATGAGTAAACCTTTTCATTTTGAAAGTAAGTCCAAACCATATATTTATAATAGCCCTATTGAAACAATATTACATTGGGGAGAACAATAACATGGGACAACATCAATGAAAATGTAATAGTGGTTCATATCCAAAGGATCTTATTCAATTAGGCAAAACCCCATAGTCACTGAAGGCAGTTGAAACTTTCCCTTGGTAGACCTCAATACAGACAAGATGACATCTTTGTCATTACCCCAAGTAGATTATCCTTTTACAAGGACATTTTCTGTTTTGTAGGAGAAACAACATCAAAAATCCTACTTATAAACAAATGAGAAAGCACAAAAATAAGACAAAATATAATGAAATAGCAAGAGTTTTGGAGAAAATTAAAAACTTGTACAGGAGAGAAATTAAAGAGTAGACAGAAGCGACCATTTTTGTTTAGTAAAACATTGCCAGATTGTTACCTAACATTTATTAATAATAGAGCTAACAGTAAGGAACTTAGTTATAGCATAAGAGATTAAGATGAGGAGTGTAACACATTAGCAAAGGAAAATTAACACAGTTTAGCACCAGTAAAGCGCTCTGCCAAAATGCGWAGACTGAACCGTTTAAGCTAAGTATGGATGAAAGCTAAAATCCAATGCTGCTTATAACCAAAATTTATACAGTATTTTTTTGTCCTGAGATAGACAGAGTCTGTTGCCTACCAAGGATAYCTTTTCAGTATTTCATACCATCTTAAAGATGCAGACAAATATTCAATTCCTACTTCAGGAACCCTTGAACAAGCACTAAGATACTTCAGTATCGGTACGATAATTACTACAGAAGCTTCATTCCTCAGTTTTGTATTCATTCGCATATTGGGCTTCCTTTTACTCCTGTGAGTATATTTCTAACGGTACAACAGTGGGTTTTAAAAAGGCCTCTACGTAATATATAAAGATGCTTATGCCCTCACGTATTTCTGTAGATATGAGAAAAGCAATGTTAGGGTGTACTGCAATACCATAGAATAGTTTGGGTTGGAAGGGACCTTTAAAGATCATCCAGTCCAACCCCCCTGCCATGGGCAGGGACATCTTCAACTAGATCAGGTTGCTCAGAGCCCCGTCCAACCTGACCTTGAATGTTCCCAGGGATGGGGCATCTACCACCTCTCTGGGCAACCTGTTCCAATGCTTCGCCACCCTCATTGTAAAAAAATTTCTTCCTTGTATCTAGTCTAATATGAAAAAGATTGGGCTATTTCATTGAACAAAAATAAGATAAAATGTAGTGGTACAACTCAATCAGCTGCAGGTCAACTAGAAACAAGTTCTGCCATATTCTGGGAGTTTCCTGTCTGAACAAGACTGMGGAAGGGAAGAATTGACTCTGGTAGCTTATTAACGAATGACCATGAGCTCCTGATGTCATACAGGATAAAGAAAGATGTGTACATCATGAAGTGTAATATACAGATACATAATGATGCATTAAGGGTTTTAAAAAAAAAAAAAGCAACACTCCTACTTCTCTGCCCAGAATACAATCATAGCGAGACATGCCTAATAACATTAATTCAAACAGGTCAGATGCAAAAACAAGGCCACTTGAATATTTGAGAAAACAAACACGTAGCAGGAAATGAGATTTACYTTACTTGGTTTAGGACATGTTAGGAAAGAATTTGGTTGCTTTTAATAGATTGATATCCTTTAAACTCTGTAAAAGAGGAGCTTCTTACAATAAAGGACAAAGTTGGCAAAGGAACAATGTAAATCACCCATGGATTACCAGGATGAGAATTAGGAAAAGGATTCGAGCCTTTAGAGCAGCAAGGTTTGAAATCAATATTCTAATCAACATACTGGAGAAAAGAAATCTAACTAGTTTTAATGTAAATGTCACTACATTTCTGAAAAGGTTTGTATGCAACAGCAGGGGACTTAAGAAGGCCCTTGCAATTCCCCCTTYTCTGTTGTAGCACCCAACATTAAAAGTGCCCACAAGAAAATTTCCAATTATTTAGATGCATGGCTTTTCTTGAACAAAAGYCATATACTTTATAGATTCTCCACTTGCTCTATAATCCAGCATCCTTATATSTCTGAGGATCTTAAAGCAATTTATGTTTCTTTCCAAGATATTATGTTATTGAACAAGACTTGCAAAACTTAGCTTTCTGGATCATGACATTTTGGATATGTTCTTGGTTTTAACTTTAAAGAGTAAGAAAAACTTTTCTGCAAATGGCTTAAAGATAACAATTTTTCTAAGGGTTCAGTTGAAACCTTCATAGCTAGTTTCCATAACACATCAACCAAGAAACTTAAAACAATATAAAAAGTTGAACTGTATAGTTTCTGAGACTATGTAACTCCTCCTATCGTTACTTTTATGTATGTTATATTACTCATCCATAATTATTTTTATCTATTGCATAAACATCTTGGAAAATATTTTTGAGATATGAAAAGGAAGGTTAGATCCAATTTTAAAGCTAGATCCTTCCATCATTGCATAAATAAATTATTTTCTCATTTTTTGTTTTAGTATTTTTAACATGCTTCTTTGGGCATCAGTTGACCTCTGCCTATATTTTAGCTGTAGCTAGATTCCTCTGTATTTTTTATCTGTTTTTTGTTATAAGTTTTAGAAACTTGGAGTCATTCTATATCAGCTCCATGTCACAAGTTTCCCTGCTTATTAATCTATTAATGCTTAATAATTAATTTAAATCATCATCAAATATTAGTTGGAAAACACCATTAAACACAAACTCCTGTACTAATATCTCCAATTTACCTAGTAAATATTTGAGGAACTGAAATTACTTCATTTTTACAGAACTGCACAACTCAGGAAAAGCTATGTAGCTTATCAGGTGATCCATTTTTTATAGTTTAAGAAACTTATTGCTTTGCATTCAGCATTTTTTCATTCAATTTGTACTAGCTGTCTCCATATTTAGAAAATAAAATAAAATAAAACAAAACAAAACAAAATAAAATAAAATCACTGCTGTTTATGCCTCAAGTCTCAAGGGCCATTTTCTCAGAATAAAGGAACCAACACAGATAAACTTTACACACTTCTATTAGCCAGACTGCATACTGTATCTTTAAAAGATCAGATCAGGGCAAGGTTTCGTTATAGCCTTGACATAAACACTTACTATAAAAGGTATGAAAATCTCGATTTGGGGATTCTCATTTAGCCATATTCACTTAGATTATCTTTCATCATTTGCTAGGTGGGGTTATCTTCAGAATGMCAGATGAGCATGTTCTATTAAATATAGTCACAGTCAATTTAGAATCAGAGTTATCAGAAATTCTCTTAGTTTGAGCTTATGTTAAAAAAAATATATATTTAAAAATTAGGTWTCCATTTCATCATGAGAATCACTTGACTTTACTTGACACTTTAAAATCTTTTCAACTTTAGTTTAAAACTGATCCAAAAGCCTTTTCCACACTTTTTGGTTTCAGTAGAACCATTTTCCTCATTGGCATATTATCAAAATAAGTAACATTTTCAGTTATGTAACAGTGCTTTAAAACTGATGCAGTTTATGGTAAGACAGTTACTAAATTTCTCAGCATTGCCAGGTCATCACCTTTTCAAAGCAATCTATCTAYTAAGAAAGTAGAAAATTGAAAACACACGTCCAAACGTCCTGATTTCAAGCTAATTAAACTTTATAATGAATAAACCACTCTAACCTTTTTTGCCTGTTCAAAAAAGTTAACTTCAGCAAGTGATAAAGCTTCAAGGATGGAACAATTCTCAGTGATAAGGCTTCATGTACGGTTAATATACAGCACATGGGGTAAAAATCACAACCARTTCTTTGACAGTGAGCTCTCTAATTGAAAATGCTAGCAGAATGCATCTGTACAATGTGCTCTATTATACTCAGTAGCTGAAAACCATTTACAAGAGATGAGATTCTCATGAAATGACTGAGGACAAACTGTTCCTGCTTGTTTTCCCTCTACCTTCAAGAGCAGTATGGTCGTGAGAGTGCACGTCATGCATTYTGCACTGCGGAGATACTGTTCTCTTTTGCCCTGACTCTTTTGAGAGTAAGGACGAGTGACCAATCTGTGATCCCCAACAGAAGACACCTGCAAATGTTCATCTCTCAGTTGACCATTTCCTCAGGACATCAGAGCTGCTATCTGTCTCCTCATTTCATCACTCTTCTATGTTTCTTCTTTTTCTTTTGTTGTTCWTCCTGCTTGCTGCTTTGTTTTCCCTAGCAAAACTAAGCATCCATAGAACCATCTCATTAAAAGGCACTGTATCCAGACAGCCAACAATAAGAATTTAAAGGTAACTCTTCTACATGCATACATCTTTGCTTGTTAAAGAGACATATCTGAGGATTTCATATAGCCTTATAGTCCCTTTGAATATAAATTTCTTTCCAGTTTGGTTCCACTTTCTTGAGGGCTAAAGGAGCTATCCACCTTAGAGGTGATTCCCAGCAGAAACTCTAATATAGGCAATGTCAGTGAAGCCCTCCTAGGAAAAGGAGGAACTGGGGATAAAAAATTTCTTTCACTTCTGGACATGGTCCAGCCCCTTTCATTCCCTAGGGACTGACAAATTTTATCTTAGGAAGGCCTGCACAATAGAAAAGCCCTGATTGAATGGAAGGATGAATCATGAGAACAGATATGTCACAGAAGTAGGTATATCAGTCTGTGTAGAAGAGGTAGGAGGGGAATAAGTGATGCTGCAGTAGTTTAATTTTTTTTTCTGGGCAGGACATTTTTCCCTCATTCATCAGAAATATAACACTGTGGAAAGACTATTCAAGTTTCTTGTGTAAATGCAGTATAGTTGCAAAACAAAACTGTTCTTCCTCTACAGAGCAGAAATAAAAAATGATGATCCAGTGATGACACACTAGTTATTGAGTTTGATTTCTTTATTAATCTCTTCCTCAAGTAAATATTATCTTTTTAAATGAAAAGTACATAAGGTCCTTATGTAAATATTTTCTTGGGTGACTGGGTGAATGAAACTGTAAATTCCTACTAAAAGCTATTCTAGAGAATGCTTAGAGATGATGTTTAAAAGGTCTTGATGATATTCAAAACAAACACATCATGCTAAACCGGTACAGATAGAGATAAAACTCACATAGCATCTTTGCTTACTAAAGATTTGGAGAAGCTGGGACACAGAAAGGATCTTGGGGACCTGGACAAAAGAGAACAGTTTCAGTGAACTGGAGAATGGGCTTTTTCTGATGACTGAGTCCCCTCTACTCTCTAAATCAGGATGTTCATAATTAAGAGAATTTTGAATCTTGATCTTCTCCTGCAGTCTAAAAGTATTAAAAGAATTACCTACATCAGGTAGGTATTTGTAGCTTTTCTAAATGGATCCAAATCTTTCCATGATGATCCCCTTCTTTGATCATGCCCAGTCTCTTGTACATTTGATGGGTACGGTGTGTGTGTAACCTCATCCGAATTAACGCCCAAGCTTGAGAAGACGGGATGGCAGCTCACACCCTATAACTTGAGATATCCAACTGAGGGGCCTAGACCCAAAGCTTAGCTCCCTACATAGTTAGTGAACATTCAGGCAGTAATGAGGTGCTCTTAAAAGGCTTTGAATCTGCATGGAGAAGTTAAGATTATTTTAAGAGTACTCTGAATCACTCTCTGGAGGATCCAGTGAAAACCTCGGCTCCAAATTCGCGCAGCAAGCTGATACACAGTGGTATGAAAAACTCTTGCACAGCCAGCTCGCTGAGAAGCCACTACAAACTGTGATAATCTCCCTTTTAGAAGCCACTGTTATTGGTAGACCTCAAAAACACTAAAGCATCTCGTGTTTGATCTTATTTCAAAGCTCATAAAGCATAAAGGCAAAAAGGCAAGTGCCTTTGCTATCTGGAAGCTTCTAATTATCTATCTAATTATCCCTTTAACCTCTATGAGGAATATTTCAGCTGGTTCCTCCTGTCCAGGCTTCCCTACCGTTGATGTGGCAAGACAAACTTAACAATAAGGCAAAAGCTGGCACTTATTTTCAGCTTTCAAGAYCTGTACTTCAGTTTCTTCTGAAATACTGCAGTTGAGGAGTTCTTTCAGAGATCCATAGCCACAAGAGTAATCATCTGAGAAGGAAGTTAGGATGAAATGTATCAATTCTTGTGACAAGTTCTGCAAAGCAAACACTTTCCTTTCATTTATTATTAGCCTAAATGTTTACACAATTTGTACAGCAGTTAAAAATCCTCCTGCCATGTCTGTACTATGACCCTGAAGTAATGTGTGAAATTTTTGTCTGAATATCAAATAACCAACAAGCCACATTAAACATGGATATTTGAAAGGAATGTGTGATAAAAGCACATAAGAACTGAATTTAGGCCCGTGTATACAAAGGCATTTTCCAAGTCACGTGAGATAAACTTTGTTTCTAGTTATTATCTATGCCAAAATGCTTCTTCTGGTGCTTACTTTAGATTTCTTTATGAGTACCTTGAGGTGTTTATCCTCATTAAGAAAAACCAAAAAGGGAKAACACAGATGTAGCACTCAGTTGACTCTTTCAATGCCAAATTATTCAATAACATTAGATAATACAGGATTGGACAACATATCTAATGAGCTGGTGAAGGATAAGACTGTTTTTGGGGAACAAAAAATCAAGATAGATGAGTGTACAAAAGAAAATACTGCATCCTACATCTAAAATGCACACATATGCCTTTATGGTGGGTAAGGCACCTTTTCAATTTTTTTTTCAGTATCTTTTTTATACTGCAAACCCCATTACAAAAATTAGGCAGGAAGATCTGGCTTAACAATACTCAGTAATGCTTCTTGGTTACCTGTCAGTGTTGCTTTCAAGCTTTTCTTCATTACCAGGCACGAGCCACAAACAACTTAAGATTCATACCTCTCTCACCCCAATGGTGTCTGAATACAAGAACTTGTCTGGTTTTACAGGTGACCTTTTTCTTATTGTTGCTCTTTGCAGAGGAGGGATGGTGATTGTGTCAGTGTGGCCCCTATTTATCTGACCTTTCAAAAGTTTAAGAGAAATTAAGTTCAGGACACAAAGGACTATTTTCTTAGTGATGCTGAACATTTTGAACCGGATAGCTTCTAGCACAGTGTATGGACAGCAGCAACATTCAGTTTTGCTTACCTTTTCCAACTACTGCATAATAATAACCCAATTTTCTGATCTAGATCCTGTACAAAATTATTTTTTTTCCTCAGACTACTTCTCTAAGTCTCTGGCTGACTCATCATATAATGTACCTTAGAGGCCTGTCTGCCTTCTCAAATTAACTTGAACAGGCTGCCAAAGAGATGAATGACAAAACCAATATTTTCCACTTGCAAAATAATTCAGGTTATGTTATATATTTACCATCCAAACATTTATTTCACTTTTTGCCATGTAGTCGCTTTTCTAAAGAACAGATATATCATCTTCTGTAACTTTCTTTACACATATACACCCTTTAAATGAGTATCTGAGAAACAGACCCTGTCAATCCTTCCCCCCTGACTGAAAACATTTAATAATCATTTTTAAATCATAACTTTTCATTGTAATTTTAAGTGTAATTTGGTCTCTATGATCAAAAAAGTACAATCTAAAAAAATCTTGCAACAAAAAAAGTAGGTTGGTTTTTTTCAATTGTTCCATTGTTTATTTTCTGTCATGTTTATGTTGCAGAGCTCTAGCCAATGCCTGTGCACTTCAGTGGTGGTTAGGCACCCAAGTCGGAGCCGACCATCTGAGCATTTTTAAGGAATCAGGTAAAACTCCTCTTGTTTTTAAGTATAGCAAGTGTATGAGTTCACTACTCCATTAGCTTTTTGTCACAGATCTTTCTTAGTTTGGGGTGTTTGTTGTTGTTTGTTTGGTTTGTTGTGGTTTTTTTGGTTTTTGKTTTTTTGGGGKTTTTTTGGGGGGAGTTTTTGAGGTTTTTTGTTTGGTTTTTTGCTTAGTTCCACTTTTAACCATATATTAACGAGGGTCAGGTTCAAAAWCTGGGTTTTGCACTCTAAAAAATGCTTTTCTATAAATCAGAGCAATTATTACCTCTGGAAAAGTCTAGGAGTAGTATCCTATATAATTAATGATAATACTTCCTAAACAATATGGATTTTTTTTTTTCTTGGTAAGGTGAATTACGTGACAGAAGCATGCTGTCAATAAACAGACTAAGGACAGTTATACATGCAACTGATTAATAAATACTGTTTCAGTTTTATGTTCTGATGCCAGCAGTAAGAGCTGGAATTCCAACTGCGTATTTCTTGAATTCCGTATTTCAGTGTACTTTAGCTGATGCCACTTCTCATTATACTCTCAATTTCCTTTCTACAGAATGAACTTAACTTTCAGAGATTCACTAACCTAATTTTGCACAAGCATTCATTTAAGCATTTATAATTCACATAAATAACAAAGAAAATAAGGTGTTTACAATTTTTTTTCTTAAAATAGAGTCCAAAAGAGAGTAATGGCTACTTTGTTATTTGAAATATCTTGTAAAGGTTCACTGAATGGATGAATGTCTTATTATGAAGCTGCAGCTAAGACTACATTTAGAAACAGAAACATTTTCTTGAAAGTATGAAGAGGAAAAAATATGCATTTGATACTTATGCCCCAAACTGAGACCTAACATGGAAAAGCTGTAAGAASGTGTGATCCAAAAAGCAGTGAGCACAGGAGTGAGAGTAAGACCACCACATTTGAAAAGCCGCCTCTGCGTCAGCCTTGGCTACTCAATCACGTGGTAATAGCCTTTGCTTGTCTCAAAGGGGCAAGTCTAATTAGTCCACCAGAAGGATCCATAGTTTGAACCCAACACCAGTCAGGTATCAGACATGTAAAGGTTTAAAAAGTTACCAGACTTCACTGGAATTATTAAAGAAATTAGCACACACTTTGCTTTCAGTTGCAGCTTACTGGAAAGATAATTTTTTAACCTATAGAAACTCAATTTCAGTGTGCCAATATGCAATATCTCCCTGCAATGCCATGCAGCAGGCTGCAGTAAGAGAACATGTTCAGAAATCTTCCCTTCACTGCAATATTCTTGCTTGCCTATGTTGAAAGGGAATAAAATAATCCCTGGTAAATATGGAATTGTTCATTTTTCCATTTCATAGAATCATAGAATCATTAAGGTTGGAAAAGACCTCTAAGATCATCAAGTCCAACCGTTGACCCAACACCACCATGCCCACTAAACCATGTCCCGAAGTGCCACATCCACACATTTTTTGAACGCCTCCAGGGATGATGACTCCACCATTTCCCTGGACAGCCTGTTCCAATGCTTGACAACACTTTCGGTGAAGAAATTTTTCCTAATGTCCAATCTGAACATCCCCTGGCACAACCTTAGGCCATTTCCTCTCGTCCTTTCGCTTGTTACTTGGGAGAAGAGACCAACACCCGCCTCACTACAGCCTCCTTTCGGGTAGTTGTAGAGAGCRATAAGGTCTCCCCTCAGCCTCCTCTTCTCCAGGCTAAACCACCCCAGCTCCCTCAGCCGCTCCTCATCAGACCTGTTCTCCAAGCAATATCTTAGAAACCATCAGGAGGTCATGTATTCCATTCATCATATATAGTGTTTTGCATCTTCCCAAAGGCACTGGAGTGCATGGATAATTCATATGGAAGAAATATTCAATAAAATGTTCGAAACATTTTGCAAACAACACATGGCAAATAAGCCTTTATTTTCTCCTTTTGTGTTATGCTCTCTTTCCCCTTGAAAATACTCTTCTCTGTATAATTTTTGATCCAATATTTCTGTGGTGTTATTGTTGTTCTGCTACCTTCCCTAAGTAAATTACATATAAAGAATATCAGAGGATGCTTACTTGCAGCTACATTCTCAGCAAGAAATATATGCAATGAATTCACTGCTGAGAGATTTATGAGATTCTAATCAAAAAGTGTCATAATAAAATGTTTACATTGTAAAATGAAAAATCTTAGGCTTTTCAGGGTAGCAGAAAGGAAGTTTGCCACTTGGCATAGCTAAACTTTTATGAATGTTTATGAATTATTCTACTGGAAAATGAATGATGGGCTATAATAGTTTTTGTGTATATGTCACTATTCCTTACAGCACTATGATGGGACTATTCATGTATAACAGTTAATACAGCAGAGTTGGAGCTTTTCCTACCTCAGTAGGTGCTGGAGTTTTCAGAGCCAGACACTTGCTAATGCTTATTTGTATGCATCGGATTCCAGACATTTTCCAACTTCAGGGAGACAGAAGGGGCAGAAGATGGAGTTTAAAAAGAAATACATTAGATATCTGCAACAAAACCCCAAAAAAAAAAAGCAGGAACATTAAAATCCATTTTAGGACGTCTCCATATAGCTGGAGAATATAGCGATCATTCATCCATTGCCAATCATAAGCATAGACCAGACATTAAATGCCATTCTATCTTTCCCACAGAAGTCAGGGCATATTCAAAACACAGAGGGTAGCAAATCAAAAAGGTTTTAAACAAAAAAAAACAAAAGAAGAAAAAAGTCAGTTCTRTGCTGCCACCTACTCCAGATCCTACCAGAGCAATAGGAATGGGGCATGAAAGGGCAGGGTAACTGACCTGAGCACTCGCTGCCTGGAAGCGAGGGAGGGCGTACAGCATAATTTCAAATGTCCGTGGAGTTTCTACTTCAGAGTGCGCTTTGCTTGAGTAGTGAGTCACAAAGTCCTCCAGAGCCATTGGCTGTCATGGCCCTTACTAACCTCTCTGTTCTGCAGATTAGCCTGCTGGTTCATAAGATAAAGGCRTACAGCTTAAGCAAGGCTCAAAGCTGGCCTCTGTGTTCAGCTTTCCAAGACAGAGATGAAAGATCACATTATGGACAGCAGTCCATTCAGTAGTTGCATGGATCGCAGACTTCCTTCATGTTGTTCCTTTGAGAAGGCAAGTTGTTGCCAGTAAGTTGTTCTTGTTTTGTAATAGCTCATCAGAGCTTCTTCGAGCTACACTAAATCCAAGCTAACTTATGCTATTCCATTGCTGTCATTTTCCTTCCATATTTGCAAAGTTAATAGCTGACAGTGTTGATGAAATATTGCAAATAGGGCTGTCTAAAGCTCTCCCATTCCCTTTTCTGCCCTTGTCTTACTAAAAATGGTAATCTTGGTGGTAAGTTAGAAAACAAAATAATAGATAAAGAACAGTATCTTACGTGGCAGACAGATCCTGTGTCACAACTRTTTCTGTCATGTTAAAATTTGCTTTTACTCTTTACAAAACAAAAAGCCAGACAGAACACTCTCCCAAACACAGGTAAACGCTGGATTTGTCATGCCTTCAGCCTGTGAGTTCTCATGCTATTTACCATACAGCTGCTTCAGTGATCCCAACTGGTTGCTGCTTCTTGATGTTTAAATACCTAAACATCATTACAGAGCTCAAAAAAGATATAAAAGCCTGAAAAATTCAGGCCATGGCATGGTTGCAATTTCAAAGGAAAACGTGCATGTTTGTTTAATTGAAGAAATATTTATGTAAACAGGGTTCTCTAATCATACACACGTGATAACACTCTGAATCAACAGCACTGGTACACCTTTGACATTAGTTGGTTTTATATCCTTTAATATGACAGTAATTAAAACTAATTCATGCAGACTTYCCTTTAAATATACTCCATTAGCAAAGAGCATTTGTCAAATCTACCTCCAGCATACAATGCCTAATGATATCCCTAAACGTTAAAAGCCCTAATCTTGTAATTTATTGCTCCAAGCAATTTACACATATTACTCTAATAAACTGCAAGCAGYGAATTAACAGATGTCTTCTTGTACATGGAATAATTTACTATAAATTCATGCCTATTTAGTAACCGTATGATAAAAGGGTCCCTATTTATATCCTTTACCTCCACACACTTCACGGTGGTTCGGGAAAATATATAACTGCATTGACTGACTTGGTAATTAAAGAAAACGTCACAGATGATACAGTTCCTTTATCAAGAACTTAAGGTATCTGAGGTCTTGAATTGAGAATCTGTGGCAACCAGCCAGATCTCAGCAAATCTGAACTAGGAATGGCTTTTAAGCACAGATAGGTCAAGGAGAGTAAGAACTGATTAGCCCAATCAATAAAAACCCAATGGGATCTTCTGTAGCATAACTGAACTTACAGGCTCCTGGACTTGCTTTGCTCCTGGACAATAAAAAAAGTCGAGAGGACTGGTTCGCTAACATTCCCGTTATTGAGGTCGTCACTTATATGCAGTGATCATGTCACTGACAATTGGATAAATGGATAATGGTTAATACTTGATAGTACATAAATAATATCAGCACAGGTGCAACTGCTGCTTCTTCAATAAAAATGTTTTACATCAGTAAATGAGATTTTCCTCTCAGTTTGACCAACGGGAATTTGCAACTATATTATGTGAAGAAGGATCTAAGCCAACTTCATTTCCATCTCCTCCTATTGTGTGACTGTTTTATAAGTGACCTGATTACTGTAGTGTTCAGCACTTCTCATTTCTAAATGATTCTGATAGTTCAATACAGAAAATTATAACAAGTTTATTAAATGTGGGTACAGAGCAAGGAGCAGGCTCTTCAGATTAATTGCTCTTGCTTTTAGGTGGCTGATGAGACAAAATAATCTATAACCTCTTCCAACCTATCAGCTTAGCAAAAGAGAAGGGCTACTGTCACAAATCTTTAAAGTTTTTTCTSCCCTGATTAGGATTTTGTGCCTGATAAACATTTTGGTCTGTTGTATTTCAGAATCACAGAATATCTCGAGTTGGAAGGGACCCATAAGGATCATCAAGTCCAACTCCCATGTGGTTATTTTGCACGAATCACCCTGCCAAATATATGAAACATTGGACAGCGTGATGAAAAATACTTGAAAATAGGCCTTCACAGCACTGGGATTTTTATCATGTACTGATTATATAATAATTAGATTTACCATGTTATTTTTGGAAATAACTCTGAAGTGTTATAAATGTTATATCATTTTTTAAATTACAAACACTTAAGAAATGTAGAAGGCTATTAGCTTCATTGCAGCCCCTTAAACTGCTGTGAAATGAGCTCTAAATGTGCTATAAAGTGATTTCAACAATTTATAAACCTCCCCTGAGTAGCCTTGAGCAAGATGTAAATGTTACAGAAAACTGTTCTTGCAGAACAGACTCACTTCAGGGATGGGCAATCCTTTAGTGGTTTGTATTGAAAACTAAATAATATAGGTTTGTTCCTTTGGTGTTCATTTCCAGCTAACTTCCACACAGTCTCCAGAATTTGCAGTTTACCTTATAGTTTCAGAAAACAGGGTTTTTTTTAACCTTTATTCTGCATGTCCTTTCCCTGAGCTCTAGTAACACCTCCCAGCCATCTCTGAGCAGCACCCTCTCCCTTATTTCCACAGGTATTAATTTTTTTCTTAGGTACTTAAATGAAACTACTATCACATTTGAACATCTTATAATACCCACAAGAAAAACTACATTTTTTTTAAGGCACAATATCCCAAAATGTGATCAATACACTCAAGTTGTCCGATGTACTACACAAGTGTTTTCAAGTAGCTCCTGACAGAAAGAATTAAAGTTCTGAGCACTGAAGCATCCTTATTGCAAGTAGCTTATGGAGAAAGCACRGGAAAAGCACATAAAGACATGCTACTTTTTCTTAGCAAATGTATACAATATGGCATGGATTTCTAATCTTCATTTTTTGATACCCTTAGCTTTTATGTCTTTAAAACACATCTGAGAACATAAAAGTATATTTTCCTGGTAGTCTGGATATGAAAGGAATCGTTTACAGAGATTCAAAGTCATTTATCCAGCACCATTTATGAAAGCTATTTATTAGAGGCCTGGCTGACTGCCTTGATCTACCACCCCCAGTTCAAATCACTCACTTCTATCGCAGTATAACAAGCCACTGATCAATACAGAGAATCTTCTCTAAATCCAAGTKAAGTTTTTTCCCCATTAGTAAGCAGTCTTCCCCCTCCCTCCCCTGAAGCACACCAAAGCCAATCAATTTACAGTGTCTACTTCATTCTGTTTGCATTCTATAAAGTGCTGCGGCCTGATGCTTTAGGGGAGGCAGGACTTCTGCACGACAATCTGGTACTAGCATTGCCATGYTTCCATCAAGAAGCCAGAATATAAATATTTTGCCTGGAACTACATCTTACATCCACTTAGGACTATGGCTGCATGGGAGATAAATCACACAAGAATATAAACCACTCCACATTGTTAAAGCACTGGACACGGAAAGCTGTAGAATTAAACTGTAGTTTTTTACATCTATCTATGCACAAACGCTGCAATATCCATGAGAATAAAGGAGAGTTGTCTGCGCATGACAATGTAGAAGTTCCTTTTACAGACAAATCGGAATTACTTTCATTTAGAATTCTGAAGATTTTTTTCAGGGATTCTGAATGTTTCGATTTAGTTAGGTTTTGGTGTGGGTTTTGTTATTTTGTTTTGGTTTGATTTTTTTGCCTAAACATACCCTCCTTTATACTTTAAAACCCCAGACAGGAGTGGGAGGTGGGGTAAGACAGAAATATTGACCCAAATTAAAAGTGCCAGAAATCTCTAGATTCCTTAAGATTCTAAGTCCAAATCTGCTATTTTAAAAGATGTGTGTATGCCCTGGATAAGCTTGTGAACTTTTGGATACTCACACAAACTAAATCAACCCCTGAACCTTTTGTTATATGTCTGTGGTAATTACGATGGGAACTGTTACAAGAATTTAAGAGAGTACGGTTCATAAATCCAATTAACCTCTTAATCAAAGATCGCTTTGAAAATTCCATGCCACTGGATCTGTTACAGATTTTGTTATGACCCATGCTTGGCACTGCCAAAATTTCTATTTTCTGCTCAGTTAATAGTGCTTGAAAGGTCTGTTCGCAAGATTCCCARAGAATAAACATGTCTGAGAGTTTGAAATGTTGTTCTTTCCTAAAAATCAAAAGGGAATTTTGAATACTAACTTCTGTTTACATCTCTTTTTCAAGTAGATGGATTTAAAAGTACATGAAAAATTAAATTATTAAAATTAAATTAATAATATGAAACCAACAATTAGTATCTGCAAGTAAGAGTAAAAATAAAACATCCAGATTGAATGAAATTTGATATTTGAACTTCACTAGAGTCACATGTAACTTCTGATATTAGGTGACCCATTCTTGCTTGTGAAGTAACAGAAGGGTGTTATACAGTAAGAATACAGCTTCCTGGGGGARGGCCATCTTTACAGTCTATGTTCAAGTGCAACTGTAAAAATTAAATATTAAGATAAAGACTAATATTTATAATTCATTTCAGATTTTAACTTTTTCCAAGAACACACATGCTTGGATTTAAAGTGCTGTTTAACAGTCACTGTGACTGTCACAACTCTCTAATATTACAAGATTTTTCAGTGAGACCTACTACACTGCTACCTCAACACAATGAAGCAACCTGAACAGAGGAGTGCTATCTTCTGTTTCTTTACCACAAAAATTAAAATAAAAAAAAAGAACAAACAAAACCCTGTAAGTTTTGTGTGAATAGTATTCAGTACAGAAATCTGAGTTCTGATTTACTCTCACACACCTGTTCAGAAGTAAACATTCCCATGTCTCCAGTTCAACTTCTTTTCTACATTTACTGGATTCCAAGACATTCCTAGGGTTGATTATTTTTTTTTTATATGAACAACTAGGACAGATGCTCAATGCCCCAGGCTAGAGTGACCGTGCTATGCCAAGCTATGCAGCAGGTGAAAGACAAGTAAGAGAATTAAGAACAGGAAGTACGCGCTGTGAACCCTGCCCAAGACTTCTATGAACCTCAGGTTGTTTTCATACGTAAAATCTACTTCAGGCACTTTTGTATATATACAAAACATCACCATTTCAGCATTTTCTTCTAATCTCTGCAAAGCTGTGGCTGTGCAGTCTCAAATATATAAAAAAATATTAATTTTCATTTCACAGAAAGTTTTCTCCATTATTCTATGGTACAGTGGAAAGGTTTTATTGTCACTTCCTCTGGATGACCTGCCACATTTTCTGTTACACCCCTTCTTGTAAAGGTCCTGGCATTCTCAGATTCACACTGGTAAAAGTTCTTATGGCATAACAGAATGAGTTTCCATTTTTCATACGCAGCTGTAGTCAACGAGCATCTAAATAGCCTGAAAGCCTATTATCATTCCAGAAATCAGACACTTTTTTCAATAATTATAGTATGAAGTACACATCTCTAAGAAAACTATAAAGTCTAACTGTATATCACAACGCATTTCACAGAATACTGCTCTATAAGAATGCAAAATGCCAACACTGCCTTCTCATCTTAAATGCACGTATTATACTAGTATTCCCAAAAGCTCAGAGCCAGTTACCATGGATCAAGGTTTCAGAATTACCATTTACAGCATAAACTATCCAGAAAGCAAAGAGTAAACTTAAAATGAGTTTTGAATAATAATTTGTTATCACTGTAACAAAAGAATATATTCAAGCAGTCAAATGGCTGGACTTATCAGCAGGAACTTTTCAAAAAGTCTTAAAAATTTTAGGAAAGCATTTCAAACATTGCTTATGGAAATTATCCCAGAATAGACCTCACAAGATCTCCGAGTTTCCCAGAACTGAAAATCCAGATAGAAGTCTAGTATATGCAAACTGTAACTCAGCTCCACAGGCATATAATTTCTGAGAAGAAACAAAGGGGTTGCCCAGCTTAATATCATTTACTAATTCTTCTGTCATGAATAAAAACCCAGATTCATTATTTAAATTTCAGGAAAAAGATAGTGTGGGTGGTCCATTATATAATTCTTATGCTTTGCTGAACAATTTTTAAGGACAGAACATGAAAGGAGAATTTAGATCAATATAAACAATGTGAGAGACAAACAGAAAATATGTGGAATGAAGTGGCTGACATTATTGAAAGAGTAAAACAGTAAGTTAAAATTAATCCAGCTTGAAATCTTGTATTAGATGAAATAGATAAAAGCACCATGCCAGAACCATCAATGACCCTGGAAGCCAAAGAACAGTGGTGGGATGAATGCTATACTGCAAAGCACAACGGCACTGATTTAAAGATTAACACAATTTTCTGCTATTCATTTGATGCTCATTGCTGGGAAGCAGTGAAGGAGGATTCTTTAATAGGAAGGAGGAATGTCTGCAATTCAGTTATGAGCTCCCAATATAATGCTGTAAGAAAGCAAGACTAATACAACCTAAAATGTGTCAATCAAAACATTTGCAATAGAGAAATTGCTCATCAGTGGCAAGAACAGAAAACCAGCATTTAAGAGCCTGCCTCTCCATAGCACTGCTGTGAATCCGGGGTATCACCTGAGGTGCTGTGCTTACTTGTTCCTGCCTCTGTTGCTTCTGACCACATCCTTAGCTGTAAGCAGTTAGGCAGAGATGTTTATTCTGTGTTTGCGTGGTTCCTCACTCAAGACCCAACTTTGTCTTGATTTCTGACTTTGCAGCTGTACACTACTCTGTGCAAGAGACAAAAGGTGGTAGGGTCCTTAACTACCAGCTTGAGGGTTGTGGATACTAAACTTCTTGATGAAATGCAATCTCTTAAAGCATATAACACTGCAAACTTACCATTTTATTTAGCCCAGACATCCTGTTTGTATGGCTCAGCAAATGGAACCGAAAAGCACTGACAGCCATCCAAGCTGTTTCTCTCGTGTCACGCATTTTCTGCCCAAATGCACACTCAGTATTTGGAAGGTAATATATTTGTGCAAATATTTTTCTTAAAAGCAGCCCTATGGACTTATGGTCTTATGAAGTCATGAGAAAAAGTTAGTGGTTAAGCAACTTTTTWATTTCAGTTTAATACAAAAAGCTGGAAAATTGTAAGTCACAGAACAAATATTACTTAAGAGCAGGGGATGGTTCCTATCTGTCAAACATCTGGCTGGTCAGAACAGACATGCCATACGTCAATTAATGGTGTCTGTTCACAAACATAGTGTTTCCAGTGGTCTAGTGTGTGACTAATAAGACTCATTCTAGACTCTTTGTTTTACATTTTAGCCTGCATTACTGCAAGCTGCAAAATTTATCCTTGCCCAWGTAAAAAATTACAATGTCCCTGTGATATAAACATTGCTGATTTTCAGATCTCCTCTTTCCTTGGGATCATTCTGGTTTAGACTAAAGTATACCATGGATAGTGATCCAGTACAATCACTGCAGCTATTCATTTCTTTATCTGCTATTTCTCTTCTGATACTCAGTTCCACTTATCACTTCCCAAAGATAAGCATCCTAAGATTTCCCAGGAGTGGCTAGAAAAGGTACATTTAGAAGTCATTGTATTGCAATTGAATAAATAATTTTACACCACCACCCAAAACCAAAACCAGTTATAACATTAATCCTTAAAAGTCACAAACCATAATGCTCTTTTCTCTCTTTTTTTGGGGGGGGTTGGTTTTGTTTATTTTTAATCATATTATTAACAATGTGAAACACTAATTTTTTCCTTTAGAAAGCTCCAAATTATTTTTCAGGGATTAATATGACAGCTTTAACCACAGAAATATAAGTAGGGGGTTTTGGGTTTTATTTTTGTGGTGTGAATTTTGCAACGATTAGGTAATAAACTATACCACACAAAAATATGAGTGCAGAAAAGTAGTGGCCCATTACTAAAGGCAGACAAAAAGTAATAATCAATGCTTGTACCCAAAGGCAGAAAAGGAAACTTCAATCATTCAGTAAAAAAAGACCTGTCTTTTGGCAACAGGTGCAAGCCTTATGACACTTGCTGTTCTTTATAGTTATTTGGATTAGGCCAGTATTTTTACAGTTCATTTCAGAGGTCATGATGCCGACTATGCTAACAATATTGCACATCTTCATTAGTATTTGCTAGTGCTCCCAGCATAATCTTCCCTGGCCAGTGCAACACACCCCCCCAAAACATCTACTTTCAAATTTGTTTTTGATGTTAGAAGTGCTAAATTGAAAATGTTTTTCATTTTCATATGATATTAAGTTTTAATCAAACACTGATATAGTTCGCCATGTGAATTCTGTTCCAGACTAATTTACTGTTACCTCTCACGAGAAGTTCCTCTTGTGCTCTTACAAACTGTATTATAAAGACACAAGTATCCACCTGTTCCAGATAGCATTGCGAAGCTTGATGAACCAGTATTCCTAACAGTGCTGTGTTTGGCATATGAAAAATTAATAAATAAAACTGACAATCTATTTTTAAAATCAGCTACAAACAAGGCTACTRCTTCCTCAAATCTAAAGAGAGTGCTAATGCTTCCACAGCTGAAATGAATGTTGTACAATCATTCTTGGAGACACAAGGTGAACAGGTTTGTGATGGTCTGTCAGAGCCCCCACCTCAGTCCTGTCTTTTCTGTGAAGTCACACAAATTGCAGAATTTTCCTGAGCCTCAAGTCCCTACATGTATAACAGGAATAACAACATACTCATTAGTATATATTGAGAAGAGAAACATCTAAACATTGGTTGAAAAAAATCTATAATAATCAATATAGGCAGGGAGAAATATTTTAAAAGACTTTTCTCATAGGAGAAATTTTTACTTGGTAAAAAAAAAAAAGCTTTGAAAAAGCGATCCAAATTTAATCATTAAAAACAAGTTTTGAGTTATTGGGTCATTAACGCCTCAACAAGCTGAATCCGAAGTCTCACAGTGATATACTACAAACAGAGAAAGTGAAAAGCAGGCAATGCAGAAAAAGGCCCCATCCAAGACTGGCTGAGTAAGGTGAAGTTGTTTGTTTCGTAGAAACACTTCCACTAATCAAGTCTATTCAAGCAACATGGGGCTTCAGTCAGGCCCAACAGGGCATATGGACAGTAATTAAATTACTCTCTTTGGCAATAAAAGACACCACTGAGTCTTTCCAGCCAATCTGAGCCTCTAATTAAGGATGAAGGTTTTCCTAGCGCAGTTTGACATTCAGTGTCTTTCAGGTCAGCTAGGAATTAAAAATGACCTTGCACAGCACAAGCTTGCATTTAAAACTTCTCTGTTCGGAGAGTCTTCTCTGTGGGTTTTCTGAGAAATCCCTTTAGCCAACAGTTTTTGAAAGAAACAAAGGTATCTTTACTTGTTTTTAAATAAACCAAATACACAGAATTAAGGCTAGATTAGGTTAGTCTTCACATCTGTCTGAATCTCTGAAAGTTTATTGAAATTACTCTGAATTTGCACATCTTTTAAAATTAAATTTATTCCTCAAATCCTATCCCTAATATTTGGTCTGAATATTATGGCTGTCATTGAAATAGTCTCAGAATCCAGAYATATCTCCCAACTAGATTACTTTTCACCTCATATCAACAAATTCTCTGATAAGTATACAGTATATACCATTACRGCCAATTTCCATGTAGCCAACATGTTTAATTACTAGTTCATTCTCCCTACTTTATACCATCTGCAATTCCTTAACATTACTGTAGACCATTTAATATCCTGATTTATACTCCATGTGAGTACACAGATACCAACTCTTGAGGGTTTGTGGTGGATTTTAGACGAGCTGCGCTTATTCCCAAAACCCTGCTGCTAACTTCCTGCTATGGACAATTGACCATGATGGAAGTTTTAGAAGCATACAGCAGCTACTTGTTGACTCTTAACATTTCTTTATTGAGAAGAGAAAAAGTCTGTGTGAATGAGGTCACCCTGTTGTTTTACCTGTTATACAGGCAGGCCTTAAGGGAATTGACTCATATGGCTGCAGGGTAAAAGGCACCAAATTATAGTCTCTTCCAGACCCATTCAAAGTAAATATGCAGACAGAAACCTTTGCCAATGGATAGCATGCGTCTCTACAGGTTACTCATCACTGATTATAATGCTTTCTGCTCAGCCATTTCCATTCTTGCCATGCCGATGTTTTAGCCYTATGTGTATTTCTTGTCAGCAGAGCTGCTGTTAATGCACAAACTGAAGCTGTGCTCTCCATTACTGTAATAGCAATACTATGAAAGACACATGTCTCAATACAATTTATTCTCAAGTTATTCTCCATCTTTTAGATCTAGAAAAAGCTAGGTCAAATAAAGCTCTGTTGAAAAAATACAGACAAATGACTGCTTGCCTAGGAAAAAAAAAAAGCTAATACTTGAGAAGAACTATCATCAAACTGCTATTAAGGAAAGAGATAAACCAAATAAAAACGAATGAAAAATAATTCGTCTGAGACCACATGAATTGGCAATGCAACATAACCATCTTTTCATGCTGCGGTATTACTTGGTAGATTAGACAGTCAAAACATGATTTGATTCTGTGTTAGTCAAAAACACCTGCAAACAATTTTATTCAAAACCTAAATAGGTCTAACATGCTTTAACTCAGGTTTCCAGGACTAGACTCATTAACATGATACTATTAAAATCCATTGTAATTCACTTTTGCTACAAACCTCTTCCAAAGTACAGATTTATATTCATAGCTCCATTGAAACTGGGAGAAGGCTGTTTAGCTTATGAAGTTGAAATTCAGGAATTCATAAGACAAAGGACAAAAAAAGCATATTGAAACAGGAAATGGGAGATTAGGACACTATTGCTTCTGGATCTATCTTGATTTTTTTCAATTTCTTCCTCCATATGACTAAGAATATGGAGGGGCCGGCTGTGTGTGTATCTCTCTCTCTCTCTCTCTCACACACAAAATCTCTTCACGGCAATTGGTCCAAAATAAGTAATCTCACTCATTGAATTTCTGTGGTCTAATAGAAAAATTATGTTAAACTCAAATTCCTTAAAAATACCTGTAAGATCATCTCATTTGCAGGTGCTGATCAAGGATTTTTATCTCAGTTCTAATATGGAATATTCAGCATAGTTGAATTGTTGGCATTCATAAAATCAGAAAATAAATCCATTCAAATCTTTTAACAAGTTCAGTAACATATCATGCATGACCCCAATATGTCACAGTTGACAGTCCTCAGCTAAACTGTTATAGACCGAATCTCTTTCTCACATTGACACATTTATCTGTCATTTAAATATTTAWCTTTTCCATTGACAGAAACTATGATGACTATCACCTATCTATTTGTTAGCAACCTAAAAGGCTTTTTAGAGATATAAAAATAAAATTACTAAATCATGATGAGAAAAATGCAGACAAGTGACAATATGGATAAGCCTTGTGCTTTAGAAAACTTCTATTTAGTTCAGGAATTCCAGTCAAACTATAAAGATACTTTCTAGAAAAATTTCCTGTTTACTTTAAAATAGTTAATGATAGCATACACATATCTACTCACATATATTTGTATGTCTGCATGTATACATTTTTTATGTATGTTTATTTTAAAGGTCCTACCTAAACAGTAAAAATATTCATTGATTTAACCTGCCTGTGCTATTTCTGGGACAAAACCACAATTCACTAAGGATTAGTTTGTTTTATAAACAGCTTTTCATGTATCAATCTCCATCTCTCTGCAGGGAAGCGGTGACATATGGTAGGGAAGATCCTGGTCCTGGAAGTTTCATTCATAAGCATTCACTGCTTTAGGCTCTAGATTAAATGAACAGTTTGATGAATGCTCATGAAGATGTGTTAAATGGGAAAATGATTGAGCATTCCTTTTCTGTGTGGGCAGAAGTCTTTATCTTTCAGAGTTCTTCAGAAAGAAAGAGATCATATTACTGTATTTGCTCTTCACATGACTAAAATCAGCATTACTCAAAAGGCATCTAGAGTAAGAGGTAGGGACGAATGATAAACACARGGAGAGAAAGATTAAGCGAAAGGTGCAATAGAAAGTTGCAAAATTTGCCATTGAAATAATTAAGTTTAATTTTGGCAGATTAAATATTCCTTTTTGCTGTTCCTTGCATATGTTTTAAATTGTTTCTGTAAAATATTTTGTACTTTGTCAGGTTCCCGGGATTTCTGCAGCCCTGCTCCCTTCCTCCTGTATCAAAATCTAACCCAGAGACGACTAGAGAGCCAACAACAACGCACTGCTCGAGGCAACGCAGTGCGACAGGGAGAACATATGCCCAACAAGAGAACATCATACTCCAAGTTCCCATTACTGACTGACTAAGAGCCTTACAGCAGCTCCCAGTTCAATCTCTTGGAAAAAAACATCAAGTGATCCAGGGGCACCACAGCCACCCTGGAGTGGCTTCTGACATGATTTTGGAGTAAAACAGCCTCTTCACATTAGAGCTGCTGACATGAGGCTGGAAGAATCTTAATACACCTTGATGGGAAAAAACCCACACTTATGCCAATGCTTAAGTATTTTTTTTTTTTTCCTTCTGTGTTTCTGAGGCTGGAAACGTTTTAAAAACCTACATAAAAGGAGTTCCAGTCCCAAATATAAAGAAGCCCAACAGAAATAAGAGAAAGCAAGCAGCATGTGATTGTAGGAAGTCACCAGGAAGAGAAAATGAAAAGAGAAGTTCTAATATGATGGTTAAAATCAAAGGTCTTGTTTCTTTGGCATGGATGCATCACAATAGCGACAATCTAACCCAGCATCTGTGGACATAACACTCTATGACAAACGCTCCAAGAAAGTTGCTTTCAAAATCCTGATCCCCATGGGGGGTTCCTGAGACAGAAAGAGTGTGGTTGGAGGGCTTTTTTGGTTGGAGGGGAAAGATATTAGAAAAGTGTAACAACAAGACTGCACATCTTTTAGCACCTAATTAAGATGTACTTTAACAGGAGGTCAGTGTCAGGGGTTGTTAAATACAAAATATCAGATGATTTGCTATTACATTTGAGTGCTGTTGACAGCTACTTATGCAGCTGAGAGCTGGAAAAGAAGGGTGTTAAGTTTTCAGAGGGAGAGGATGAGAGAACCTATGGAATAAAATGCAATTTTTTCCTGACATTACTCATGAAGTATCTTCTGATGGAGAAGCCTCAGAGTGGATTTGGTTGCCTCCTTGATTTAGTGAAAGAACTGGTTTAAGTAATCTAAGACTCATAGGAAGCATATACTGTATATGACCCACACATTAGGAAAACTTGAAAGTTGCCTCACTGACTCTAGTGCTGACTCTGCAATTTCTAATTAGGAGGAGAAGAAATAGCATTTTGTAAATATTGGTTGTTAGACTGGGACCCTACTTGTAACTAAAAGCTCTCATTCTCTTCCCATTTGAATCTTCCCAGGGCACGCTCAGCTCCCTCAAGTCAGAGGAGTAGGTTTCCAGCTAACATTAAGGACTGTTTCCTTTGGCAAATTAACAAAACAATTTTCACAAGCTGAGGACAAGCGCTGGAGGAGTTCCATGGCACCATGGATGAACACCACTTCAATATAAATCTTCAGCAACCAGAGAGAGGGTTGTTCTGTTATAGCATATGAATCACTCCTATCAGACATACAATTTTAAAGCCCATTTTACAAAAGCAGTTGGCATTTCTTGATTTTTTTTTTTTTTAATTTGAGGGGAAAAAAAAAAAAGACATTCTGTGACAATAAAATTTGTCATTTTGATATCCTGAACAAAGATTTTCATATTACTTGTATCAAAGCATTTTTCCTTTTGCCTTTACAAATTTTAATTGAAATCATTTTTAGGCATTTGAGATAAACAGACATTAGGAATTATAAAGAAAGTCATGTTCACTTAACACATATTCAAGCATAGTGACTTTGATAGCACAAGCCTTTCGTAGCCTTCAGTACAGTTAACGCTACTTTTCACGCATACACAGAATACGTTTGATCATATACCAGCAAGTCAGAATCTTTAATAAGCAAATGCTAAAGTCACAGTTTAGAGCAGCAGTTGTACAAGTTTAGGTTCCAGTAGTTATTCAGCTGTGAAGAGCTTTGTTTGCTTGATTCTGCTCCTTTCTACAATATCCAATATTACAGAACAACAGCAGTTCAGAAGTACTGTGCCTGCTGCTGTATTTGCTCTTGTGAGAAAATTTCTCCATGCACCTTTCCTTAATGAGAATTTCCTTTGCATTATTATTGTTTTCTTGCCCCAGTTTGTTATGATTATCAAACATATTTGAATTTCTCTCTTTTTTCTAGTGATACATAAATATTTATTGAATGAGACTATTTGTATTAAAAAAAAAATATCCACTGGGCCTGTTCCAAAACACAACCTACTATTTCTTAGCAGAACTTAAACTTAATATTTCATATTAAGCTGAGTTTCAAGTTCCCAGCTCTAGTGCTTCTTAAAAAGAGGGAAATGATTTTATGATCCTAGTAAATAAACTCATGGAAAAATAACATGAAGCAACATCCTAGCATTAAAGCACAATTACTTCATAGAAACTTCAAGGAAAAATATTTTGCATTTCATCTAAATATATAGCTTTATTATAGAGTGGTAAAGAATTTTTGTATTGTCCTGTGATACACTGAAGAAACTGCTCATGTAGTGTGTTTGATACCTCTGAGCAGTTAAGTTTAACAGAGCTTAGTGATATCTTTTTCCAGCAAGCCATTTTATTGCCATTTTACTAAATTATGTACTGGGAAAGAGTGAAATTGATTAAAGTTAAATGTCAGGTAAAGGTTAATTCAATACTATAGGACACACTATAAGGATTTGTAGGCTATTTATTCTAGGAAAGAAAACTGAATTTCTTCATTGTATGTTTACTTTGCAGGTAGTGAAGGATTTAAAATATTTTGTATTTTATAAGGTAAAAAGCAATACTTTCTAYGTCTCTTCTGCCCTAAGAAGAAACAACATTAAACATGTCTCCAAACACAGTGGTGAGTTAAAACAGGTTAAAATGAGTGTCAATTCTGGACAGAAACCTGAGCTAAATCTTGGTGAGCTGGAATTGATGCAGCGCTTGAGAGGTTTACAACAAGGTGAGCTTTCACTAGGCAGCAAACGAAAGCTTAACTCATTTTGTGCTAGAGAGAACCCAATAGTGCCATCTTACAAATGAGACACTCATGACCATTTACCATTAAAAAAAAAAATAAAGCCTATAAAATTTCTCAGAAGTTTTAGTATTATCCTTTGGTATCATCTGAGATAATCTGTGGCCTAGTGGACAAATTGCTCAGGGATACTGAAGAACTTTTCTCCTCTCATTAGTCTTTAACCTCCAACCTAGGTGTATTCACAGACAATTTATAGCCATTTGTACTGCTGTCACTTTACCTGGAACTACTCTCCCTGTGTTCCGGCTTCATTCCCTTCACACATCTATGGAGATCAGGTCATAAGATTTTGCTCTGGTCAGAAACATTATTCTACCCTTCCTTAACACCAAAATACCAAAAGTTACATTTAGAAGCACTCTGTACTGGAGTAATTTATCATAAAATTAATGATGATCAATAATTTTGTTAGACAATGTGCCCTTTTTCTCCGATCAGATGCATTTTCATTAACATATGTGAAAAGATGCCAAACATAAGGTAAGCTTAAAGATAAAAGAAATAGCTTCATGCAAATATACTATTTCATATCTTGTCGTTTGAAGTACTACAAAAATCTCAGGTTGAACATCTTTTCTTTTGGCAAGCACGAACATCTATCAAAACAGCCACTTGCCCTTTTCTAGCACTTGGAAACTATTACTTTTCACACCAATTTTTCCTTCAATTCAGAAGTGTTGAACAGTGTTCGTGATACCCAAGTAAATTTCCTTTGAATCCAGCACAGGTAAGATTTTAGTTGATCTCCCCAGAGAAAAGTTACATTAAGTGAGAGGAAGAGGAAACTCGCTGCACTGCTCCTCTGGAGACTCTGCCAGGGAAAGAAACATGGAAACCAAGAGCAAAAACTGCCTGGACATCAAGAAGGAAGTTTGGCTGAGCACTGCTCCTTAGATGCACAGCACCATAGCAATCAATTAATCTGTGATGAATATTTTGAAGCACTCTCCTTGTGACAACAGTTACATAGTTACATGGCCTCACATCAAACGTGCACATCAATATACATACTACAAACAAGTAGCTGAGTGTTTTGAATAAGATCACAATCACCTTGCTTGCAGATGCATAATGAAAGAAGAGACCTTCAAGAGAGAACTATTAAAGCTATGCAAAAAAAAAAAAAAAAAAAATTCTCTAAGTAATTCAAGCAGAATTCCCATTAATTCCTTAGGCATTTCTAAATTCAGTCCAACTTCCATGTACTTTGGCTTAAGCCAACAGAAAATCATAAAAGCAAAATATTCAAAAAGAAAACAAGCCTAAATATACATGCCACAAAGCTTCTGAGCACTGCCAGTTTTAAAGTACCCAAACTTGTGTTCTTACCACCTGGCCTATCCCACCATAAACCCATCCACATAACTGGAAGTTTTCTACTGTAACATTTTTGTAATGCAGTGCTATACTACGCCTAAACTGCATTGCCTCCCATYAAGCGAGGCTAAAAAAATATCTTCCTAACAAATCAGCTTTTCTAACCACTTCAGGGTTAGAGAAGTTCAGTTCTATAGTCAGTTCTGATGACTGACTATGTTTGCATGTAACTTCCTTTCCACTCCTATTATTTGTTATAGGTTTTTGTTATTTCTGTGCTGCATTCTTGGAGTTTCTTAACTCTGCATTTGGCAAGAGCTCTGGGYGGCCTATGGGGGCTGCAAACCCAGACTTACAGAACCGCCTAACCAGAATTAATAACAAGCTGCTATCACCAGACCCCTTATATGGCTGAACACTTAGAGAGGTTTCTGGACATGGGTTACATTAACATGTTCAGGTTCCTCACTCAATAGAGAGCTGAAGAAAAAAAATTTTCACAAGATCTACAGACAGAGTTGGCTATATTAAAAAGAGTAATGTCTTAAACAAATCCCTAATGCTGCACAGATTGTGTGTRGAGGCTTGTAGGGTACAGGAAGAAGGAGAATTTACCTATGACTCCCAGAATTAACTTTCAATACCATACAATTAAAAGAGCCACACCTTTTCCACACCTGAGTCTGCTCTACAGACTTCTTAGAGCCACACAACACAAGGTGGAGTGAGCCTTCCCTCTTACAAGTGAGAAGTCTTCCACACTGACACATTTTTCTCAAAGGGTCAAATCTCAGAGTTTGGTGAGCAAGTTCTAAACAAAGAAGCTCTTACTTGTGGATAAAGCATATTGGAGTGAGTTGAACTGCATGGATAGTCAAACATTTGTATTTATCATGGAAAAAAATGCTGGAAATAGCTAAGTCTTTCTTCACAAGCTGCCTAGGTAGTTCCTAACAGAGTCATAAGGACATGTCTTGGATTTCAAGAAGAGTGACCTGTGAGAGGCCCTCAGAAACATGGTGTATTCCAAGTGCACTGAGACTGACAAGTTAAAAAGAAGATTTTAAGTAAAATTAAATATTATAGAAGCAAGAAATTATCATAACATATTTACTGCCTAAACATCCAGTTCTGATCAAGTAAATTCACCAGGGGATTGCTATTATTTTAAAGGGAAAGTTTTCTTTATATTTTATTTTGAGAAATGCCACCAATTTAAAAAATTTTACATTTTAAAATAAAATTAATAAGGAGCATATTACTTTGAGATTTCTGTTCCTACAGAAAGTGAAACTCATGCAACAATACTAGATTTCCATCTATGCATCTTAAGATGATCATTTCAAGAAAGCCACCAGTTTTTGCCCTTTTTTGTACCCTTTGTTTTGACATTTAAACTAGAACCCAGTAAATGTCATGTTTTTCATATTTAATATTAATACAGCCAACATTTTGACTTATTTTGCATCTTAATTGCTCTCTTTGTAATTCTACTATGTGAAATAAAACCTACAAACTCCTAATTATCAAAATGCACGGTGGAAACGTACCTACTGTAGAATTAATTCCCTACAAGCTGAATTCAATGAAACAATACCATGGATTAGTGCAAAAGCTACAAATTAATAGCACCTTTCAAAACATTGGTGTTTGGTTTAAGTCAAGAGAGTCAGAATATGCCCTCTAATAAACAGGACAATCTTTAATGAAAGCCCAATGTTTCTTGATATTTTCCATTTCAGTAGAAATGTGGTAAAGATGAGTGTGAAAATCTTTCTCTTCTTTCTCATATCTATATAAACACCTTTGAAAGTCAAGGGAGCTTTCAGCAATGCATTAGCAAGCCTTAAATTACCATCTGAGGTATTTACATGTCAATATTTGCCCATGCAGGAAGGAGACTGAATTAGTTCTATATGATCCAGATAAATTTAGTCAAACCCATTGAAAGTGTGACAGTTTACAACACCAAAGAATCTGCCCTAGGCTCCTGCTCTGCTTTAAATGTATTAGTCTTGATCTATTACTTTATAAATATGTTAGTGGACTTTTTACATGTATGTTTGTACATGCCTGAACATACATATACACACACACAAAATGAAGTCTTAAATTTATTTATATACTGATTTGTATCAGTATTCTAATGTTAAAAATATCAGAAAAAACATATCTGCTTGAATATTACTTCAACAAGAAACTTGTATGATAACTCAGTAATATCTTCCATAAATCACAGCGCTTAAATAAAGCTATGGCACATAATTGTATTAGTCTTATCTAGCATTTTTACAGCTAAGCAGTAAGAAGAAATGTTACAGACATAAATAGCATGCCCTGTAGATAGAAATGCTATAATGAAAGTAAAATATGAAAATGCTGCCATTTTCACATATTCTCTGCTTCTCAAAAAGAGAAAGAATTCGTTATCTGATATTCTCCATGGGATGGCAATGGTAATAACAGTATTTTTTTTTTTTAATCTATCACCTATCTGCCATTGGAGGAGAAATACTAAACACTAAGAAGGCTGGGGCATGGCTTCACATGAGAAGGTATAAAAGAAGTGTATATGAAAGCAAACTCTTGCACATAAACAGAAACAAGTTCCTTGAAAACACTCCAGTCCTGACAATGCAGCTTGAAAGATCAGTTTCCTGTTTCACAAGCAGTTCCCTATCTTCCGTCCCTGCTAGTGATATAACCTCAAAGCCTAGGACATCATCTTCACTTCAATTCCACTACCTCTTATCTTTATGCTTCGAGATCTTCTGCACAAAATGAAGTTGTTATTAATTTCAGGAAGTTCTAGAGCCCTTTTTAATAAAACGCACAGATATAAGCATTTGCTGTGCCCTCCACAGAAACATTTATTTAACTTCATGATTCTCAAAACAAAAAGTGAAAACTCCCTCAAGTCTTACACTAAACTTTCTGACATAATCCAGGCTTTGTTGTGTCTCAGTTGCTTATGTATGTTCTCACTAATCCTTATTTTCCTAGTCCACAACTCTGACTAATGGCAGCCATTCATAGCTGTCCTCTAACACAGAAGCTACCTGACTTCAGTTGCACAGCCCTTCATGATTCACATTTGTTCCAGTTATAATTTTTCATTCATTGCTCAAAAATAAAACCTCACTTTCAATCTCCCCTGATATCAGCATTTTAACCCATTTGTTACATTGTTCAACAAGTATCGCTATACTTTCTCCAAACCTTGCTCCCACTGTGGAGGAAGCCCCCCCCCAAACAATTTCATTGTCTACTGTTATATCCTACTTATAATCCCCCTTTTGCTGTGATTCTTATAAAAATAGTTCAGCAGCTTTTTCTGCTCATTGCCTTCCATTCCGGCTCAGTTTACTGACACTTGTCTCGGTTTCTCTCTGTCATCATCACCTTCATACAAATGAGTACACCACAGTACCACAGAAAAACCCTTACTAGTTTCAATTAGTTCATATTAATATTGGAAATAGTACAGCTGTGGCTTTTATCAACCTCAACAGAAGAAAGAAGCAGGTTAAGTGCAGGAAGATATACCCTTTCACTTGGATTGTAAGCCTTTTGGGACATGCAGCAATATTAYATTCTCTCATACATCCGAGTCTTGATCTTTGACTTAACATTATGATAATATAGCTAAACAGTAATTATATACTAAATATTCAAGCAGCACCATCTAGCTGTCCAAAAATTAAAGCAGAGACTGTGGATATATAGTAAACATTCGTTCTCTATGGTTCAGAATATAAACATGTATTTCTGGTGGAAAAACATGCATTCTTCATGGTTCTTTAATGGGGAAGGTGCAGCACATTATTTAATAGAGCCACTAAAAAAATCACAAGGAGCCGAAAATATGCAGCCTTCCTTTGCATCGTCTGTAACCAGAACTGCCCAGAGTGGTTGATCTTCACTTATTTTCTCTCTAAACACCACACTTCCAATTGCCTCCTGTAAGGCATCTTATGATAGGGTCTGAGATTAGCGTCCAGATTGTTTTAGGAACCAACATAGGAACATACATCTTTGATTATGAATAGTCAAAGCACACACCTTTCCATGTCTTCTGGAAGACACCACAGTGTATCAGTCATCTTTTGTTAGTACATAAGCAAGCCTACCTGTTTCAGTTTCTGATTAATATGTAACTGTAAGTCTTTAGCCACTATAATTATTACTAATTTCTAATGTTTATCAATATATGTCTCAAAATACCACACACTGTAAGACATTTCACTAATGTTCAAAGTTTCCAAATTAGGAGGTATATTAATACAACAGAAAGCACAGACTTTATCATTTACAAGGGTGATTGGATTTTTAGAAAAGATTACACTGAACTTGTTTGTCAAAGTATAATACAGACCTATCCTGAAATAAATGACTTCAATAAACATACCTACAGCTAAGAAAATGAAGGATCCTGCAGTTTTGTGACTTTGCTCTTTTGAGCATTGCAGTCATGAGACAGTATGAGTTTCTCCCTCCTTCCAAACAAAAAAACAAAACAAAACAAAAAAAAAAAAAAGAGGTTGGTAGAGTGAGAATAAGATGAGCATTTCATTTCTATGCTGCATTGAGCAGGCTTAGTCAAGGTGACATTTGGTTTCACTTGAATATTATCTTTTTAAAAAACACATCACTTTTTCAAATGGGATTTACAAAAATAATTTCACAATTACTGTGTCATAAGGATATGGCATAAGGATATGGCACAAGGAATGCATTTAAAACATCTTTAACCGTATTGAAATAAAGAATACCGACTTGTCCACTTCAGGCTCTGCTTTACTTTGTAATTATTTTAGATGACTATTTCTTAAGCTTGCCTGGTTAGGTATTCATTTGTTCTAATAGAAGTTTTCTTCTGTCAGTGGTCCGTACTACTTACATGATAACAAAAGAAAAGGAATAGCTAATATCTCACTGTGACCTTGAAGCCTGGAATGTGGAATACATTTAAATAATTTAACTATGCATAGCATCTGAAGTGATTATTACATGTCTTCCATTTTGAAAATGTTCAAGTCATGTAAAAATTGATTAGATTTTTGGTAAGTAAATCCTGTCTACTTCCACATAATAGTCCATTGACTGCTGTTGCACAGGTCTTTTCAATCACACCATATTATGCCAGAAATGTAAATATACGCACACAATATGCATACAGATTATACATATAATGCCATACTAATATGCATATGTTTCTATATTCAAAAGCAAAAACTTTATTTCAAAAGGCAAATTACTGAATGATAGTAATACATTTGCCCTGGTCTATTATTTTCAAACTCAAAGGACTTAAAAGTCCTTGAAAGAAATGCCAGATAAAGCTGTCATGAAGTTTATGCTCACCACATAAGGAAATAGCCATGTCTCTAAAAGAAAATGATTGTACATTTCTTTACCAAGAAAATATAAAAGATGTGCATTTTTATATTAAACAGCCTCATACGAGGCTTGTGACTGCAAACTGAATTATGACGACAACCAACTCTTCCCATGAGGGAAGAGGCACTGCTGAGGGAATGTGCCACCTCACCACAGCCTGGTTGGGCTGCGGGAACAAAAGACTCCTCAGCAGCAGCCCCCTGCATTGCAGCACTTGTATTTGCTGCTGGGCTGCCAAGAAAAGACAGGCAACATACACACACCCCCACAGACCCCAATCCAAGCAACAGGCCTTGGGTCAGTGGAAAAGGGTCTTTTCATTTCACAAGCTCTAGCAAGGCTTTTCTCAAATACAGATTGAACATTATTGAAAATGTAAAGTCACCCCTTTCTCTCAAAAATAGAGCTACAGTCAACACTTCAAAAAAACTTACTGGTTGGCAAGTATAAGTCTTTGAGTAAGCTGAAGAAAGAGGCAATCTTTATACCCTGTAAACTATTAGTGTCTGCTGTTAGTTTCTTCCAGCAGCATCTTCTGCTTACAAGTTTCCTTAAAAGGCTAATAGATGTGTAAATTTTCCTTAACTAGTCCCTTCCTAAGATCCCCCAAATGACAGGTTATGCCCCAGAACATGTGTCCTAATCACCCCCACCTTCTTAAAGCACCTAATATTCTGCCTGCTTGCAGCTCTAATCTTCCATGCTGAGCAACACAGAATCATAGAAAAGCCCAGGCTGGAAGGGACCTCTGGGAGTCATCTAGTCCAACTCCCTGCTTACAGCAGGTCCAATGAGATCTGACTGTCCAGGCAAGTTTTAAGTATCTCCCAGCATCTAAAAGTAAAATTGGCTTTTTTTTTTTTTTTTTTWTKCTTTAGACTTGTATGAGGTACGGGACTTAACGGCAAATAATAATGTAACAAGATGAATAATACAGGCAAAAAGCTTTTTAGGAATATAAAAAGCCCTTGGTAGCACCTTGCTTGGTTTCTTTTTCCTTCCCTATGAAGTGAAAAGCACCACTTCAGCTGTGTTGACAGAAAATAAATTATTTTGTTGTTCACCATTATCAGAAGCTGTTGAAGGATGACATTTTTTAGCGGCTAGAAGAGTACAGAAGAGTGGAATGAGGTGATATCATGGCYGATCATTTACTAAAAGTTGGCAAAACTTTATTCTCTATAAGTTTCATGTAGAGCAAAGAATATCTGTTAGAAAGACCAAGAAACCACAGAATGGTAACTCTGTGCAGCATGTTTCTCCTGCATAATTAATATTATAACTTACTCAGGGTATTACAATTGGCATATATAGGCACACTTTTGTGTCAGTGGAGATGGTTTGAGCATATTAATTAACACAGGATATAATCTTATCTCCCAAAAAAAMCCAATTCTCAGTAAGGTGACATAACCTTATTGACCTCAATACTAGTTTGCTGGGACTATAACCGATTTTGGATGAACAAAGACTCCAAGAAGTCTCTTGGGTTTGGCCAAATCAAAATGTCTTAGTTCATACATAGCCAAAAAAAAGGTCAGGGCTGTTTTGTTCCTGCTGGCACAAATGTATGATCAGCCTTTCTAAAGGTGTCTTTCCATATAATAGGGGACCCTCAAGACTCTCAGGGCTGTGTCTATGCTTCCAACACTAGATCCTGGCTGCAGCCAGGGAAAGGGCTTGGGAGCACAAGGCACATGTGCATCATCCAAGTTCAGCCACTGCACACATGTCTTTTAATTTACTTGTCCCTGTCCAGCTGTTGATGTGGATGTGACCTTTTCCACTTATTTAATACTTCATCTGAAATTTATCTTGTTTACTGATATACAGTGATATTGTCCAAGGATAATTCAAGATTAATCTTAATGACTTCTTGCCAGCAGGCCGCACAGACATTTTGCAGGCAAAATGTGCAGTAACCGTTTTTGAGGAACCTCCCTTTTTTTCCCCAGTATTTCACAGCACCATCAGGGACATACCAGTTCTCCAGCTGAAAGCAGTCAGAACGCCTTTAATGGAAAACAAATCCATTCTAGCTTGAGCATAAGTATACATATTATGCCACTATATTTTTACCCTTCACCTTGCAGACTCTCTCAACAAAGAAAAAGCTAGTAAATAAACAAGGTCCCTGAAAAATATCACCATTTTAAAAATTTAACATCACAGTGATCTCTTTTTTTTTTTTTTCTTCAACAAAAGAAACCAAAAGAATCAAAACCAGCTGGTGCCTTTGGTCTTACATTGGAAAAATCATAGGTTTCCACCTCTGTGGAATATTCCACAGGAAGGTAAATTGTCCTTCTCACTCATTTACTTAGGCACTCAGCCAGTTCTATGCTATCAGGCACACAGCCTACACAGATTATGAATTTACAGAATAAACACCATCTCCTTTCACTCTATTTAAATACAGATTTATTGCTTTTATGTGTTGGCTGCAGGTTTTTAAGCTACTGTCAGTTTTAATTTATGAAAAGACAAACAAACATGATCTCTGGATTCATTTGCCTGTGTCACTGACTATCATTTACTCTAGAGGACATTTCTGTAGGCCTCACCTTTGCCATTCATAGCAGAAAATCTGTTGATATAGAGTCCTGCAATGATGCTTGGGAATATTGTTCCTTTTTAACAGTCATATAAACAAGGCAAATAGTACTTAAGGGCATTGATTGATAGAAGTTCTCATTTCAAGCTGAAACAATACATTATAAGAACTTGACATATACCAATTTTTAGCAATTTCAGTAGAAGACAGCCTTTGTTGCCAGAATTCAAGACTTCTGAGACGAAAAAAGCAAAGTAAATGCTATTCTAAGTTGCAGAACACAAAATTAATTTTCAAATGAGATAAGAATACAGCAATTTGTAGCATAATAGGACAAAAACACTTGAATGGGTGATATTTTCAGAATTATGCACACATTTGCAGGTAGGTAGGAAACAAGATGGAGGTAATCATATACCTGACATTCAGTGTAGTGAATCACAAGGAAGCAATCTAGTTATGCTGGTGCACTGAAGAATAATTGGTTAGTTTATTGACTTGTGAAGAAAAATCACTATAACTTAATTTAACATACTACATATTTTCTTTTAGTAAATAACATTTCATGTGTATTTAAAGATTTTTTTTTTCTTTTTTCAGATCACAAATCCTGATTTATACAGATCACCAATGTCTTTCATTTCTCTAGATGCCAATTGTCTACAACATATCAATATGAATTGTATGATTCTGTGTAATTATTCAGTTAAATAAAAAACCGTATTTGGCCAAATGGCCTAATGTCTTGCAGCTACATCAGGACAGATATTATCACTAGCACTTAATGGCTGTTGATTAACATAGTGCAAGGATGATATTAAATTAAAACAATGTGCTGGGTTCCAGGAGGTCGCACTAAAACAGCTGGTGAGGTTATGGTTTGGTTCCTTTGCAATATGATCGCTAGTTTGCTGATGAAGTCAACATAACACATTAACATATGCATTTCTTTGTGGTATCTTGAGGATCTATATCCTTTAAGTATGTTTTCAATAGACAGAAGCAGCAGCCCCCCCTTCCCTTGTCCTCATTATCTAGGCATCACACTGCTCCAATATGCATTATTTTTAGACCAGTGATGCCTAATGATCCCAAGATCTGTAAGAGGACATTTGTCCCCATTAGCATCAAGACTCAAATAAATCTTTACGAAGCTAGCGCCTCAATCTCTAAAATCCCAAATTCACTCCGCTCCTTTAGTTTGTGCCCTGAAGGCCACCATAAGCACAGGCAGATTATACTAGTTCCTCTTCTTCTCTAACACACACAGACTCGTCAGGAACACCATGACTGCAGATTGTGATTCCAGGTACCCCTTCAGTGAACTTGCCTGCTCAAAATGGGTCAGCATTTTGATTGTTTGTACTTCTGACAGGTGCCAGAAAGTCCCAGCTCAAGGAGCAAAGGCCCCAGCCTCAATTTGTTTCCCATGCCATTCCATAACACTCTTTGGTCAGCCTGGCCTGTTCTCTTTGATAAAGCCTTCTTTTTACCAGGAGGTATGAGTTCAAGATGCTACCAGAGCAGCTGCAGTGATGGAAAACATCCTCTGAAGGATGGCCTCAATCCCCAGCAGACTTAGGAAAACAGGCTACTTTATTAGGAGAGCCAGATCCAAACCTCCTCTAATGAGTCTGGCCTATGACAGTCCCACTTTCCTCTTCTCAAGCAGAGGCGGCGGCAGCAGCATGCTATTCCATTTCACCATTAAATAGTGACTAGGAAACTTCACAGAAAGTACTGCCTCTTATATCGCATACTGCCCTGGTTGTATGGTGGGTGAGGGAGACTAAAGGTTGTTGATGTTTGCCAGAAAGGCCTCTGCAAATACCTATTGCCCAATACCTATTGCCAAGGTAGGCTTCATCCAGAGAGCAGTATGAATGCAGCCAACTCTCTACAGTGGGCACAAAATTTGAACATTGATGCAAAGTAAAGGAAATAAAGCTCACTCCATGGCACACATAATTAAGAGAAATAACCAGTCAGATACTCTGTGTTGTTTTTATTAACATGTACCCTCTCACTCTAGTTGAATCATGAAATAAAGCCAGTTTTTCAGCCCTGCAACTCCAAACTTTAACCCTGAACCAACCATAATCAGTCAATTCACACACTTCAGATCTCATTATAAGTAATTCCTGCTTGATAATTCCAATCCTGTTTCCAACTTTACAGGACTTGCAGAGGCCAGCAAGGAAACCTGATTTACAAAGGTGGTCCCAACCCTTAACAGGAATACAAGCTTTGCCACCCAATTACCCCAAAGTGATTTTACCCATCTCATAATTTGCCATAAGCCCAATCTTCAGCTAACCTCATCTTAGCTCTGCAACTTCAGAATAATCCAGTAATCAAAAAAACCTTTAATCTTTAACAAGATCCTTTGTAGGCATGAGCCTACAATTGCATTTTTCTAAATTTTAACCCTAACCCCAAACTTTCACCTTAATTTTTGTCATAACCAACTGCCAGCATATACCCAATGCCAAACTAACATTAGCCCACTGTACTCTAGTGGGACTACTTCTCATCCTTGCTTTACAGACTTTCAGGATCCAGTAATGAAATGAGTCATTAAATCCATACTACTCTTCCCCCTCACTGTCCTAATCATCTGCTTAAATACAGTACACTAAACAACACTACTCACAGAAGAAAAATCTAATACCTGCTTTCTGTCTCAGCCCCACTATTGCAATTTCATCCTGCAAAGCCCAGATAGACTAAGGGAGAGGCAAATAGTTTACAAAGAATTCTGAGGCTGATGGATCACGGAAAGGGAAACATTTCAAATTGAGATTACAGTTCAGAGCTGTAGAAGCTGAAGCACTACAGTTGTTGCTGTGGTCAGTAAGGTAACATAGTTCCAGAGGAACTCAACAGTGCTGCCATTCACAAACTCCTTATAATGAACTCTGAGGCTGTAATACACTCCTGGGCTATATAGCTAAGCATGACAACATTAAGGTTACATTTTGAGATAAAAAGGATTCAAGAATTCAAGTTCCTTATGGTACACAGGACTTTCCTTCCTTCCAAACTGCCATGCAATCTGTAACTTCTAAATTGAATTTAAAAATTTAAATTAAAAAATATAAAATTTCAAAACTGTAGTGCAGACATACAGAATTACCAAGTCAGATGACTTCATTCATAAAAAGCTTTTAAATAAGTCACGTTCTCTCAACCAGATGTCTTCCATACAATTGTCAGTTATGCATTAAACCTCAGCCAACACATCAGGAGTAGTAAGACTGACCCTCCCTTGCATGCTTCCCCAGCTTCTACTGAGTCTGCCTGCCCATCCTGCAGCTGCTCCAGGACCTCGCCATCAGGTGTCTCATAGGRAACCTGGGAGATCTGCTCTGACCCGTCCTGCTGATCTTGAACAGTAACACTCACTTCTGCCTGTCTAAATTTGAGACAAAGAAATAAAGTAGAACATGTACAGTAAGCAAAGAGCAGTGGAAAGTTACCAGCTAGAAGAGTGAGAATACAAATGGGGCTAAGAGGATGGTAAGCAGAGGGGACCGAATCAAGACCTGGCAGACTGCAGTTGGAGTCCTCATGGTCAGTGTTTCTCCCTGGCAGCTGTCCCCAGGCTACATCACCTGTCTGCTGCCTTAATAGAAAGAGAAAGAAAAGCTCCCTGTACTGTTGACAACATCTCATTACTTAAAGATTAACTCAGTTTTACTTGTGTGGGAAGTAACAATACAAAATTAAAGATCCTGGCAGCACTGCTGATGGACTCCACATGGAGCTAGGAGGAGGTGCACAGATTTCCACATGGAGGTGTTTGGCATCAGAAGCCAGTCTGCATATCCATGGCCAAAAATCAGTGCTTCAATTGCAACCAATAGTTGCATATCTGTGATGAGTTCCTTTAACAAGCAGATATCATAGTTTTCTAATCAGAGAATTCTTTATATTATGACTCAGTGTGTTGTATACGAAACAGCTGTTTCGTGTACCTTTTGTCTCTCAATAGGTAGGGCTATATTACAAAAGAGGGAGAGAACAATTTCTACTTCACTGAAGGTAAGTTGTCAGCTACATTTCTCATTTTAAGGACTTACGGGCAGATTTCCAGGATATTTTTTTGATTATTCTCAAGACATCCTCAGACAGGTCACCTGGAACCCAACCACGTTAGCCAAGTAGTTCTGTTGGACAGTAATGTTATCTGACATATCCAAATTGTGTGCAGCTGGTATTTGAAAGATGAACTCAAAAAAACATAAGCGATGCTATATGTTACTTGGCATGCCCACAAAAACACACACTTGAAAACATACAGCACTATACCTGCAGGAACAAAGAAAAAAATTCACAGTTTTCAAGTGCCTACATAATAAGGCAATATAGATGCACATTCCAAGCAATAATGATACATCTCTACTTTCTACTTAAAATCATTCTTTATTTTTTCCTTTTTAAAATAAAGAAATAAGTATATGTATACTTACAGGTAAATTTATCTGTTTTTTAAATCAGTTAGCCATAATGATGCATATACAAATCTCAATCAGAGAAGAATACTCAGAGTCACTCAGTCACCCCAAAAGGGTCAGAGAAGCACTGCTAAGCAGAAATTATCCCATCATGTCAGAAACCACTATGACACACATGACAATATCATATCTTCACCAGGCGACTAAAAGATTATTTATCTTTATAGCATCTTCACCTAGATAAAAGCACATAAAGCCAGACCTCCAGCCAGTATAAATAAGCATAGCTCCCTTGAACGTAATGAAGTTAGACTGACTTATAACTGAGGRGATTCCACACCATGCGGCAAAAACAATTTTTATATATATATATAAAATAAAAATACATAAACTCCTACTTCCATCTTTATACAGCATCTAAACACCCTGTCTAATGATGCTTGGGACTAGCATAGAACTAAAATACTAATGAAATATAATAAAATAATCTAAATGCTCTGCTAGATTTTGTGAAGAGAGAAACAGGTTTTACTTCACTTTTCCTAAATATTAGAATTGGATGCACTACTTTACATTGTCCAGCTAAAAGCGATTGGTTGACTTTGCACCTATTTTTTACTCCTTACTTTTACCACAGATCACTCATTCCTCTCAGATTTCAAAGCATCACTCAGTATTGTAGCAAACTTTCATAGAAATCAAGAAACTAATCAATACAGATTAGATAGTGTTGTTTAAAATTGCTCTACATTTTAAAATTAAGCAATAGCTATGCTGTAGTTTTTAAAGATGGCTCAAATCCATGAAAAGAAATCTAACAGGACACAACCACCCTCATTTAATTCCTCTTATTTCAGAAAGTTATCTTCTGGGCACATTTCCCCCTTCTCCCTCCCCCCCCCCCCCCCCCAATAATTAACCCACATTCTATGTTGGAGCTGTCATTGAAAAATGGTTTACAAAAAGCTGTTGGAACAGTTTTAGTGCAGYCAGAAGAGCTCATGCCCAACTTGTACAGAAGGCCACCTATCGTTAACCAGTTTTATAAAAATTAGCGTGTTATAGTGCCGACCACTTCATCCTGGCAGGCCGTCCTCCTGCGGGTGCGAGCCGCATTGCCAARCGGGCTTCACTCTGGGCTTGGTTTTACTGAGATTTTTTTTTGCTCTTATCAGCTCTTTATCAGCTAAGATACCAAATCATGTCCAAGATTATAAACAGCGTACATTTAGAGTGATACGATCTCAGGTTCTAACAGGTATTTAATAGTCCCCCTCTGCCCCGCTCCCTGGATAGAAAAGAAATGTAACAGTTATCGCTTCAGCACAGCTATGCCAAAGTGTACGAGAAGTGGCTTGACTACTTTATGGCTTAAGTAAAATTGAACTCATGAGGCGAAAACCTRATATAAGAACAAAACTCTTCAGCAAGCAAAACTATGGTGTTTATGACTGTTGAAATTTTGACTTCGTTCTACAATCACTTAAGAACACAGCTAATTGAAATAACTGCATAAGCCAGCTTTCAGTGGACTATTCATAAGTAAAATTACTTACRATTGCAGGATTGAAACCTAAATTGTATGATTTTAAACTGATTAGTTTTTCATTTACATGTCTGTTATGTGGAGATTTTTTGTTGTGTCTTAATGCAGGAAAGTACTGATTATGCAGGCTTTTTTTTCAATATTTGTATATTTATATAGGGGTGTGTATGATTATAAAATCTTCACATCTTCATAAATAGATTTTTACACATCCATCCTCTTCCTGAGCAGTTTTACAATAAAGACAAATTTTGTATCAGTATGGGTTAGTTTTCTTACCTATATTTGTTCTGGTCATGCCTTTTATACCACAGAGATATGATTTTGTAATCCTGAATAATTGGCTCTTCTGCTTGTTTGTTTGTCTTTAACTCTTAATTTTTGATCTACCCAGAATCAAGCAAAGGGGAAAACAAAGATTTGTAGCTGTAGCAGGCTGAAAATCTCAGCTTGGCATCCAGAATGCTGCTGTGCTTTAAAAGAGATGACACTGAACTCCTTAGCCACAGCTACAGTCCTGAACAGTACCAAGCGCTTCACACAATGAATCCAAAGCTGATCAAGCCATGATTTAATGGCAAGCTAATTGGGTCACTATTCTGTTCAGAGTGTGTATGGTGCATCCCATATAACCACTAAAGCGGTGGTTCCTCTCAGGTTGGTGAAACACTTCATGAGACCTGCAGAAGTCAGCAGCTACAAGGAAAGTCATCTTTCTCAAGGTTATCCATCGCAGGATATTCTGTAGCACAGCGGACAGAACATACTTCTTTCTTCTAAGAGTTCAATATTTCTCTCATCAAGAAGAGCTGAGACATAAGCCCAAGTCTTGCACATCCTTACTTGGCAATACGGCAAAGGAAAGCGAGTTACCATTTGCACCTCTCCATCTTTAAAATTATAGCTGAAATTGTTCATTTAGGTTTACCCAGATCTACTAATATTTTCTGTTAACCAAAACTGCACTTTAGCAAGTTAAAAATTCAGGAAAAATAAAAACCAATCAAGTCAAATGTTAATAAAGGGTCACAAGCTCACAGACTTGTTATCTTTACAAGAGAGTCTAGATGGATCTGAAAAACACACCAAGGTCTGTTACCCTCTTTCAGACTTTTTACTTGCTGGTTCAACACTGTGAACTTCATATTCCCATGTAGTTCCCATTTTCCTTATGGGGAAAATTTCAAAGAAGCAGCATCACCAGCAAAGCTGTAGGTCAAAGAGATGAAACAGATGCCCTTTTGTGGTACTTCTCAGAGATCCTCTAGCCCATGCCCCTAAATTATTTTGAAGTGACATATTTCTACTACAAGCAGTTGATGCAATGTCCACTGAGAATGATAACACTRAAATTATTATTTCAGGTTCTGCTGTGATTCTCAAAACTCAGGCTAAGCAACAGTTAGTCTCCTAAGGAACAGTTTAATTCCATATGTATTTATTGAGACGCTCTCTCCGTTTGAGATATAGAAAAGAGGGTAATTATTTTTCCTATGTGTACCTGAGAGTCAAACTGTAGCTGGTGGAACAGAACAAGCACACATCTTTCATTCCACGCAATTCAATCTACTTGTAAACACAATATCARGAAAAGAAATGAAAAAACTTTATAAGGAAAACACCTGTGCAATCTCCAGAATAAGCATCAAAGAAATAATAAACCGGGCTTTGATTCAGAAAACAATTGGATTTCTAAACAATAGGGGGTTTAATTGGAGGAAACATTTCATTTCCAAAACAAAGGAAGGAATTCATGGTAGATGCCTAAGCRAGACCTCCGCAGCTGAGTCAGAAAGGGCTTCATTATCTGCATTTTTCAGAGTTAGAGTAGTATTTTATGTAATTAAGCTCTGCACCTGCAACAATCTTACAATCACTGCAGTGATTAGTCCAGCTGTATTTATATTTTGTGTAAAGTTGATTTTACTTCTGGTTTCTTCTTCACATTCCAGCTTTGACAGTAAATTTACTTTGCAGAATATGACTGGGATTGGATTTGAGGCCTTCTGTTAAAATTAAACTACTAACAAACCATATTCAGAGAAAGTTGAATTAGTAAAAGAGATGTGCTAAGAACTGGCCTCGGAAATCCTCATCTTGCAAGGATGACTATGAAGAAACTGGCAAATATATGAAGAAAGATAGGGTGCAGAAGAAGGAAGAAAGCACAGACTGGGAAATCATTCAGCCATAATTACAAAAAGGCCTTTGAAAACCTTTACCTTTAACATTTCATTATATGAAACCAGTAAAAGAAATTATAAAGTCTACATCAGGAACAATTTCCATGTGTTTATAAAATGCCCAGCAGAAAGAAATCCATGTTGGAACTCTTAGCCACTATACTAATATACAGGAATAATAATTTTAAACTATGCAGATCTGGTCTTTCCTAAGGTATCCAACTGTTACAAAGAAAAATATTTTTCTAATAGCAACCACTTGCTACCTCCTCCAAGACAGACAGAAATCTCTCAATGGACGGTAATTCACTGCAGGTTCACTTGTGTCTCCTGATCACCTCCTCATTTTCTCTGGTAATTCTCCTATTTTTGTCCTTGATGAAAAGAGCAAGTCTTTGGCCTAACAACTGCACAATATTTTTGTATATTTGAACTGAAAAAACATATGATTAAATCTTTCAGTACATAATTCTTGAACCTTGTAAGTGAATAAGATCAGCAGCAAGGATATGGAGCAGGCTTTTGCCTTCAGCTCTATGCTTTGCTTTAATTAGTCATACCTGGTAATTTTTATAAGCAAACGAACATTACAATCATTTTTAATTGGCTAACATCGTCCATGAAGAAAGAGTAAATGTCAAGAACTGGAAGGGCTAATGGATCTCTTCAAATGACCCTAAAAGCAAATACCAAGGCCAACATTTAAGAGAATAAAGAGGAAAAAAGAACAGAAGCTTTTTCAGTGTCAGAGGTACACTCAACCTATTTTTCCACTTTATTTCGGGTTCCTCTTTTGCCTTCCCAACACACCTTTCCTGTAATTTGTCTCAGAATTACTTGCTACAATTGTTGGTGAWATTACAAATGAAAAATAGCACAATAATTAAATTCTGGCACATCACACTTTTCCTTCTCCCCTGCTGAGGAGAACACAAACACACTTAATATCAATATAAATTGATTTCAAACTAAATAAAAAGCAGCATAATACCCAATTCTTCATCCACCTAAACCAGAGTCTGTCACGACATTAAAGTGATAAACCTGGGAATCAAATTTGTCATGATACAACTTTAATTCTAGTGCTGACCATAGAAGACATAGATCAAAAACTTGGAAAAACTTCTATTTAAAGAAAACTGAGTGAGCCACCACCAACCCCTGAAGATGGAAAAAATAAACCTGTCCAACTACTAGTGTATTGGCAATTCAAGTGAGTGCTTTATGTTATTATTATTATTAAAAAAACCTGTCATACATTCAAAATTGAAATTTTAATATCATTTTGAGAATTCACCTGTAGCACAAGAGTCTGTGCTAAGCACAGCAATGCTGTATTTTGTCTTCAGAGTATACAGGTTCCCTAAGCAATAGAAGGCTACCCAGATCTTGGAGTTAGAGTTCTCTTCTGCTACAGATTTCCTGTGTAACTTCAGATGCCTCACCAAGAAATAGGCTAAAGCACTYGGGCAATTTTCCTAAGCGTCTTTGGGGAGCCACAAAATCCTCATCTCACTGCTTAAATGGCTCCAGCTCCTAGGCTTTATCTAGAGTCATTTACATGCAAGAGGGTTGCTCCCAAATACAGCTGTGACACAGCCATCCGGACCCTTCTGCATTGGGCAAGACATCAACCACTGCGCATTTCTCTGCTGGTAAAACCCTTCCATCTTCTTTCAGTGTCTTCATTTCTTAGGTCAATATAAAATGGAGCTAATAATCTTTACCATATAGAGCAGCTGTAAGGACAGACAGGCTGTGGGGGAGCGTATGCCTTTACTGTAACAGAACAATACAAGTAGCAAGAAAGAAGGAAGAGAAATATTTGCAAGTCAAGCCTAAACCACATTTCACTCAAACGCACTGATCTGTCACAGTCACTTTTCCCATTCATTCTCATAGGAAATGCTACTGGTGAGGACAGATTTTCCTGGAAAGCCAAGTTACAGAGCTTTTAAAGTCAAACCAATTATGCAGCATATACCTCAACTGCCCCCCTCTTTCTGGCAAATCTTCAAACACAAAACGGGGCTTTTAAAGTCCTACTCGGACAGCTTGCTCACCCATTGCTCCTCCAACAATTTCAATTTAATTATTTCAGAAAAGGGGCAAAATGTGTCCTCCAGTGACCCTATCCAACCACATTCATGGGGCATGGGACAGCATTTAAACAGCTTGAAAACGTATCATACATGGGAGATTTTGTACAAAATATACACCTTAATGCAAATGGATGCATTTCCGAAGTTGCAGCTTTTGATAGAATCATAGAATCATAGAATCATTAAGGTTGGAAAAGACCTCTAAGATCATCAAGTCCAACCATCAACCCAGTACCCATGCCCACTAAACCAAGTCCTGAAGCACCTCATCCACACGTTTTTTGAACACCTCCAGGGATGGTGACTCCACCACTTCCCTGGGCAGCCTGTTCCAATGCCTGACTACCCTTTCAGTGAAAAAATTTTTCCTAATATGATGCAGTTATGGTCATACAGTGAAGTTTATACCTAGTATACTTATTTTCTCCCCTGTAATTAAATGGTAAATAATATACAAAATTGTTCAGGAATACCTACTTCAGACAAAGTCACTATGCAAAAACAAAGATCCATGAAGACTAAATATTTTTTACAAAATTATTCTAAATCCAAAATTAAACATTAATCARGAACAGATCAAGTGAGATACTTTGGTACTGCCTCTTCTCAAACAACGTATCTGGATCTCAGACTAGTAGCATTAGCTAAGTGCTCTTCAGAGACCTCCACTTTYTACCTTACTCTAAATAACTCATTGTCTTGTTCAAAGCTGCTGAAACAAGGAATGAACCTTCAGGTTCCTGCCACGGAGGTTTTCAATCAAGATCTACTTGAGGAAATTCACCCTGTTCCGCTCATTCCACATACAATGCAAAGCCTATCTGCTACTCTCCGAGGGATCTCAATAACAACAAAATCCCCATTAACTGCGGATGACAGTGCTAGCAGGTACTAAAATTCATTTAGCAGTTCTCTGCTGTTCGTAGCTACTGTATGCTAGCCAATCTGTAATTTTAAGTGGTATTTCAGTAAGTACACAGTTCTCACCATTTATGCATTTCAGTCCCTTATAGTCCTAGCCTCAGCACACACTTTTGTGAGTTGTTTCCCATCTTTTAGAAGGCAAGAGAGACTAAATGCTTTCCTAGAATAATACAAAAAAAAAAACTTTCTAGCACATATCTTGCATGACAGCTGATCCTAACCTGCATTGCAGTCTGTCTGTGGGCCGCAGCAGGGGAAAAGCCCCGGCCTGCCAGCAATGGTGGCATCCTCATGGGTTGGCATCCTCCCCGTGAGCACCGTGGCCATGTGCGTTATGCTCAGCACTTCTTCCTGATTTCATCTAGGCTCCATATGAGACCTGAAGCCCAGGGACATTTCCCTGTGTATTTTTTTCAGGTCAACAGATCTAAGATAATGAAACAGCTATTTGGCCGAGCTTGCCAGAAAGGTGTGTTCACGGTATGACACCAAAGGGCATGCTGTGTGCCTGGCACAGCACAGCATAAGGTGTTTGGAGTATGAAGGCTTCACCTGGAATAAAATACTATTCTGTGCAGAGGAAGCCAAACTTTGCAAGTCAATGTTTTTGCTACCTGACTGGAGCAGACTGTCCTGTCAGCTGTGTCTGGCTTGCCTCAGGGGCAACCCGGGAGTGAAGTACCATTCTTGGGGTGGGGAGAAACATTTAAGAAGGAAAAGCAAGTGAGCCAGACTGATGGCAGAGATTCCCAGGCAAGCCTACATACTGTATGCTTCTGGCTTAGGTGACCAAAATTCTGCATGAAAGGACAGTGTATAGCTTTGCTCTTTCTACATGTTTTGAGCGCTAAGACTCTGCAGACACGTATTTTACACCACAGGTACTCCTGGCCGAACTGGTAGACCAGTTAACACAGCAAGAAAAGACATGTCAGACTCTGCAGCTGCTTGAAGTCATGTCAGAATTAAGCATTTCCCAGTTGCTAAACATCTCCACATCTACAGTAGTTCCAAAGGCTTATATTTGGGTGAGGAAAGACACTTGTTTGGATGGAGCATCAAAACCAAAGAAAATTCTCAAAAATAACAATCCGGATGTTTTGGACACAAGTTACTTGCAGAAAGCAAAAAGGGTTTTGGGGGGTTTTTAGTTTTGGTGGRTTGGGGGAGAAGGGTTGGTTGTGGGGCTTTTTTTGTTTTTGTGGTTTGGGTTTGTGGGGTTCTTTTTGGTTTTTTGTTTGTTTGTTTTTTAACAGCACAGTCCTACAAGTCTTTCTGGAATAATATTTATGGCTTGTGTTCATACAAAAAAAAAAGTTAATCTAAAATCTACCTAACACTGATAATTTTTTATAAATATGTTATCAATAATTGGAATACCTTGTTTTCTGGATTATGTGTTATATGATTACACGAGTACTCCTTGTGAGGTATTTCCAATCTTTAAATTTAAATGAATTTAAGTTTTAAAAAAATTTAAAGTAATATTTAATTTGTTCTTGGCTTCCCAGTGTTTACATTTAGCTACTACGAGTGGACAAGATAACTGAAGAGTCAGAGAAACCTTTATTATCTTCCTACCTTAACTGTGGATTTTCCCCTYCCCAAACAGAAGTCCTGCAGCCTGGCTCACACTTCTGCATTTAATTGACACTTCATCAGTCAGCAGCACGTTTGTGTGTGATGCACAAGCACACAGCACTGTGACACACAGCAGTAGTCTTGTGATGAGACCAGCGAGGTCAGATCTGGAAGCATGCAGGATGGATTTGTCCTAAAACACACTTCTATGTGTCCTTCTGTTTCCCMCTGATAAGAGCCAAGGAGTAGCTGCTGAAGCAGCCAACTCCAGCAGAAGGCTTTCGCCTGCTCTGGCGTGACCCAGCAGACACTCCTGCTGAGGGACCCAGCAAGACTGACTGTGCAGAGGCGTTATTTTTACAGCACAGCCCCAGCATAGTTGTATTGGCACAACTAACAGTCAGCAGACTGTAGCATGTGAATGAGGACAAGTGGTCTAGACAAGGAAACAATGTCTTCAGTGAGCGTCGTATCCAAGCTAAATTTCCTCAAATGGCACCCACAAGCTGCAATAATATTGTCAGGTTAAGGTCTGTGCTGAATTGGAAGGGGCAGTCCTGTCATCTCCCAGTCCTCAGCCAATCTCTCTCTCCTGCCCTATGCCAGCCCTCACATTCATGAGGCCAGAGAGCTTAAGCAGCCAAAATAAGCCAAGCCAAAATACAGAAGAAAAAACCTACTCATTTTCAAAATCTCATTCTATATTCCACAAGGTCTTGTGTCAACACAATAGGAGGGATGGGAACAAACATCCAATTCTACATATGGTAGAGTTACCTTCTTCAACAATCTACAGACTTATCAGCACTGCCTCCATCCTCACAGTCTGCATTCATTTTCATGCTTTCACCGTAGGTGTAGGTGAGAGGAGAATGTGTGTCTTTTTGCTCCCCTCCGTGACAGAATAGCTGGTGAGACAAATCTTCCCCTTTAACATTTGAATACTCAACACAAAACACCAGATCAGTCAGATGGCATTTTCTCACAACTCCGTTCAATAGGCATCCCTGCTGAGCTCTGTCCATGGTGTACTCACATAACTGAAGTACTAACAGTTAAAAAAAAATATGGCCCCACTTTATCTGGGCACTTAAGCATATGCCTAAGCTTACATCCATTTTTCTGTCACAGAAGATAACATATAGCTAAAAGGAAAGGCTTCAAGTTTATTTATGCAGACTACAATTCCCAAGTAAGGTGCACTCATTGTCAGCTGCATGACTATGGACTTGCATTCATACGGTGGGCATCTTTAAATACTGTCCAGCTATCATCAGCAGGTGATATCATCTGAGATTTTTCTTGTATTCACATATTGTCACACTGATCCCTTCAGAATTATTTATACGCTTCATGATAAGCACATGCTTGATCAGTACTTAAAAAAAGAGGCCTATGTATGTAAAAATACACACTGCTGTGGCTGACCTCAAACCAAAGAAAGTTTCCTAGAGTAAGTTGAACAAAGTTAAACTTTGGACACTCTTTTCTTCCCTATAAATGTTAGTTACAGGAATTTCAATCTACTGAAACAGACTATTATGTAATTCTCTTAATCCTGCAGTATTCTTAAAATATCTTACCGTACTATCACACCAACTGCCAGGCACACAGTGGGCATCAGATGTTTTTCTTGTGACAAAACCAAGGAGTGGAAAAATATTCTTCTTTTATTATAAATTTAAATGTTTTACAACATCTCTTCTCTTGAAACAAGCTGTTCGTTTTCTTTAYACTGGAGAAAAAAAATGGATTTTTGTTTCATTTGAATTTTCTTCTTGTTTCTAAAGATGACAAACTAGAAAAATCATGTTTTCCCAAATAACTATATCCTATACTTACATGAGATAGATATACACATGTATGCATGAGTATAAAGTTCAGGTGACGACTACCAGAAGAAAGATACAGTAAGGTTTGGTCACCTTATATTTAATTACCACAAGCTTTCCTGCGGCTTCAGAGGCTTGTACATTTAATAAAAAGAACATTCAGGATCTTGATCAAACATAGCCATATGGGAAGGCTGTTCTCGAGCAATAATTTTTTCAAAGAAGCAAGTAAGCTTTGTTGACCTTATTTCAATATGCATCCCATCACAATTCTTTGCATTGCTCCAATACCACATTAAGATTTCCTTGTACCTCTTCTTAAGAATTGTTGTCTGGATCATAAATACATAATATGCATATAGAAGAGTACTTCTAATAACAAAAGCTACTTTATGCGTAGAGTAACTACAGGGTTTAATTAGGAAGACAAGGGGATTTTAGTCAGATTATATTTTAATGCCATCTCTTATTCTGTAATCTCTGCTGGTGATTCCTCCAGCTTCAGAGAGGCTTCAGATCAGAGTGATCTTAGCAGTGGCTATATTATTAATGAATCCTTAACAGAGCAGAAATTGCAATGCCAGAGGGAGACAGGAGTAGACTCTGAGAGCAGGGGCACACTCCGAGCATTTTTCAGGCTGCTCATGAGGTAGCACAGATCTGTACAGACGTGCTCGAGTGTCCATGGTTACATCCTGGCAGGTTACATGTCTGAGCCTCCATGCTTCACACAGGTTTTACTGGGTTCTGTTATTTAGGAAATTAAGAAGCTTTTTCATGGGAAAACCTTAGCACAGACTGGAGAGAGGCAGAAATATAATCCCTGCTCTACATTAATATCCTATATTAATATGAATAAAGTTTAGTCTATTATTACTTTGCACAGCAATTAGGGCTCTCAGACACAGATGTAACTACAAACAAGCCACAGTCTCTTCTAGACCATTCCAGGGTCATTATGTTCCGCAGACCTTTGAAGGGTTGAATCCTACAGCAAAGATTAAAAGATCTGTTTCTACTCATCTAGTTTAGCTTCTGCAAAAGTGATCAGAAAATCTGACTAATATTACTCATGATTTTCAGTAATGTATTCTTTGGGTTTCATATCTTGAAGAGATGTTATAACTTGAAATGTTACAACAGTTACTCTGCAACAAGCTCAAGAACAAAACAAAAACAGGTCCTTCAAGGTGAGGTCCTCTGCATCAGGCAAACCCAAATGTTCTACCATCTGTAGAAGGCACAGCCATGAGATTTTATAGCCAGTGAATCATTCAATTCCTTCATTTTAGGTTGTTTGTGCACATCTATTAAGATTTCATCTATTTAGAAGTACATATTTCTATTATGTTTCAGATTAATAGAGTTGTTAGGTGTGCATATAGTAGACTATGTCCTAACCGATGCACTGCTCAATTAATTTCTCACTACTCTCAGGATCTGGGCAGAAAGGAACTAGAACAAAAGCCTTGAGCAAACTGTCCCGACCCTCTGGGCAGGCTGAAACACCTTCACTACAGACTACCTGCAACAAAATAGCTMGAGACCTTGCTTAGGAAATCTGGGTTCAATTCCCCTTCACAATTTAGGCAAGAAGGAAGTTTCAGCATAATGAACTGACTATTAAGTACTAGGAGAGAACTACGACTTCTAAAAGACTCTTTTGGGTAAATTCATTTTGAGAACAGACTCACCAAACACGGTTCCATTACCACCTACCTAAACTAGTGATTAAGACTCCAGTCCTGAGTCTTAGTCTTCTGATAATTGCCAAATTTACATTTGTACAAAACTAGAGTCGGTACGCTAATTTAAATAGCAGTATACATAGCAGTACTCTGTAAACATGGTAGTCAATCATTATGACTATAAGGGAATGGCCCTATTGCTGAGTGGTTTAAATAACAAACAGCTGTGTCCTTCATGAGATTTTTTTTAAAAAATCTTTATCTCACTAATCGATCTTAGACCTTGTCGTGGTTTAACCCCAGCCAGCAACTAAGCCCCGCACACCCGCTCACTCACTCCCCCCTGGTGGGATGGGGGAGAGAATCAGAAGGGTAAAAGTGAGAAAACTCGTGGGTTGAGATAAACACAGTTCAATAGGTAAAGCAAAAGCCGCACACGCCAGCAAAGCAAAGGGAGGAATTCATTCACYMCTTCCCATGGGCAGGCAGGTTTTGAGCCATCCCAGGACAGCAGGGCTCCATCACGCCTAACGGTGACTTGGGAAGACAAACRCCATCACTCTGAACGTCCCCCCTTCCTTCTTCTTCCCCCAACCTTATATGCTGAGCATGACGTCACATGGTATGGAATACCCCATTGGTCAGTTGGGGTCAGCTGTCCAGTCTATGCTCCCTCCCAGCTTCTTGTGCACCTGGCAGAGCACGGGAAGCTGAAAAGTCCTTGACYAGTGTAAKCACTRCTYAGCAACAACTAAAACATCAGTGTGTTACCAACATTCTTCTCATACTAAATCCAAAACACAGCACTATACCAGCTACTAGGAAGAAAATTAACTCTATCCCAGCTGAAACCAGGACACTCAGACTGAAAACTCCTCAGAAAACATTTACCACTGTAGATGACCCATATAATTTCCATCGTAATCATAATCAGAATTCAAACAAAATTCTTTTTTTTTTTTTTACCTGAAATGTTGTGATTTAAGTTTCTATAACATGCTGAAATGCCTCAAAAATTAACCATTGAAATTTCTCGTTCATTTTTTAGGGATGCTCTTACAACAGATTACATTATTAAGAACAAGTTTCCGAAGTCTGTAGATGATACCAAAATTTAAGAAAGATAAAATAATGAATGACAACACAAGCAGCATTAAAGGAACTTCAGTCACTTAAGCAATTGCTCCAACAGATGGCAAAAGCACTTAGGCACACACAATTGCAAAATAATTTGCCTGGAAGCAAGCAAGCAAGCCAAGGAAATTGTACTAAATGGGACAACTACTCAGCACAGTGATTAGAAAAAGGATTTGGGGGTTTAGTGTGGAAAAAAAATCATTGAAGCTATTGGCGCAGAGGACAGTAGTAAGACAAAAGTACTCATTAGTTGTATCAGATACCTGACAGGTTATCCTACTAGAATGCAAAACACGAAGTGGTATCCAGCTGGCATTTACCATTTCCTGGTCCACAAGAAAGAAAACATGTTTGTGTAACTGGAGTTACTCTTTCTTCCTTCTTTCTTTCCTGAAAGAAACAGTCCCATTCACTCCCACTCCAGTTCTCACCAGCACATGATTCTTTGTAAGCATGCAAACCATGAACAGATATATGCGTTAAACCTTTTTCCTTTAGGTCAGTTTGCAGCCACACAAGGGCCAGGGCCACCACAAGGCTGCTGTTTGCAGGGTCAAAAAAAAAGAGCGACCAGGCATGAGGAGGGTTAACATCGCTCAACACCATTTCATCTTGTGATAGCTCACCTTGTACACAGGATCATGGCACACCATCCACCCTAGCTCTCGAGAGTTTAAAGTCAGCTCACGAAAACATGATGCTTTCTCGCCCATTTAAGTATTAAATTTTACTAAAGCTGCAGCCTGAGAGTCAGGAGGACGTGTCATGTAAGCAAAGATTATTCATCCCAGAAGAGACTATACCAATAACTATACCCAGCCCACTTCCTTACAATGCTGTCTTAGAGATTCTGGGTATGACACCTATCTCATCTATGTTGATTTTAATTGACATCAATGCCATTAATCCTTATTTAGACTTGTAGGGCCAATGATCCTCTTGTATCACATTTGTTTCATATTGTTATACTTTTCTTAACAYACAGCTATTTTTAATTTACAGCACGAACTTGGATCTCCTGAAATCAATGCACAGTTCCMGAGTTAGTTATCACACCGCACTCCTTAGAGGAGAGTAAATTATACCAATTCTTTTTAAAGACAAAGTTCCTTCAACATAGGAGGTCAAAGTAAATTGCAAAATCCAGTGAGCAGGCACTCAAATTACTGCTTGAGACTTCAGAGAAAGCAGACCTCAAGACCAACAAGAATTGAAATACTAGCAATCCTCTGAACAACATAACCCAACTGTATCAGAAAAGAGTTTGAAAGAGCCAATCCAGACTATATTTTTCTGTCTGTTCAGTAAAGACTTTAAATTGAAAATATTTTAAAATTTTGTATTTACCTGTTAATGTTTACTGCTGCAAGTAACCTTAACAAAACAGGCTGAAATACTACCTGTCTGCATTGATTCATTAATTTCTCTTAAGGAGAACGTTAAGTTTATTTTTCAGTAAAAAGCTTCTAAGTACTTGAACATTTAAAAAATGTGTATCAGAAATAAGAAATAATTTAATTTTGAACCCATTTACCCCCACTCCTTTTTGCATTGCTTTTCTTCAATGTGCATTTCATTTTCACAGGACTTCTTAATAGGGGACTTCTATTATAGCTAATATTTCCCATTATATACCCTAGCACTTGTCTCTCCTAAATGTGATTTAAAGCCATGATACAAAATGAATGTAGATATAGAGGCACAGCATTACAAAATGACAATTTGAATTATTGCTAATCTGAAATACTTCTCAGCCCTACCATCAACCAGTTAGCCTAAGACGCACAGCAGATTAGTAATGCACCCAAGAAAAATAAGGCAGTCAGCCAGTGCTAGTCTTTTCTGGCAGAGAAGAAAACCTCATGTAAGTCTGCCTGGTGGATAATGGCTGGGAAAGCCAAAGAAAAAGTTTCATAATAATGCATGATATTTCCATAGTTACTTGGAAATATTGATCTTACGGGTTCACCATGACAGTAATTACCTGCTGACACAGAGAGTACACGTTTTTATTTTTCCTTACATACAAGAGGCGCTTTACATTTTATGTACTGAAGACCATAAATCTATTGCTTACGTTTTAATCTGGTTTACAAAACTAGGTTCCAACAATCCAAAACATTTCACTATTTTATCTTGACATACAGAGTCTCTATCTGCCTTCAGTGAGGTGTTACCTATGTAACAGTATGACAGTCGTCCTAAATCTGAAAAACATATCATCTGTCTCCTAATAACTAATTAAATAATAATTTAAAATTAAACATGTTGATGTGTTTTCTAAGTCAAAGAATATCCTGAAAATAACTTTTTTAATGGTAGATTATTCTATTTTTTTTTTAATTTCTGGCTCAACATATTATTTAATTAGCTTCTCAGGTTTCAAAAAAACCTAAGTCTTCCAAACACATCACAGGAGGTAAGCTTCTCACAGAGCAATACTTATTCAAATGCCACCATGACATTTCATAGCAATACATTCAAAACTTGCTAATGATTCTCCAAACCATAATAGCAAATATCCTTCCCAGCCTCCCAGAACATAAAATATAGTTCACTCAGAGTACCTACGAGTCACGTCAATATTTTGTGAACAAGAAGCAGACACCAGCATGAACTCAGAAATATTCAATAAAAACAAGAAACTTCAAGACAACAGTGGGAGAACACACACACAAACTCACAAAAATCAAATACAAACTACTTCCCCTGCCAAAAAAAACTCCACAACAGCAACTCTGACCTTTTCTCCAGATCCTTAAGGAAGATCTATAAGTCTACTTCAAAAGATAAGCCTGAGAATTAAATTGGGTAGCTCTGCTAGATATTAAAATCATGGCCATAATAGCGATACTGTGTTTATGGCATATTACAATTTTTCCCAAAAACTATCTCCAGAAAATTATCACCTACAGAACAATGAGAGGTTATCAGYCTACCTCACAATCATTTAAATCCATACAAAGAACCTATCTATCACATCTTCTCCTGCTAGCATCCCCTCTTAATCTGTATGAATGACCCTTTTTTCACTCATATGACATATATAACTAAAATAAATACAAAGCAATTGTTCTCAAGCGCACATGTGGATTCCGTTACAAAGAGAAGAGCTGTGGATCTGAAAGCTTGTCTGGTTTTCTTCATGAAAAATAAGACTTTTTTCTATAGGCCTTGACAATTTTATGTTCTTGATCAAAAAAGTTATAAATCAGTTTGAACTAGAAAAATATCTGAAGATTATATCTACTGTTTGTTAGATTTCCCCTTTAGGGGGTTCTCACATTCATTTTCAGTACTAGAAACATTTAATGGTATTTTAGAGGCAGTTATACTTCACCTCAAATGCTAACCAGATTTATTTCAGTTATAATATTGATTTTAAAACTATGCTAACTATTAAGTTGATCTTCTTGGGTGCAAATTTTCATTTATGTGCAACTTTTCAAGCCAACCAAGAAAGAAGACTCACATTCACATTTTCACAAACTCACATTAAAAAGATATGCATTTATTGCAAAATAGATGCAAACTAGATCAAATAATTAAAAGATAATTAAAAGCTGAAAGGAATGCAACAGAAGAATCCCTATTTTGAGGTCTGCTTGAAGCTTCATAAATTGCAGAAGAAATTTGCAACAGCTGTTTAGTTTTCAGACTTTACAGGAGCTACAGAGAAATATATTAGTTGAATGATTTTCCCCTGCCATCATTCACAGAGGGTATCCTCGGTATGAACCACGGTAACCCTTAATATCTATTTCACAGCTAATTCCAAATTTTGTTTGATGAAATGAAAAACTGTCAGACATTTTGCTGAAAAATTCTACATTGCTCAAGTTCTTGGAGAAATATTCTTTCTCTGCTATTTTGTCCAATAAACAAGTATGAGGAAATTTAAGCAGTCCACAGAATGAATTATCTATCCATAAAGAAATTCCATTTTGTAAATTCATTCCATATTATTACAAAGATCAAATTTTGGATTCTTTTGCAAAGCAACATTCAAAACCTACATTTCTGGATGCTTCTCCAAAGCACTTAGATTATAGGCTTCTTGCAGAACCTTCACAGTATTTATGCATAAACTAGGCCCCAGAAGAACATAGTTCAGACTGAAAATACCAATTCACACTAGATGAAAAATTAATGATAAGAATTTATATCAGTATTACAGAGAAATGTACACGATGTGTGTAATTTTAATCTGAGACCCTAACATAATTGAACAACGGTAACCATCTGAATATATCACTGACATATGTACAGACACTACCAGTAGGTTGCATCAAAGACAGCATCCTGTGGCTACCTCAAGTACCCTAATACATATATACTTTCTAAATAATTATAACTTGTGTAGCTTCTACAGTAGCAACCTAATAGGGAAAAAAAAAAAAAAAAAAGACTAGGAAAAAACCAAAAAACAAACCAATACAGTCAAAGCAGCTGAACTATAGTCTGAAGGATGATGATTACACTTAGCTGTAAAACACTGACAAGAGACAAGCACCTTTGCATGAGAACAAAGAGTTCAACAATGGCCTTGCTCCACATCTGGATGCAAACACGATCTTTCAACATTTTTGTGAGGAAAGCTATGGGACTGAAAGCCCCACCCCAAGCATACATCGGCAACTGCTAATCCAGTATAGCATTTAAATCTCTACTAATCCCAGGTGAAACATTTTTCCACAACCCAAATACATTCACTATGAGAATGTTCCTTCATTTTCTCTTCATTTAAAAAAAAAATAAAATCATCCTGGACTTGAGATACCTTAGGGAAAAAGTTTTTAAGTAATATTTTCACAAATTAGCTTAGCTTTACCAAAATAGCAGGAGGGAAAAAGACATAACAAAAAATCAGCCAGTTGAAGCTATGAAATGAGGGTAAACAGTGCCCATTTTCCTTTCAGTCCTTGCTTAGCATCAAAATAGTATTTTCATGCAAAAATTGCAATAAGAAATGGCAAAAAAAAATCAGAAACCATTAAAGCACTCATTTTAAAAGTTGCTATCCAATAATGGAGTAATTATTTAATTTCGTGTATAGTTTTTGAAAAGGAAGAAGAAAAATATTTGCAAAGCTAGAAGAAAACAAACAGCTGCTTAAGAAAATCATCATTTAAAAAACTATCTTAAAAACACGAAAATACTGAGGCTTCCCAACCACAGAAGTGGAGAGAAAGAAGGATTTGATGGTAATAAAAATTAATTTACAGCACCTTCATCCAYCTCGCACAAAGCTTGACTAATCTTGAAGGACCAGTTACCAGGTCTTCCTACACAGCCCTAGGGAAGCACTACAGTCAAAGCAYTGTAAGTAGTGCATTAGATTTGAGAAAATGAAAAATCTGCAAAATGAAATGACCATTACATCCAGATTCCTCTATGCTACAGCATTTTATATCATTCTTATTATTAAGTGGCTCAAGTACAAAGTGATTCAAGGTCAGTTACAAGCCACATTGTACCTTAGCAGAGCTTAAGTACTAGCTTAATCACAGTCTCCTTCTATCACTTCTAAATTGCAGGAAATTACCAGGACCTGCTTAGCAGTGTATCAAGGCAGAAGAGAAAGTGATCCAGAACACTGTTAGTTTATCAGCTGTTATTTGGTCCACAGAAAGAAAATGAAATATTTATTCTTAAAGTGGTTAAAGATCCTTTGTTCATACTAAAATTTCAGATGTTAAGACTTCTGTTAATAATTATTCTCAAGGTATGATTGGGAAAGTTGATTAGGAATGTTTCTCCACTCCTTTTCAATTGACAGATAGTCAATGATGGGGGAAAGGGGGGAGGTGCTTGCTTGGTTGGGTTTGTTTGAACTTGATTAGTCTTTAAAGCACCTATACTCATGGAATCTTTAGAGTGTTTTGTAGTTTTCCATACAAGCCTTCATCTTTGACGCTCCATCCTTTCACAAATGGTAATTCTGTCTAATGAAATCGTGCTTTTTCAATTAAAACTTTCAATGAGCATTAATAGAAAGAAAAGTAATTTTAATTACAGATCTGAAATTTCAAGATACTGTCTCTATAATACAAAATTATGGTAAGTAATACTTATTGATAATTATTATTAATTATAAGAGAAATCAGATAACACATTTTTAACAAGTATACTGCGATTTAAGCATGCAATATCATTAGAGTTAAGAGTGAAGAATTGCAAGATGAAAGCGAATGCTGGAATCTAACAGAATTTTTATTAAATCGTAACCCATAACCTTAGTACATTTTGTCATTCTTTCTGTTAAGAACTATTTAAAGCATTAGCTGCAGTTCTCTTCTTTCAAGCATGAACTTGAGCACAAAAGAAGTTCTCTGTCCCTCTTCCCTTTAGCCAAATCTTCTCACTTATGCGCTTAGCAATGTGTTTTGTCATTTTTGTGCCCATTTGTGTACTTTGCCATAGTGTTTGCAATTAGATGCACATTATACGTCTAGTTTACGCATAGACTTAAAACTAAAGTATGAACTGAGAAAGCAGTATTTTTTTTCTTTTTATGAATGTCCAGGTTTAAGTGGTCACAATATTTTGCAGTCTGACAAAGCAGCTTTGAATTAAAATCAGGTGTGGTTCCATGCATACCCATGCCCAAAAAACCAACAAGTTTTTAAAACTGCCACTGTCATTGAATATCTATTACACACCTACAGAAACATATGCAGCTTGTATATCTACTTATAAATTACTTTTTAATGAATAATGATATGAATATAGCTACAGTTTTATGGCAGGTTCGAACATTGGGAAAAAAGACCATTACTGATTTAACTCGGAGCAGAGTCAAATAAAGATATAGTTCATTACTATTGAAAGGCTGTAAAGTGCAGCAGACATGGGGTCAGCACTCTGGGCACTGACAGGAACCTCACAGCTCAGTCTCACCACCAGACAAGTTGTAACACAAATCAGCTTTTTAATGGATTCACCTCTTTGAAACTAAAAGCTCCCTCTTTTCTCTCTATCCCCTCAGGCCATTCTTAGTCATTCTCATAGTATCTGGAATTTATGAAGATCCTAAATGCTCAAGGACTGAACTATATCAAGGCTGGCTTTTCGAAAACCCCCTGCTGCATTTTTGTAATCAGCAGAAGTTTATCATTTACCTTTGCAGAGTTAGGTCAAACAATTAGTATTTTTAAGCTTGTTTTACATCTAAAAAATACCTTCCAAGACCATTATACAATCTTATGGTAGCTCTTTCAACATCACCCAAAAACAACAGCAGAAAAAAATGTTTATAAATAAAGTGTAGAGGGGTTCATGACTCAGTGCTGCAATTTTAAATTAATATAGTTTTCAGCAACTCTGTTGCAAAATTCAGTGATCAGCAGAATGCTTTTACGCRTTCCACCTTCAAGGTGCATGTGTATGTTGCTCACAATGCTAACACAGACAGCTTAAGGAGAAGCTTCTGGATCTGGATGGTGTACTGAGGCCTTTTTCACCATCTGGCAGTTATTGCTCAATAATTAAAAGACAGGAATTGATCTCTCTCTACACCACATTTTATCTGAAGAAACTTGCTGATGTGGTTCCTCTGCATTTTGCTTCATCTCATTGGTTCACTTTTGAAGTCTAAAATTTTAAAACTCCCCATGATATTGAAATAATGGAATTTGAGGGGGTTTGTCTTGGCTTTTTTTTCTTTTTAACTTTTCCTATATGTTTCTTTTCTCCCAGAAAAGGAATTTTATCTTTTCCAACTTTCCCTTTGAATGTACTGGGGGATGATACAGAAAGACAACCACAGGGACTCCTCACTACCAGAATAGCTTACTGTGTCAGAGTGCTTTCAAGCATGATGGAAAGTTGTCTTAGCAAATTCCTTTCCTCTGTTTTATGGTAAATTCTCCTGTACCACATGATAGTTGGCAGTCCTTTGCAGGAAATGTTACAGGACAAAATGACTGACCTTCACTTATAACATTTCATTATGTTACTGTATTTAGCATTTATAACTTACCTTACAGAGAAATAAAAGTCAGACCTGGAACACAGTACTACACAGTGCTGATATCCCACGAGGATAATACTCCCTAAAACCCTGGATGCTCCTGATTCCAATTGATTTTCGTGTGTTGTCTGCACTTGTGACCTTGCAAAAAAATCAAGAGTTGACACTTGTCAAAACTCAGCTTAACTGACTTATTTGAATTTAAATTAGGAAGAGGATGCCTCAGAAGGGAAAGGCATCAATAATCTATGTAGGCATGTGGCCACAAAACCTTCCTGGAATAAATACAGTCAGAGAACTGAACCAGAGTGGTTTGCTTCTCAGTGACTTCTATTTAGAGTTAAAAACTCTGTGTTAAACTCACTAATGCCTAAGCACTTTTAGGCTCCTCCTTTTAATCAGTCTCTTCCCAAAGCAGAAACAGAGCCTTAGAAAAAGTTAACACTTCACATTCCTTTCTCTGTCCTGTATGCTTCCCCTTTGTGAGAAATCATTAATTAAAGTTTCAGTGCTGCTACTGCTGTTACTTTCAGTTTGACACCAAAAGCTATCTGCTCACCTTTTCTCTGGCAGCACAGTTCACAGCCAAAGGTCAAACCCAGAGTGAAAGCTCTGCAGCGTAGATTTAGAATCACTTTTAATTCAGTTACAGTGAATATTGAAAACACATTTAAATAATTAAAATATTTCTGCAACACTCCACTAGCATATTAGATATGGTTGAGTATATAAATCAATATATAGAAAAAAGTTAAACTGCCATAAAAAAAAATATAAGTTTTTCTTCAAAATTATATCATCAAAACCAACTACAAACATAGGTAAAGGACTCGTTTTCACCAAATTGCTCTGTTTGAGACTCCTGGATTTCTCTGATTTATACTGTCAATCAAAGCAACATAGATGATTTGTTTAAAACAAAAAACTTTAGGAAAACGAGTAGGTTTTGCCTGGATAGTTCAGATATTTATCATTAAAATGAAAAAAAACCAAAATCAAACAAACCCAACCAAACCACACACTCCCCTGAAGGTAGAAAGTACCTTGAAAGATTTGTAAGTGAAACAYACTGCCCAACTCAAACATTTATTTTCACCACCCACCCCCCCGCCCTCAGATGGCTTCAACTTCCCTTGCCAATTTAGGATGGAAATTATTCACTCATTAAAATATTAATTACATTCCTCAAATAAGAAAATAACATCCCTCCCAGATGTAAGAAAAATGGCCAGCTGTGAAGTACCACACTCACTCTTAGTGCAAAGATCTGATTTAAGGTAAAAGATCACAAAACTTTTTAACAAAGGTATCATTTTCATGGCATAATAGTAGAAACACGTTTCACAGAAACATATGGGACTAATCTAATTCCCTGTTACACTTCCCCCAAAGCCTGAGGTGCCCTTGCAGAACCGCTTCACCGCTCTGCAGGCTGAAGAGAAAAGACCCACCACATCAGGAGAGATGCTGGAGCTGAGCAAGGCAGCCCGATCCGCCCCCCGTATAACAACCAGCGCAACTACGAAAAGGCGGCRGGTGATAGTAGCAGGCGACYCTCTTCTGCGAGGTACAGAGACACCCATTTGCCGACCGGACGCACTCTCTAGAGAGGTGTGCTGCTTACCGCGGGCTCGGATCAGGGATGTCACCGAGAGSCTACCAAGCCTCGTACAATCCACTGACTATTATCAGCTGCTGCTGTTTCACATGGGCACCAGTGATACAGCCAGGAGCAGTCTGAGGAGTATCAAGAAGGATTACAGAGCCCTGGGAGCAGCAGTAAGGGACTCTGGAATGCAGGTAGTTTTTTCATCAATCCTCCCAGTCAAAGGGAAGGGGTCGGAAAGGGCCAGTCAAATCTGGCGAATCAACAAAATGTTACAGGACTGGTGCCGTAGCCAGGGGTTCAGCTACTTAGACCATGGGACTCGCTTTGAGAAGCCTGGTCTACTGAGGGCTGGTGGGGACCATCTACCAGAGAGGGCAAAGAGCAACTTTGGTCATAGGCTTGCCAAGCTGGTGAAGAGGGCTTTAAACTAAAGTTGCTGGGAGAAGGGAACCTCCATCCATCCCACTCCTACCAGTGTGATGCCAGTGCCAGCAATAGATGCCCAGAGCCTGGAGAAGGATCACAGGTCAGCAGGAGAGCGCCTGAAGAGCAGCACAAAGGAATTCCAGCCAGTAAGACAGCTTCATTGGGGGCCCAACTTAAATGCCTCTATGCAAACACACATAGCATGGGGAATAAACAAGAGGGGTTAGAGACTTGCACACACCTGCAGAGCTACAATCTTATTGGCATGATGGAGACGTGGTGGGATGGCTCCTATGATTGGAGTGTTGGAATGGAAGGATACAGGCTCTTTAGGAAGGACAGGCAGGGGAAACGAAGAGGGGGTGTCACCCTCTATGTCAATCACCAGCTGGACTGCACAGAGCTCCGCCTGGGGATGGATGAGGAGCCAACCAAGAGCTTATGGGTCAGGATCAAAGGGAGGGCACGGACAGGTGACATTACGGTGGGGGTCTGCTACAGGCCACCCAACCAGGAAGACTGAGCGGATGAGGCCCTCTATAGACAGATAGGAGCAGCCTCATGTTCACAAGCCCTGGTCCTCATGAGGGACTTCAACCACTCTGATATCTGTTGGAGGGACAACACGGCAGGGCATAAGCAATCCGAGAGGTTCCTGGAATGCACCAATGATAACTTCCTTCTCCAAGTGATAGGGGAGGCAACACGGAGAGGTGCTACACTGGACCTTGTTCTCACCTACAAGGAGTGGCTGGTGAGGAATGTGAAGCTCAAGGACAGCCTTGGCTGCAGTGACCATAAAATGGTGGAGTTCAAGATCCTTAGGCCACAGAGGAGGGCGCACAGGAAGCTCACTACGCTGGACTTCAGCCTCCTCAGGGATCTGCTTGGTAGAGTACCATGGGATAAAGCCTTGGAGGGAAGAGGGYCCCAAGAAAGCTGGTTAATATTCAAGGATCACCTCCTCCAAGCTCAGGAGCAATGCATCCCAAGGAGAAAGTCAGGTGAAAATGCCAGGAGGCCTGCGTGGATGAACAAGGAGCTCCTGGACAAAGTCAAACACAAAAAGGAAGCCTAAAGAGGGTGGAAGCAAGGACAGGTATCCTGTGAGAACTATAGAGAAATTGTCTGAGCAGCCAGGGATTAGGTTAGKAAAGCTAAAGCCCTGATAGAATTATATCTGGCCAGGGACGTCAAGGGCAACAAGAAAAGCTTCTACACGTATATCAGGAATAAAAGGAAGACTAGGGAAAATGTGGGCCCTCTCCGGAATGAAACGGGAGACCTGGTTACCTGGGATATGGAGAAGGCTGAGGTACTCAGTGACTTTTTTGCCTCAGTCTTCACCGGCAAGTGCTCAAGCCTCACTGCCCAAGCCACAGAAGCCAAAGGAGGGGACTGGGAGAATGAAGAGCCGCCCACTGTAGGAGAAGATCAGGTTCGAGACCGTCTRAGGAACGTGAAGGTGCACAAGTCCATGGGACCTGATGAGATTCATCCACGAGTCCGGAGGGAATTGTCAGATGAAGTTGCTAAGCCACTATCCATCATATTTGATAAGTCGTGGCAGTCCGGTGAAGTTCCCGCTGGCTGGAAAAGGGGAAACATAACCCCCATTTTTAAAAAAGGAAAAAAGGAAGACCCAGGGAACCACAGGCCAGTCAGCCTCACCTCTGTACCTGGGAAGATCAGGGAACAGATCCTCCTGGAAGCTGTGCTAAGGCACATGGAGGACAGGGAGGTGATTCGAGACAGCCAGCATGGCTTCACCAAGAGCAAGTCCTGCCTGACCAACCTAGTGGCCTTCTATGATAGAGTGACTACATCAGTGGACATGGGAAGGGCTATAGATGTTGTCTATCTGGACGTCTGTAAGGCCTCTGACACTGTCCCCCGCAACATCCTTCTCTCTAAACTGGGGAGGTAGGGATTTGATGAGTGGACTGTCCGGTGGGTGAGGAATTGGTTGGATGGTTGCATCCAGAGGGTAGTGGTCAACGGCTCAATATCCAGATGGAGATCAGTGAAAAGCGGTGTCCCACAGGGGTCCGTACTGTGTACTGGTTAGTATCTTCATCAATGACATAGACAGTGGGATCGAGTGCACCCTCAGCAAGTTTGCAGATGACACCAAGCTGAGTGGTGCAGTTGACATGCCTGAGGGATGGGATGCCATCCAGAGGGACCTGGACAAGCTTGAGAAGTGGGCCTGTGTGAACCTCATGAGGTTCAACAAGGCCAAGTGCAAGGTCCTGCACCTGGGTCGGGGCAACYCCCAGTATCAATACAGGCTGGGGGATGAAGGGATTGGGAGCAGCCCTGTCGAGAAGGACTTGGGGGTACTGGTGGATGAAAAGCTGGACATGAGCCGACAATGTGCGCTCGCAGCCCAGAAGGCCAGCCGTACCCTGGGCTACATCCAAAGCAGCGTGGCCAGCAGGTCGAGGGAGGGGATTCTGCCCCTCTGCTCTGCTCTGGTGAGAGCCCACCTGCAGTCCTGCATCCGGCTCTGGAGCCCCCAGCACAAGAAAGACATGGACCTGTTGGAGCGGGTCCAGAGGAGGGCCACCAAAATGATCAGGGGGATGGAACGCCTCTGCTATGAGGAAAGGCTGAGAGAGTTGGGGTTGTTCAGCCTGGAGAAGAGAAGGCTTTGGGGAGACCTTATTGCGGCCTTTCAGTTCTTAAAGGGGGCTTATAAGAAAGATGGGGACAAACTTTTTAGCAGGGCCTGTTGCGACAGGACAAGGGGGAATGGTTTTAAACTAAAAAAGGGTAGATTTAGCCTAGATCTAAGGAGGACATTTTTTACACTGAGAGTGGTGAAACACTGGCACAGGTTGCCCAGAGAGGTGGTAGATGCCCCAYCCCTGGAAACGTTCAAGRTCAGGTTGGACGGGGCTCTGAGCAACCTCATCTAGTGGAACATGTCCCTGCCTATGGCAGGGGGGTTGGACTAGATGACTTTTAAAGGTCCCTTCCAGTCCAAACTATTCTATGATTTTATGATTTACTGTATTAAGTTCTAAATTTGCAAACTAACTCAGTTGTAGCTTCAACCATGTCTTTATTTTAAACTCTAAGTTCTTTGAGGTCAAACCAAATGAATTAAGAACTGATTTTTTTTTCCCCATCTTAGATATGAGGGCACTATTTTGCTGATATTATGTGCTAGGAATTCCTAAAATTTAGTGTAAAATTAAGTCTAGCTTATTAAAAAAAAAAAAAACCACACACACAAAAAGCAAACACCAGTTTTGAAGAGTACTCCATGCTAACTCAGGTTCTCAAAATTCGACAATGAATCTCCAAAAGATTTGATAGTAGCTAAGCCAAAAGCAAGGAGAAGACAGAAATTTTCAGTACAGTGTGAACAATAATTATATCACATGATTTTATATCGCATTYTTGAAAAAGAAACCAGCTGTAACATCTGACAAGTCTAAAAAATAAATAACTAAATTAATGAAAAATGGTTTGTATAGAGGTATGAAAAGACTGAGGCTATGTATTACTGAAGTTTTGCTGATGTGCTATATAAAGAGCTAATCCAAACAGCGTCAAATCTGGAGAAGAAAGAAGCTGAACCAGACCAAGTTTTTCTCCCCTTCAGTCAAATTTAAACACATTTCTGAGGGGCACCCAAATGGACGTATTATTGCTAGAGGATTTGACTCTTAATTGGGTACTTGCAGAACCAATCAGGTTTACCTTTGTACGACCTGTTCAGTATTAGACTTTGTCTCATGGCAACAAGAGTGAAGTATGCTGCTGTGCTATTAAAAACCTCAAAAAACTTCTTAAAAAAATCATAACAAAGTTTGATGTCTTACTGAAATTGATCAATAAATGAACAAGAGTTGCTTGGTCATTGAATAAAAGTCAACTAATAAGATTCTGAAGTTCTTTTACCTCACTGTCTCTGAAGAAACTCTCTATCCTGGATGGTTTGTGAAATATAAAAATTTTCAGAGCAAGAGTTACATTTCAGTTAGGTGATCTTTAAAAAAAGACAAATATTTCCATTCGGTATTGATATTTATGTAGGTTACAAATATGTAATCTTACAGTTTTTAATCACTGTAAATAAAAACTTGTTTTCAAAAGAAATCAATGTTTATCTCCCAAAATGTCAGAATTAATATTTCAAAGTTGCCAAATTTGATTTTGAGTTAGCATTTCAATTGATCTCTGGAATATATTTTAGCCATGAATAAATTCAGAACCTCTGAAGGGGAAGACCATGAAATCTTCCTTCCCCCCCAAAATATAAACCTCATAATTTTTAATAGAAAAAAAAAATCATCCTGATTTGAACAAAAAAAATTTGCATGCAGACTACCACTCTTCCCTCTGGACTCTCCTTGACCTTAGATCTGCCACAATCATTTCCAGAGAATAAATGTAATTGGTTGTTCTGCTGCCTTAGAGGCCTAGAATATGTCTGGCACGACTGTGCATAAAAGCTTCAGGGCTTTGTTTTAAAAGGTGAAACAGACTCATCTGTATGGCATTTTATCTAGCTGTAAGAGCAAGTTTAAATAATACTTTCACAAAATAGAAGAACTCAGAAGCTTAGTTAACTAACGATTACAAAATGCTCACTGGTATGTTTGTTGATAGGATTATTATAAGAGGTTAAATACTATCAGTATTCTGAAATGAATAGAGTATTTTCATACCATTAAATGGAAGAACACAAATAATCCATCACACCATACAGCAAACATTGCATTCAGAAAAAATGTTCAACAAAATTTTTAATAAGGAGAATAAATCACAAAAGCTTGAATTTTTTGTTTTGTTTGTGACCTTTCAAGTATCGCTTGTTCATTACATGCTATGCTCCAAACTGAAACTAAGCAAATACCAACTGCTCCAAAATATTTTAAAATATCAAATCTATTTTTAAACATTCCAGTGTTAGGGAATTGACAAAACCAAATGGGTTTATTTGGAGGGCAGTTTATAGCAATAAAAAGTGCTATAAAAACCAGGTTTTGGGAAAAGTTGTTGGATGCACGAGTAGTTTAGTAAACTTGTTTAAAGAAATTACTATATATTCACAGTCTCAAAAATTTTGTGCCGTATGCTGGGCCCTAACGCCACACTATTTGCTTTTATGTTTCCATCTGACTCCACTCTGATGCTTTTGTGCCTTCTCACACTTTTTCAGACTATCACTATATTTGACATGACAGTTAAGATTCCAGAGAAAGTTGCCAGAAACAAGGAAAGAACTTTAGGGACTCCCTGCATACAGTGTCACCCATTGCAGCCTTCCTTATGTAGGTTCTCAATAGAAACCTTAGTGCCCCTGTTTAATTTAATCAATCCTGAAACCAACAAAGGGCTCGATTCAGCTCTTAAAAAAAGGAGAGCTACTGACTACAATTTCGTTACTCATTTAAACTAAGACAAACAGAACACAGACCAGGATCAGACTACAAGAAAGGACAGTCTTTATTATAATATAGCTCTTGCCCACTGACTAGCTATCATTCGTACTCTTTTGTCTTTCATTTCCTCCTGCTGGTAAGAAGTCCCTGGAAGGAAGCCCCACTGCACTTCATTGTGTAGTATAGACTGATATTTAGATAGCCTGGTCCCCTTTATTCTGAGCAGATGATCGATTTTCTTCTACATATACTGTTACCTGACAGCCGCACCCATGTCAAGATTCTTTAATATGCTTATGTATTAGTCATTACTCACACACCTTGCTACAAGAACAAAGAGATAATTGTCAGCACAAAAGGATTAGATCTACAGTGAACAAGCCACAAAGCACTCTTCCTAAGAATTTTAAAYTACCTTATAGCACTTGAGGCTCAAACAAAATTTAGCAGTTTTATTTATAAAATTTGATTACACAAGTACCGTGGGTTTTATATGCTATTCCCCAGTCTTGAATCCGCTGAAAAATATTCCTTAGGCTCAAACACAAGCTTCAAATCATACAGCCATAAAAACAGGCAATATTTGTAGTAAGAGATAAAACCAAATTACCTTTAAAAATCCCACAGCATTTTCCACAGAAATGGAATTGTTAGCTCTAATGTCCTGGCCAAAATCCAGTTTGGGTAATTATGTTCTTTTACCTTAATTTCCCTTACAGTTATTCATTTTCACCACCTGTCCTAAAACACTGTATGAACAGTTAAGTAAATTCTGATCCTGATCCCAGACAGCTGATGCAAGGTTTTCTGCTTTGGCCAAGTTTCACGTGAAGAAAAAAAAAAAAAGAAAAAAAATAATATATATAGGTGTTTTGCTGATCTCAAAGCAGTCATCTACATTTTTTCTCAAGTTCCACAGGCTTCCTTAAAATCTCTGCCTGTTGCCTTGCCAGCCAAGACAAAGGAAAAAGACTTCATGTCAGATCCATCAACCAGATTGCCTTAGACCTAGGAAATCGTTAATGTCAATCTCAGGCCTCCAAGGCCCTCAGATGTGATGCAGTGTCCAGCAGTCTGCTTTGGAGAAAGGAGTCTGAAGTCAGCAGACCCCCAATTTTTGCAATAATTGGAGGACTTGAGATCTAAGGAACATCCTCAGTAAAGCTGAAATGTCATYGTATGCACAAGACTGTCTCCTTCACTAACCAGCTTGAAAGTTTAGGAAACATTCTCCATTCAAAATGACTTAGCGTTTACAAAGCATGCTTCGGGCTTGTAGGACTGAGCCCCCCCCCARTGTGTACACATGCACTTGTGCATGCAAACAGACACTCTGATTCAACACTGCTGATCAGATATCCTAGCTTTTGACCAATTCTAGTTATTAATCAGCACAGTCAAGATTTGCCCTCATTAAGCTGCTGCATTTCATCCCAGAGCTGTCTGCTGATTAATTGTGTATGTCAAACAAGGTGAGGTTTCTAAGGAAAAATTGTAATTTCTATTAAATCGGTTGATGCAATTAAAAAATATTCATGCTTCTGAGWATACAAACCCATCAAGTTCATTCATTCTTAAGTACAGATTGTAATGTCTTCACATCCTATCTTAACCTGGAATCTCTAAGGAAAAGAAAGTGTTGTAGGAGCTGGGTTAATTTTGTTATTACATTGAGGCGCTCATCCAAATTGGTCATTCAAATATATTGTTATATCCCTAGAGGGTATCCTTATTGCCTACAGGTATTCTAGGTTTTAGAGACGCTATTACCTCTCCTGAACAAAGGGGGTRGCACCCAAGATCCTAGCTGTGTATTACAGCCTGCATCTAGGAAATAAAATCTGTGTAGGATTACTTCGGCCATACTTAGCTGGAGAAGCAGCTATTAAATTTGTAGAGAAAATCCAGACTACAGTTCAGATTTCCAATCTGATGGTGGAGAGTTGTTCAACATATTTTAGGTTCAGGCCTAAAGATATGCTTGTGGCTGAAAACTTATCTGTAGCTCCAATCAGTAATAAAAGATACTGCCCCCCCAATCTGAAGTTTGTCTTCTTTGTATTATTTCACCACAGTGTTTACAACTCCATGACTATCACAACAGCAAAATCCATGTCTAAAATATTTCAGAGGAAAAAAAAAAAAAAATCAATATACCCTGCCCATTCTATCTGTCAGTGCAAACCACATTTGCCTTGTCTGGCAAATTCTCCCCAATATTGAGTCAGTTAATAGCCCAGAACAACTTCCTCTCTTGCTTGACAGCTTCGTTCTTTACCAGCCTTCTGCGAAGGACCCTTTCAAAAGCATTTTGGAAATCTTCATAAACTGTTGCTGCATCTCTTTACAGTAAGCCAGTAAGCCAGCCAGGGGCACAGAACAGGCCTCAGCAGTGCCCACACCAGTAAATCTTTAGTGTGGCCTGTGACAGACACAGTTTTGCCCCAGCACAGCCAGCAGTTTCACAGACAATGCCCACACAGAATAGAAAGATTGTTTCGTGACACGTTTGAAGGCAGATAGCCTTCTCTATGAGCTAAAAAGGTTTAGCTCCAGGTAAAGAAGCTGAACTGCCAACTGAGTCCCTTGAACTGGCAATTATTCCTAGCCATTTTATTTAATAATACAACTGTTATCCACATCAACAAGATCACCTTCATCAACTTGCTTATGAACTTCAGATGATTAATGTTGGCTTACCATGTCATTTTACTCATGTGTCTACTAAATTTATTATTTACTATAGTTCTCATTACAATTCTGTTACCTGTGATATTGGGCTTTCAGTTACATGTGTATACTTTTATTGCAAACATTCTAATTTAGAAGTCAAAGATAAAGGCAACTAAGAACACTAAGAATTCATAAGAACATAAAAGAAGTTATAATTTTCCTTTTCCACAAGAAAGTCATGATTCCTCGATCTCTCATATGCCATAACAACAAATAAGCAACAAAACAGATGTGTTCTACCTTTTGCAAAGTTATTGATAAACAATCTGATATTCATTATGTACAGACACACAGACACCTTGTTTTAACCTAAACAGTGTCCAGTCTATTAATGTGCATATATCACACATTTCCTTTAAAGCCATCCCCTTAAATTCCATGAAGAACTGAATTAAACCTTGATAAAACCCAACTTATTTAAGCAATGTGTAAGACAGTAGGATTTGACAATAACTGGAAGGATTATAAGAAGATAAAAATAAACTGAAGAGTATAAATAACATGGCTTGATCAGCTCCAAAGGTTATCATTGTATATCCACTTAATTAGGTAGAGATAGAACTACATTATTCATTGATTAATGTAGCCACTACCTGATATACCTCTGACTTGCCTAATTCCTAATGATGTAAGATTTCTGTTCATAATGAGGCATACTTTTTTCCTCAAAATTGCAAGTCTTCAATCAAAGCACCTGAAGAAGTGAAGAAAACTCATCACAGACAGCTTTGAAATAATCTGTGCAAAGACAATTTGCTATAAATAACTCTGCTTTGAACCTAGGTAATTTGAAAACTTGCTTACAGTTGGTAAGTCCTGATGGACTCATGGAAGAACGTAAAAACAACAGGAAACAAAAAAAATGACAAGTAGCAAGGAACAGGCTGACCTAGAATTAAATGATTAATTGGCCTCTAAAGCATTTTAAGAGCCAAGTTTAATAACAAGATTTGGGTTTCTTTCCCCCCACCCCTCAAGGCCTGTAATACTTCTTGATTAAGTACTGCAGCTCAGGAACAGACTCACTTCTCTGTTTCTTGATATAATTTTTTTTCTAGTTACTCCCAGGCAGAACTGCATGTAACATATAGAATCAATACATGCACCAGAACCACTCTTTCTCCAAACTAGTCATGCCAGAAAAAAAATGCTTTGAGCAAATGTACTGCAATTCATATATAAATCTTCTAAATGAAGAAGCTGTAGCGTCAATCCCCAATAAATCACTGCAGAATACTAAGTTTAGTGTAAATATCTGTGGAGTTTTACCTTCCTCCAATTTTTTAAAGAAAAATCCCTACCTTAAAACCTTTAAACTTTAACAGCCCATTTTGACCAGGGTAAGAAGTAAAAGGGAATAGAGAACTTGTCTGCAACAACATAAAATAGTGTCCTAGTGATCTATAAAGGCCAATTGTCTGAAACATGTCTCAAAATACACACAAACCACTTTCCATCCTGAGATTGGCAAATAGCTCTTCCCTGTTTTGACAGAGCCCCTACTGCAGGTGTTTAAGTGGATTTTTTTCCCTTTTTTTTTTTTTTAAACTCCAATATAAAGCAGAAATTTTATTTCAGCTGTGTTTGCATCATTAGCTTGCTGGCAATCATATAAGCCTAAATTATCCAGGCAAGCAGTTTCATTTATTGAGACCTCTTGCCGGAGAAGAGCAGCAATCAAATCAGTCAGCCCAAATTATCCTTGACATTAACAAAGGGCTCTAGGATCACTGTAAGAAATGACTTTCTTCTATTACCAAGCTGATTATGTTGTAGATGCCTCTGAAGCGTCACAGCACAAAACCTAGTTTAAAATAAAAATGTTTATAAGAGCATGTAATTTTCATTGCCACCGTTTGTTGTAGTCAATGTTTTATTAAAGCATGCTAAATATACATTATATGTGTATGTGCGCATGCATGYGTATAAAAACAGTAATAGCTTGTGCTTACTTCAGCTAAGCAGCCATGTGCAAAAGCAAACAGCCAGGCCCCACTCTTACAGTCTCAGTGACGGTGAAGCCAAGAAAGATCTACAGACTACTGCCTCTGCACCACTGCAGGATCGGGGTCTTATCCTCTCAGAGACCACATACATAAACAAAACTGAGTTTTAGGCTCTTTCCAGACAGTAGTGGTTTCTCACTCATCTCTAGTTCCTTGTGCTCAACTTTTCTGAGAGCTTTATGTAAGCCAAATCTAACCCAGGACCTCATAGTTTAAAAGCACATAGGGCTCACTTGGAGGGGGGGTATATATTGGGAGTTCTCCTTTTATTGAGGGGGGAAAAAAAAAAAAAGTACATCTTCACACTCTCAGAAATCAGCAAAAGAAATCAGCGAAAAACTCTGAAAGTAACAGGAAAGCCTCTAGCCTTTTAATTTAACAACTATTATTTTTGTAAACTAGGGCCCAATGAACAGTTCTATTTCTGAAGTAGTTAGGTAACAGGTCCTGTATTCATAGCTCATCCAACAGCATTGATTTGGCATAGAAAACCAAAACAATAAAATAGTACCAAAAATTGTTAAGAAAATGCTTCACAATTATTTCAGCTGCAGAAAGAAGATGCACAAAAAGCGAGAGCTGTCAGATGGATAAGGGAAGAGAAGAGAAGAAAATATATTCAAGCTTCAAAAAGAATATTAAAAAAATCCTAGTGGGAGTAAAAATGTATKTAAAACTAGAAAAATAACTTCTACTGAAAGCAACACATAAAATACAGGATGTGGGATTTTTTTTCTGCCAGGGAAACATAATGAGCTAGGAGAACAGCAGCTTTGCGGCTAAGGAGAAAGACATTTCTGGTTCAGGGCCCAGCTATGCCACAGGCACAATACCTTGTCTAAAATTATTGGCTCACAATGCAAACAAATTTTAACCAGACTATGCTGGTTTTGGCTGAGATAGAGTGAATTTTCTTCACAGTAGCTAGTATGGGGCTGTGTTTTGGATTTGTGCTGGAGACAGTGTTGATAACACAGGGATGTTTTTGTTACTGCTGAGCAGTGCTTACACAGAGTCAAGGCCTTTTCTGCTCCTCACCCCACCCCACCAGTGAGCAGGCTGGGGGGGCACAAGAAGCTGGGAGGGGACTAAGCCGGGACAGCTGACCCCGACTGACCAAAGGGACATCCCACACCATATGGYGTCATGCTCAGCATATAAAGCTGGGAGAAGGAAGGCAGGGGGGACGTTCGGAGTGATGGCGTTTGTCTTCCCGAGTACCTGTTAMGCATGAYGGAGCCCTGCTGTCCTGGGGATGGCTGAACACCTGCCTGCCCATGGGAAGGAGTGAATGGATCCCTTGGTTTGCTTTGCTGGCGTGCGCAGCTTTTGCTTTCCCTATTAAACTGTCTTTATCTCAACTCACAAGTTTTCTTACTTTTACTCTTCTGATTCTCTCCCCAGTCGTAATGGGGGGAAATGAGCGAGCGGCTGCGTGGGGCTTAGTTGCCAGCTGGCGTTAAACCACGACACAGAAAACTGGACTGTGCAAGGTTATCCAGAGTATACACTGACCAACCTAAAATGCACCAAATTTTAGTGAGAATTCCTAATTGTTTGTTTTCAAGCTCAAAATTCATAAATATTTATGATTGCAATATGGTTGGTAAAGTCATAATTTTGAAGGCTGACGTTGTTTTTAGACAACCCTGACCTGCATTTGCTACACAAGTTTTCCTTATAACCAATGGTATAAAATAAATTATTACACATTCTCCTCTCCAGTTCCATGGTATTAAATAAATTTTCCTGTGTAAATACTCAGACATGTTGTGCCAACAGTTTTCAGATGTTTGTTTGCAGTTCCTTTTCCTAAAATGTGTGTGCTATTTCTAGACAGGCAGACTAAGTTGTAGCCAAATATCATTCATACACACTTCAAATACAAAATTATGTATAGCTTGATTTGATGAATTATACTGGTTCCTGAACCCAACTGTACCTCTCATGCCTACCATAAATAGTTTTCTTCCTAACTGTAAATCTTGCCGTGACACAGCTCATTTTCTAGTACAGTTTATCCAGTTTATTCTAGTACAGTTAATCCAAATCATTGCAGGGCCCAATCAAAATTAGTGGTTCATTGTGCCACATATTTTGCAGATAAAGCAATCATCAGCCTCTGTCCCCAGAATTTAGTTTAGGTGAAAAACAGAACATGAGACCGGAAAGATATGGCAGTTTGCCCAAGAACACACAACATATCTGTGGCAGAAATATTAATACCAGTCTCCTGAACCCTAGCCAGTGATGTAGCCATGAAAGCACATGCTAACAGATCCCTGGGACAGTTCCGTTTAAGCCTCTGATCCCCTGCGTTTGAATTGGTTAAAAGACAGATTATTCCTCTTGCTAGTTCTGCTATAGCATAAATGAAGTCTAGAAAGATGCRATGAGGGCTTTTTGTCTGACTCCATATTTAAGCTAATGCACTAGCTGCATTAGTGCACCATTTTGACATTTGAAGTTCCTGTATAAACTGAGCTGACACACTGGAAATGCACTGGAAACGTTCACGAAATTCCTTAGTCCATCATCATCTTACTACCACAAGGAGCTAATCTGCCTTAGCTGGCTCAGCAGCAGCATCTTCTTCATTTTCCCAGTAAAGGTCTACATTCAGGTGGATTCCTGAAGACGGAAGGTACATTAGATACCAGAAATGGTAACCATCCTTCATCATGGCATTACTTTGACTTGTTTGCCTACTATGCTGCACAGGAAAAATGTTAAAAGTAATACCATCTGTCTTAGGAGCAAGGAAATTTTCACTTTCATAAAGGGGATTTACTTTTACTTTTCCCATTGAATTCTAATGCCATGTTAGTCATTAAGAGTCAGTATATTGAAAATTCTGTATTAAATTTTGATTGCTCTTTCAGATTAAACAGTTTTTCCCTTGAAAAGAAATAGTAAGTCCTTGAGGAATACAATAATTTCTCTGTTCAATAGATATTCTTAATGGACATTATAAATATCAGTGATTTGGACACAGGTCAATTGCTGGGCAGAATTAGAAACGAGAAAAAAGCCAAAACTTTCAAAGAGCTTGTTACCATTAAGCACCATGTTTTAACACCGCATCCTGCATTCAGATTATATAAATGTTAGCAAAACTATACCATTTTTTTCTTTTTATTTTACATTCTTTGCAACTTGAACATCCCCAAAGGATCTGTAGGGGTTGGAATAGACCGGGTCTAGCTGACAACAGTGTTTTAACACTATAGCATAAGGTAATTGCTTAGTTATGTTAATTGCTTAGTTATAAGAATAGAGAAATAACTTGACAATAAGCAACCCGTTACCCACTGTGAAAGTTATGAAGGTATTGAGATGCTTGTAACAGCAAGGTGCCAAGTGAATTTGAACAAGATGAATCGGAATTGGCTGTTTTCTACCCAGTACTATGTCTGGTGCTCTCCAGGGCCACGTGTGGAGAGAGTGAACCCAAGAGACTCCAGGGGCAGGGAAGCGAGAGAAACACCCCCAGGCCCTGCTAGCCCAGCTGGAACCACTACACTGTCCCCCTTGGCTTTTCTCTGGACTACATCCTCTCTGCCACAGAACAGGGAGGTCATGCAATTCATAAAACTTCATACATCCATGATGAAAGAGTTCTGGTATCCAAGTCCATTTATTTTCCACACCGCAAAAAGAGCCAAGTAAAAATACTTTTTCATCGCTAATTTTTTTGGTTTTTCATTGCGCTAGGAGGGTCAATATGCTCTAGAGATGTTCCCTTTTCAATCAGAAGATTTTCTTTCTTTCTAAATTTTAACCACATTTTCCTTGCCTTAACTCCTATACAGAGAAGCAAATGACAGAGCACCTCTTTTCAGGAAGTCTCACTAATGTCTCTTCCTGAGAAAAAAATATGATCCCAGCTCTTTTTAGTGGTAGCGTTTTATCAGAAAAAATCATTGAAAATTACACTCTTGGGAAGACATATGCTCTAAAGGTTTAGATCTGGCCAGTTATGTCAAAGACCAAAATATTTTGTTAAATAAAGATGATAGTAAAAGTCTTAATGGTTTCATGAGAACACAGTGGCATCACACATTTTAGAAAAGCAGAGCTGTATGATAGTTTTCATCATGTTGTCTGGAACAAGTGCTGAAAAGCAGAAATACACACCTCAATACAAGAAAACACCTCCTGTAGATACCTCAATACATTAATTTGTAGGGACACTGTAGCACTGACAGATATTTTCTTTTATTCAGTATAAATGGGTTCATCTGACTACTTCAGTTTCCTCCTGAACCCAGACAGTGGGTAAAAGCTGATCTAAGTCACCCACAAATCTATTCTGCTCATACTAAAACCAAAACATAGCACTAGGAAGAAAATTAAATCTATCCCAGCCGAAACCAGGACATTTGTATACAAGCCATTGGCTAGTATACAAAGGAGTTCATTTACTGTACATTAGTCTCCACAGAAAATTCACAATCTATGACAGGCTAAAAGATCCCCATCATCTCAAGGCTACATTACTGGGCTACTTACCTTTCCTGGCAGCTTCTTTCATTCTTATGTCCCAACAAATCCCAAACTCACTAGAACTAAAAGAAAAAAGAGGGAATATTTTGAAGAAGAGAAAAATGTTGTTGTCAGACCGTAACTGCAAATTTTTTTCTGACCTTCCTTCTTGAGGGAAAGATTTAGTCAGCTAATTCTTTTTTTTTTTTTTTTTTCTTTTTCCCTTCCTCCTTGAAGTTAAACCTGGTGCAATTCTTAAAGACATTCTGCAATGAATCTGCTTGGTTCTTTAATCTCTCCAGACAGAACATGTTGCATATGAACATTTCTCCTGCTCACTCTTGCTAAGGGCCTAACATTGTGCCTTCAAATTGAAAATCTARTTGCTATTAGTCACTTGGACACACACCTCTAAATGGAATTCAGATAAGTTGTAGGTATAGATATAGCTGTATCTAAATGCTTTCATATTTTTTTTTACAGCAAGATTGGTAACTGGATTTCCCTAAAACCCAGATTAAAGTTGTTTTTCTGTTTTCTCTGTAACTTAATAAACATTTAATTTTGACACTGAAAAATCTTTAGCTGGACAGAGGGAAGGCACTCTTTAAGAGCACCGTTACAGGCACTCTTGCAAGATGCAGGAAATATTTATYCAATCTCCCACAGAAAGTAGAGAAAATTAATCTAAATCTCAGTCTTTTGTACCAGGACAAACACTCATCTAAACTTCTCATCTTTTAGTTACAAGTGTTAGGAACGTGATAAGATGAAACAAAAACTTTCCCCCCATTACATAAACCCTTATACAATCCMTTCTAAAAAGTAAAAATGATGTTATTTGGAGGTAGCTTTTTACATTTTTAAGTATATTTTTTCCTCTAACAAAACTGCAGAAAAAAATTATTTTCATTAGAAAGTTTCAACTGAGCAAAGGTTCTTAATGATAAGTTTTAAATTTTATAGTCACTCTTACAAATAAATTCAAGAAAATACTTCAAAGCTGTGCTATTATTCACTTTATATATGAAAGGAAGAAGTAAGTTAAAAATAAAAATGCAACAATGAATCATCAATGAATGATCTCTTGGAGGAGAGGCTGCATGTCTCCCTAAAAAACTTAGCAGAGTCACTCAGTTGCATCCTCCTGTTAAAACACATTACAAAATACAAATCTGAAATTATTAAAGCACAGTCATCTCAGAGGGAATTGTAAAAGCRTCCTTCTTTAATTTCAGTTTTTTAATGGAGGCTAATCTTTTGCTCCCTATCTTCCCTCTTCTGCCTTCAGTAAAAATGTATTACAGACTAACAAAAACTCTCACCAGCAGAAGTTTCACAACTTGTATAGCAAGTCTGCATGAAAAAAAATTAAGGAGAGGACATAAACTTATGAAAGATGTGGATCTTCCTTTCTGGTACAATTTTCATACAGATACTGAAGATGATGATATGTACAAGACAACCTTTTACATACTGAAATTTACTGAATTAACAAGGTTGGAACTTTCACTCACATTTAATTAAAATTAAAAATTTAGTAAAATAAAACATAATTGAAATTACTGGAAATACTTTCAGTACTTTCCCAAAGGCATGGAAGAGCATACTGTAAACAGAGGACCTGATAGTGATGTTCCTGAAACCATATTTGAGAACAGACTATCTACCTAGGAGAAAAGGCTGAAAGAGACAAAGTTATCACCACACATATGTACCTTTTTTGATTTAGTGAGTGAAGAAACAGGCTTTAGTATTTGATTCTTATCCTTTGTATGGTTAGTTCAAGCTGAACTCTCCTGTCTCAAGTGCATATTTTACTGCAGAGGATCTTGGTTCGATCAGTTTCAGGTCACGAAATGCGCCACTTCAAAAACCAATCTGAAGAGCAGGCACTAATGGCAAAACAAARTAGCTGAGCATAAAACTATTTTTGAGGAAAACAACATGATCTTCTGTGTCCAAATATGCTAAAAGTTTGTGTCTTCTACTAACAGAACATGGCACAAAATTCTCAAAAAATTATTCACTGTACACTGCAACAACCAGCTGCTCAAAATTTCAGTCACAAAGTTCAAAATAAGCTTAGATGTTTTACGACAAACATTGTCTCTCAAGATAATTTACATGAAGCTTTTTATATGGTGAGGTGCTTACAAGTCAGTTTCTCTTGCCTGTTTTTTTCTTCTTGTTAGGAAAAAGTTAGACATATCAAAACAAAAATAATTCTAAAATTATGCTGTTTCTCTCTGAATACTTTCACTCAAAAAGCAGTAGTAGATTAGGCTATACTGCAAATCAGTTCTGAGTTCACTCAGATTTTAAACTTTTGAAAAAGCCCAACCCAGATTTTTCTCTTTCTAACTTAAACCCAGAAATTCCCCTGGCTTAGGTTCTTGTAAAGAAACATTTACGTATTGCTGCAAAATACAAACTGAAAACCAAGAAACATCCTATCTTACTRGCAGGTATTATTCCCATGCTATTCATCATAGTGCAATTCATATCGGTGCTAGCACCCTCTCTGATCTCACCACCAATCCAAAACTCTATGTGAGAAGAAAAAAACTTCTATCTTCTTTCCAAAAGCTCAAACCACCGCACATATCACGCATTGTAGACACATGGTTTGTATTTGTATCGCAGAGAAGACCTGGAGTAGAAACAGGTACAGCYGCTAAGGTATGCATCAGGAAAAGAGCTGGACACCTGAGCAGTAGCTAGAGACCATTCCAAGGGCAGTGACAGAAAAAAGTCAAACAGCTAGAAAAACAACACAGCAGTGAGTCAAGTGCTCTGAGTGCATTAGTGAAGGTSCTTCCTGCCCTCAGCTTCTTATTTCAAAGGCACACCCTACCATTTATTATCTCATGTCATATTTACCATTCTCTGTGTTTGGCCAAACCAAAAGGACACAAAGATGGCATGAACCCAGGGGAACACGAAAAGGACTTCAGCATTTAYGTTAAAGTAGAGACAGTGGTGACAAGTTAAAGAAATTGGAGGAATTCCGAGTTTTAAAAAATGACTATCAAGACTTAGAAAAACATTGTCAGGGCAGATGCTGAAAGAGAGATGGATCTTTGTGTTAATTTCACAACAGTAGCAGTAAGTTTTTATTAGGCATCTGGTAAAAGAGTAGAGAACAGGACAAAACAGTAGTAGAAAGAGGACAAAAAGAGAAAGATCAGGTCAAATAATGTCTGCAATATTAAAATTGAAGCATTACATTCCGTACCATATTTACAGATACTAATTCAGATATTTTCTTTGCAATGGAAGATCAATGGTTTTTTCATGTTACCTGATTATAAGCTGGACAAAAAAGTAATTTTTTTTTTCCAAAGTGATTTTTTGATGGAAAGATATCTAGGAAATATCTGTGGGAGAACAATTTTATTGTTTGAGTGGGTTATTTGAACTGTGCTGGCACTCTGAATAACTAGTCCAGTGAATATGGAAAAACTAACATAAAGAAGGTATTCTATTTCATTTCAAATGTTGTTCTAAGTTGTTGTTTGTATTTTTGTGGAGCTTTTTCCCCCCCAAAATAAAACTGAGATTTCTAAAATAAAATAATTTTGAACTATCACTTTTCAATTATTTTTTTAAAGAAATATCTGAACTTTACAGATCCCTTTTATTTCATTTTCTCTAAAGGAAATTTCAGCAAAACCTAAATGAATTCTGAAACATCAAGTGTCATCAACTACATTTTCTGTCAGAAAGGTTTTGGTTGAAAATTATTCCCTACTCCAGAAAAGATTACATAGCTCTGTAAAACCCAACACTCATGTACATCTTAATTGGGATCTAAATGCATTCCCCTAATACAAGAACTAACTCACAGAAGTGCTAGGAAAACATACAATGGGAGAGAAATTAAGTTCYTTCATTTTCTTAATTAGAAAATTAATTATTGTGACAAAAGATGTGTCAGTGTAATTCTACATTCCCTGTAGATAAAAAAAACCAAGGCTGTCAACAAGTTCACAGGTTAACCTGAGCTCCTTGTTTGTTTCCCGATTCTCCCCTGCTGCGCTACATAGTTTGCATGATGGTCCAAAATGACTTGCTAATTTTCTTTAAGGACAGACTGATATGAAATCAACAAAAGCAATGCTGTAATTTGTGTTTTGGTGCTTCCAAACYACTTTTTCATTTAAAATACTAATAGTAATTTCATATAAGTTAATATTTTCTTTTCCAGATTTCCTAGCAGTTCAACTCCCTCCTCAGAATCAAACTGTCTTAAATTCTGTTCCTTTATTTTCCCCCCTTTATCTTCTCCACTGTAGTTGTACTTATGACATGAACTCAGTTTTTGGTAACAAGTTATACAAATAAGCATTCAACTTTCCTTTTGCAACTAAGGTGTCTTAGATAAGGTAGTTTTCATTTTTAATGAGGTTAATATTTCCGAAATAGAAAAAAGCAGGAATATAAATAAAAATAGAAACATAAAGCTTATGCCAGGTGTCTAKAAAGGCAGTCAGAAAAGGTGCAACCCCCCACCCTGACTTTGCAAACCTTTGAACATTTAAACACATTCTAGATCTAGCTGATCTTTCAGAGATCAGCTTCTATGTGTATGCCTGAATTCAGCTGAGCAACAAATAAAAAGAAAATGCATTTGATCAGGTAAGAGCACAAGCAACCATTGAGTGAGAGTCTGTCTCCTAGAAAAGGGAAATCAAGTAGTAATGYAAAGCCCCTAACTTGTGAAAAAATCAAATACCGTATTCCTCCTTCCCTTTTAGTTTTTAAGATTTCATGTGCCAAGTCCTACTTCAGATTCTTGATATATTTTGCTGTTAGGAGACCTAACACAATGAGAAAATGATGACTTGGAATAATGATTTTACTGATACAAAGAACCTTCCTGAACTGAACATGTTTTCCCTTCATGCCACGAACTCCCTAAAGTTACTATTCATTATCAACCTCTCCTGATAAAACAAGGTTCTCTTCCTGGAGTGGAAGATGTTCATCATTGATTACTGGTCTGAAAGTACTGCCAAGAACACATTGTTCCACTGAGCTCTTAGGACAGGTGAAATCTATCCAGAGAACATCACCAAGGACTCCATCAGCCCATTACCAGTGAAAGCACATTTAGTTTGACTGGAGGGGGGGACAGGGAGCGGCAGGACACGTGTACAGACACGCGACTGAAAATTGAAAAAATCCATTATACTGATTACTTTTAATTTTATTTGCAAAATACAAACTTCAGCTCTTCCTCATTTGAAGCATGTTCACCTTCTCACTTTGTAGTGTTTAACTTGCATAATTAATCAGCTTCAACTATAAGAAAGAACTACACAAAATACTTTAAAGGCGGGATAACAAGAAAAAAGCTGGATACACAGTTTTCATGACTTCAAAGCAATAATAGTTTCTTACAGATGCACAGCAGGGATTGCTTGAGGTAAGATATCTTTACTTGTGCAACAGAGACTCATCCTAAGTATTAATAAAAGGCTGACTTGCAAAATAAGAAAATAATCTTATTTTAGTCTAAAAGTAATTATGGCCAATGAGAGAAGCGTTAAGACTAGCATATTGAGCTTTAAGTGTGAAACTCCTTTATGGTAAGACTGTTACTAAAAATCAGTGACCTGAAGAAAAACACATGACAAAAGCTAGCTTTCTTTTCTGTGATCAGCAGTAAAGTTACAAGTTTTAAGAATGATCTCCATCACTTTGTACTTTATATAGGACACACGCAACAGCACTACAAGGTTTTAAATGCCTTTTCACTGAATCCTCGAGAAATGCAGCTGATGGCAACACAACTGATGGCACAGAACAGCCTATCATTATTTTATAGTACTTTAAAGCCAGTAAAAAGGGGATGTTAAATGGGATCACAGCTCTTAGAAACTTGCAGTGTGCTGAAATTTTGCAGTCTCCTTCCACAAATATTCAACATAAACACAAGGCAGTAGAGAGAAAACCAAAAACCTTTYAAAGTTCCACCTGAGTATTTTCTGAACAAAGGAATAACACTAACCAGTTCTCTCAACATTAATAAAATGTAAATGATTTATTCACCTTTCTGTACAGCAGAGAATAAAAGTATGCCCTTAGTGTTAATGAAGCATCTTAAAAAAGCGTCACATGACCCTATGAAGCTGTGAGCTAGTATTTACCAGACGGCTTATACCTTAGCAGATACTAAAAAGACCCAAAGACCCTTCTATGTCTGCTAGGTACTGACTAAAGTCTAAAATATTACTAGTCGTATCTCRGCCAAAAAAATATCCAGTGTCTCTTAGGACTTGGTATTATTGCACCCTCCAAACYTTTAAGTAGTGATGAGAAATAAAATTCTTCATATGGGAAAAGAAAAAAAAAAAGCAATAAAAACTATGTAAGACCATGTTAGCATACAAAATATGGCAAGTTTACCACACAAACTGGCTCTGAGCAAATTGGCTCTGGAAATTAAACTAAGTCCAAGCTACAAGCAGAATGAGGTTATAGAAATATCTCCCATCAAGAGTAGTGACCAAAGAAACCTGAAGTAAAAGGTGAATAGTGAACTGCTATTTTACAGCTGTATTTCTCACAACTTGAAACTAGTTGGTTCTTCATTTCTGCTATGTGCACATTGGTAACTGTATATCACTTAGATGATTATATTATTATTATTAATATAGTAAAACTCAAACTGTCAAATCTCTGTTTTTTCTTCCAGTGAGATAGGACAGTACATTAGAGTAAATCCAATTAGAGTACCTTGAAGCAAGTGTGAATTTTTTACTGAGTTATTTAATAATTGATCTTAAATAACCCAGCAGGGGAAAAGTAATTCTTACTTCCTTACATTTTTTTCCACTTTTCTGAAACTTCAGTATCATGATTTTGTGTCAAACAATAAAAGTTCTAAACCCTTAATGCAAGCCTGCAGGCAAATTCTTGCACTCAGCATAACTTCAGTATATCGCATATTAATGGCAGTAACTGCATTTTTTGCCTTTTCTTCCCCTCAGTGAGGTATCAGGGAGACCAAAAAGAAATTTTTCGCCCCACATAAAGTACCTTCAATTTAAAGTTACACTACAATATCAAATCTGAATTTAATCTTCGCTTCAATGTAGGCAATACTATCTCATGTTGCAGCTTTGTTATAACAAGTAACAATATTTTCATTAAAATCTTGAACCAACTGCATAACCAATGAAAAGACAGTGAACATCCCTGAYAGACTTCAGAAAATGTGAGCGCTCAAAATTGATACCTGAAATACCTTCAGATTTTCAATATGAACAGGAGTTACCGATCTGAATCATTTATGCAAATGTCAAAGAGGGCCATGCTTCAGTTGAACGACTGACTCTGCCGTGACCTAAGCAGAGTACATTTGTTCCCGATAACGCATCAATGTCAGCTACCTAAAGCCCATGTGGAGAGTGTAGTGCATGCGGCAAGCCCAACTCACACTGCAGACCAAGCACAGCACACCACAGCTGCATCTTTTGTAAGATATGACAGTTCATAYATGTGCAACTTAACATTAAACCAGCCCATAACAAAATACTTAAATTCATTTGACTAGTGAAAACCACTTGCATTTGGATTAACACAATATAAAACAATATATTTAATTTCCGCAAAGGAAAATAATTTCATAAAATTAACTGTCCTAGAGATTTTTCTGTCCAAACAATCAGACACAAAGCCCTTGAACAGCTTTAGCAGGTTCATAAGTATGAAGAAAGAGGAAGATTTTTTTAATTTAAGAACAAGTCAATAACAATAAGTCTGAGGAACAGAAGCCCACCTTCATTCTTTGGACTCCCAGAGAGCAGGTAGCCAGTCCTAGAAAGAGATACCAGACAGAGAATTTGGTTCTGAAATCACTTAAATAGTCATCTAGAGAAGAAGGAAGAGCTCTCAAAGATGGGCTCCCAGCCTTTAGGAAACTAGGGAGCTAGCAGGGACTTCCTAAAAGATGATCAAACTGACAGGTCATTTGCATATTTTAAGTCTGAAGTTTCAGTTATCAAAATGGCTTTCCAAATAAAATAAATGTCAAGTTTTTACACATGAAGCTGTTAGTTTTTTCTGTAGTTTTTGCAACTGGTTTTCCCACACAACCTTTTCATAATCTACAACAAAATTACTTTAGACTTCATAAAACCTTGTTAGAAGATGTTATAGAAGGGATAGGAAAAGAGGAATAGCTATCCTTAACGGTAGGAAGACATGCGCTTCTGCCTGTGTGTCCCATGTTCCCTTGTGCTCAGCATCCTGCATACATACACAGAGTATGCAGAGGGCACTTTTCTGTAGCAGACCTTCTCCAAAATCATGCCTGGTTTTGGTTCAGTCCCYCTCTGGGGACCGTGTTGCGAATGAGTGCTTTAGAGGCCGCCCAAAGAATCACTGTCAAAGGGATTAGCAGAAAGTGATTTTTTTTTTAGCTCTTTGGGAGGCATACACTTCTAACCAGGTAAAACACAGCCGATTAAAACATGTTAGAAAAAGCACAACAATCCTAAACAAGAATTCCATAACAGTGTGTCAATAAATCTCATTCTTTTCTTGGAAATCCATAAGGCTCCATTTCTTGTAAAACAAAGTGGTTGTTTCTTTGCTTTTTCTAACTTTGAACACTCCTGCACCAAAACCAGATGACCTTATTGCAAAAGAGAACCCAGCTATTCCTTTCCTACCCACAGGCCTCTATGTATATTAGTATTCTTTTCCTAGGGAGGCTTCTGTTAACATTTCTTTGTCAAATTAGCTTCTTTGTCTGGCTCTTGATAACATTCCACTGCCTCAAAGTCTTTCCTCTGGCAGATGAACCTAATTAAAATACTACAGCTCATTTAAAACCTTTTAACCTTAAAACCCCTACATTAAGATTTAACAGTTGACCCTTAGCCCTCCAGTAGTGTTAGGAATATTGATAGATACATTCATAGAATCATAGAATCATAGAATCATTAAGGTTGGAAAAGACCTTTAAGATCATCGAGTCCAACCATCAACCCAGCACCCATGCCCACTAAACCATGTCCCGAAGCGACACATCCACACGTTTTTTGAAYGCCTCCAGGGACGGTGACAATGCAGCAGCCCAGATGGGTTTACCTCTGCGCTGCCAGTTGTTCTGCTGCCATTGCTGTAACCACCCCCACAGGGCATTTGCCACCATCCACAAGTCAGTATAGAAATAAAGTACTGGACATTTTCCTTGTTCAGCAATATCCAAAGCCATCTGGATGGCTTTAACCTCTGCAAACGGGCTCGATTCATCTTCTCCTTCAGCAGTTTCTGTGACTTGTCATATAGGACTCCATACAGCAGCCTTGAGCCTCTGATGCTTTCCCATAAGACGACAGGACTCATTAGTGAACAGGGCATATTGCTTCTCATTTTACAGATATTTTCAAAAATAGCTTCACAATATCAGCTGGAATGCTTAAATTGCACTGACACATCCAACAAAACATAGGATAAGTGCAAAAAGCCCTCAAGGTCACATTAGATTTATCAGATCTACAGAAGATACAAATATAGCAACTTGGGGTGTTATCACTTCAAAGAATGTATAACTTGTTTTTTTTTTCCCTCTTTTTTTTTTTCTTTTTTCTTTTTCCTCCATTTATCCATGAAAACAAAAGAAAATCTGCCAATGTTACACTTTTACCCTAGGTCAGTCATCTAACTTTAAGAGTTAAAAAAAAATGTTACTTTCTCTCAATTGTAAATTGATCAACAAAATGCCATCAAGCCATAAGATAACACCCTCTCACTGTTCGCATTTTTTACATTTTCACTCTATGTCAACAAATCTGGCAAAGTTTTCTTATTTCTTTACATGGCAATGTAGCAGGAAGCTGAGTCACAGTGTCATGATGTGAATTAGGTCATTCCTGAGGAGAAACTCTAAAACACCACTCCCCCTTCTTGATTCTGTATGTAGACAGCAGTGGTAATTGGTTATTAAATAATTCTAATTAAAATCAAGCAGGTTCGCCCTAGATTCCCTCAAGTTAACTCTGATTAGTGGCTTTATACGGACTGTACATCTTTGCTGAAGTTAATAAATGTGAAAATCCCATTTAAGCAGCAGTAAAGTACATTCTGCACTCGGAAGCATAAAAGCCACTTATATTTCAACTTATGTTTCACTTAAATCCTACCTCTAACATCCAAGTTCTGGTTTGTCGTTTCTTCTGGCTCTTGCATGTAGTACTTCAATGTATCTGTCGCTACCAACACCTACAAGTATGAAACAAGAGGAACTATAACAAAAACACTCATTCTGCAACAATTTAGTATGTGAAGAAACCTATACAATGTGCATACTTCTAAGAACCTGGTACACATCTTCTTACAGGCATTCAGGTCTTCTTTACAGAGCTGACTGCTCTCTCAAAACTGGAAAAGGGAATACCTCAAAACTTACACAGACTAACATATTCTATATACAAGCAAACAAACAATCTTTCAACTGCCTAAATATTGGGTAACAATTCACAGTTTGTTCAAGCCTTGTTATACCAAAAATAATTTTTCAAAAATAAACCACAACATTTCACATACTCCCTTGTGCCTTTTTCTCTCAGATTAATCCCTCACATTTATTCCTTTCAAGCACTCTGCTACAGTAGCAGATCTTGAAAAAAACTTTTGGTCTTTATGGTGCCTTGTAAGACATATCACACTTACTCCAATGCTTTCATTCATTTGACAAATTGCTAGAATTCCAGGGGAAAAAAGCAAATCAGAGTTGCAAAAAAAATGCAACAGCTGGTCTAAACGCAAGGCACTAAAGGCACTCTATCACATTCTAAAAATAGAAGCACTTGAATATAATTACTGCACACATTCTCCAGGGGAAATATAGTTAATGTGCCATTAGTTACAACCCACTGAGTCAGACTGGAACTTCTGAATGCTGGTACAGACCCGTTCTCTGTCAGTGAAGCTAACCTATCTCAATTTTACATTTTAAGTGATCTTCAAGCAACAAAAGCAAGCATAGCATTTTTTTTTCCCATTTTTAAAAATCTTTGCACATCTTCTAGTCTTAAAATAGGGAAATGTTGTGCATCAGGTAGATGTGATGCACACACACACACCTGTCTGAGTGGGAAGAAGGGAGAGGAAAAGATAGAGATACAACAAAAAGACAAACAGAATCATGTGCAAAGAAGAACCCGCATCACTCCTCTTCTACTGCAAAAAATGCTTCACAACAGAATCTGGATTGAGCCCAAAGAAGAGCTGGTCAAAATTTCCTTTTCTTAGATAGGTATTCTTTCCCTCTAAATCAGTATTTTTTAACAGGATAATACTGAGAGAGAAAGCATTCAAATGAAGATCATCAGCCTGAGTGATTTCTGAAATCTTTAAGAAAACTATTTTTTTATTTATATTACAATGGTTAAGGAAGCAGAAGCTTCTAATTTTTCTGTATAGTTCTTCAACAGTCTTTTATGGCAAAGACAGCTTCAAGGAATGTGAGACAAGACAAACTAGAAGAAAGTATAACTTCTCAGAACAAGAGTTTCAGCAGAGCTGTTACTCAGTGGTACTCTCTTACATCTCATCTTCTCTATTACTCTGTCACAGACTAGCTCACTTTGCAAGAAACCTGGAAGACAGAATCAGTTTAAAAAAAAAAAACAAAACACACACACAAAAAAAACAAACCAAACAAACAACAAACCAACAAAAACCCACACCTAAAAAAAACCACACCAAAAAAMCACAAATTTTTTGCTAGAGTTTCTACCAAAATGGCTCCATATCAGTAAATCACTTTATATAGGTCCTTAATACCTGCCATAACATAAATGTTAAAATACACTTAAATCATAAAAACTCTGACATATAAAAGCATAAGTAACATTGCATTTTACAGTGAAGATCTCCCCTTTGTAAGATGGGGATCTCTCATCTCCACGTTTTACTGCAGACTTGCATCATGTGGGCCAACATTCCATTAAAAAAAGCTTAAGATCTCAGTGAGGTGTTGAATCTCATAAGATCTCAGGAAGCTTAGAATTTTCTGCTTCAGTGTTTAGAAATAAAGTTCCCTGGATCAGTGTCCCATATCCTCAAATATTAGACCCTTGTTTCCTCAGCAATTCATAACTAACGTTTTACAGAATCAAAAAACCTCAAACGTACCATGCAACTTCAAAAGCCAACAGCAAGACAAGCATTGCAAGCAGACAAGTAGATTCCCAACCTAGCAATACTAAGTGTCAGATAATACAAGTTATCAATTTTGCCCAAAACAGAAAAAATACTAGGGAAGATTTTCGACTATGAAGTGGTAAAGGAGAGAACTCAGATAAGGTATCAAAGCACAATCAACGTAAAGTCAATAAAGGCAGCCTTGTAACACAGCATGGCATCCTCAAGATCTTCAGAACAGTACTCTCATACCCCTGTCACTTTACAGAAATCTGATTAGTATAACATATACTGTGCATCCAGAGGTCTTAGATGCTAGACACCATACATAAACACACAAGACAAAGAAAACTACTACCACAAAAAAAACCCTCAAAATATTCTGCAGCATATAAAAACAAAATTCTGCTGACTTTTAGTGGGTTTGAAATCTACAGAGATGCAACAGCACATTCTCATACATTTTCAAGAGCTGGGGTAGGTTATGCAAGGGACCTCGCGTGGACAGAACATGAGAACATTCCCCCTAAGACTAACCATGGAGATGAAATCTGTCTGAACTGACAGAGAAAAATACTAACTTAGGCCAAATATATTTGATACATTTTTAATTATTCTAGAAGTCAGCTAGTAGAACATAGAAACTGGATACACCTCTTTCAAAGAAAGCTATAATATATTCAAGATAAATAAAGCTTAAAACAGATGGGACACAGTCAAAACAAAAATAAACCTATTAATCCCTGTGGGTATGTTCTTCTAACAGCTAATATATAACAAGTTCTTCTCACCATGTGAAATGTTGAGAAGACTGATCTGAAGAAAATGTGAGGTTTTAAAATAGAAAAAATAAACTGTTTCACTTATGTTTCATCTGTTGATTGAGTTGCAAAAAGCAGAAGTACTATACGAATGCCATACATACATACATCTGAAGCTATTTGATTTGAATACCAAAACTTCACAATGCCAAAAGATCTGAAAGATTGTGTTTAATGACTTCTTTGAAGCTCACAGTGGCTGCTTTTCATGAATTGTTAATTCCTTACGTTATTTAGAATACTCTCTCCATATATTAGAAAGCAGCACTAGATGTGTAATAACTGTTTATATTGATTATAACAGCATCTACATTACCATTTTCATAATTTATTTCACAATATCTATTCTAAGTATTTCTAGTTTCTATAGAGATTCTATAAACACTCTATACACATACTTTCCTTCAAATGACCAAATCAGTATCCTGTTGTCATAGCAGCAAGTTGCTTTTTGAAGCCCAGACCAGCGAGGTGGCTGTTATTGGAGTCCAGCTAGGTAAATTACCTCATCCATCCATCTGCTTCTGTAATGGGACAGAAGGGAAAGGCCTGCACAGTTTCTGTCCCACCCACGTCTCTTGCATCGGAGTCAGATGCTTTGCATGTGTACAGACTAGAGCTTCAAAAAAACAACAGTGTTAAAGCAGGACCTAAGCCACCTTCCTTCCCTTTCAGTTCTTAGAGCTCCCAATCAGTGCAAAAAAAAGAAAAAAAAAAAAAGAATAGAGTCCCCCTTATTATTCAAAAACATACATTTCTAAGCAAGAACATATATATGGTTTTCAAGACAATATTCAATTGATTTGTTAAACTAAACCATACAGGAATAGCTAGTATCCTGCTATTAATGCTCCAACTCCACACCCATTCAACACGTCTTAGGCATTCTGGAAGGCCAGAGAAACAGGTAGGCTTTTCAACGTGCCTTAAATAACCATAACAACAACCTTAAATAACCTTTAATAACCTTTACAACGTGTCTTAAATCAATATATTTGACCAAAGCAGTAAAAATGTAAAGCTATTCAATACTTGTGTAAGATTGAACTATCAGGTCTACATTCAACACTGACCCTGTTTTGGCAGAAGGTCTCTTTCAACAGAAAGGAATCTATGGTTCTGCGATTGCCGCCTTGCTTTAACAAGCATACCTAAACATTGAAATAGATGATGGTTGCTGTAAATAATTTCAGCAATAATTTTACTGGAAATGCTTTAACTAGCGCCTTTGCTCAAAAATCAACATCACTCATCACTAATATCAGATGCATACATCATACAAATCTCTTCTTAATATCGTAAGCCACATAGGCTATTCTGATAATTTTTATCCATAGCCTCTAAAGTCAGTAAGATACAAAATTGGTAACTGAGTTTCACAGACTAAGAAAATCTGATGCCCCTGCAGACTGCAACAAGAGCTTTTAAACAAGAGGGCCATCACAGTTGTCACAGCAGAAGCAGTAAAAGTGAGAAGTGTGACACACTTGCACAAAGCCTGACTCTTAGTGCTGCGCACCTTCTCTTTTCAATGTGCGTTGGGTTGGAAATATCAAGTCTAAGTGTCCCAAATATATGTAACTCCATTTTCAAAACCTTGATCATCATTTTCTGATTATATGAAAGATGGTCGTGAACAGATCCAACTCAGCACGATGTTACAATATAAGTCAATATCTTCAGGAGATTCACATGTATTTTTTGCCCAGTTACAACTGAGCAGGCAAATGCTCTCTTGGTAGCCTTTTTAGACAATTGTTCTCTCCACACCTTTCTTCTCCAAACACATTCACTGTGAGTCACAAAGCTAAATGCATGAAAAAAACAAAAGAACAAGTGTGTGTTGAAACAGACCACATGAATAATTCAGTCTCTGCTCTCACTTGTTCTTGCTGCCCACATTAATAGTCATTGTTCCCCTCTCCTGATTATAAGCATTTATCCAATCCATCAGAAAGTTTTTCCTTACCCTCCAGAACATAAGCTTGCTATCTTTTCCTTTGGCAATTAGAAAATGTTGCCACTAGTGAGATGTTATTACTAAGTAAAATTAATTATGCAATAGTCAATAAAAACACTTTAAAAGAAGATACAAGTTTTAAACATTTATATAATTTCTTCCAGTTCTCCCAGTGATCTTCCTGTAATGTGTATTAAAAACGGAGCAAGTTTTTTTTTTAATCGACTGGAGTAATTAAGACAGCAAATGAGTTGAGTTAAACAATCTTCATACACAGCACAACATGAAGTAATTAACATCAAGTAAACAAGGAAAAAAAACGGGGAGATATATAGAAGCTCACAATGGGAAATGGCTTGCTATAGAAGCACACAGCAGGTTTCTTGCATCTTTGAGATGCAAATATCTGCCAGGTGAGGAACCTCAGCCCACTGCATTGATGGAAGTATCTTCATCAGTATCAAAAGATGACTTCTTGAGTACAGGCTTCATAACCACTCATTTCAAAGACAACAGCATCTTCCCATCCTAGTAAACACAAAAGCCCCCTCGAACRAATGGATAATAGCAGCTTCATGTTGACAACCAAATTTCATTCCTTTGATTAAATTTACACAAATATAGAAGAAATGCAGATGTCAGGTCTCATTCACACTTAGTAAGAAACAAAAGACCAAATCTTCCTATAAAGTGAAAGTACAGCTGTACCTTCTAGCCATACAGGAATACTCCGTTGCCAGAAAGAGGCTAGGATGGCAAAAAAGCTAAGTGAAAAACTTAATGAGAATTTGCAAGTACATCAACCAGCAGTGCCAGAGGCTCAGCATCTCCAACTACTTCAAATAAATTCATCCTGATGAAGTAATCACCTGGATGAACAAGAAACAAAATACTAGCTGGAAATCAACTTCCTCTTTCTTTGCACAGGGACAGGAAAGAAAGGAGACAGACTTTTCTGCTAGAGAAGAAAACAAAAGACTATACAGAGGCAAGAGGACCAACATTCAAGCTTCCACACCAGGTAAGTTCTCAATGCAGAACACACTTTAAAGAAAACATTTGCCTCCTTATAGTTTTCAGTTTGTTTTGTTTCTGCTAAATCAGCTCACCTGCTTTCCATGTGTATAACAGATTTTAGTAAGAGGCATATTTTTATTAAGAAATAATATTATATTCATCCTATACGAGAGCTCACAAATTCCAATAAACCCATTATGCACTCTTCATTGAGCTAATACATTGAAAAAAACCTCCTAACCCACACATTTCCAACATTGTTTTGGATTAAATAAGAGTTGCTTGAGTGCTCCATCTCATAAGGTCATATATAGCTATGAAATTTTTCCTCCACTTGCACAGACGCCTTAACCATCTTATTAGCCAAAACTCCACTGTAATACTCAAGTCCCATTTGTGGAGAAAGTCTAGTTCATAGAAAACAGCAATATATGCATGTATGTATTTAAAAAAAAATATGTATGTAGAACTTTTTCTGCCTCCACAGCTTTTCCATCCCCTTGTTCACGTTTCATTGTTTTTTGTTGTTTTGGTTTGKTTTTTTTTTTCCTCTGGGGCCCATACACACAGAAAGAAAAGTATAACCCAAACAGACTGTAGTCTCAATTTCAGGAGAGTGATTTAATTACTGTGATGATGCTTAGTCCCATTAGGGTGACCCAAAGTACACAAGGAATTTGCACTGTCAACACAGATAAGGAATTTCATCAACTCTCATCAGTTAAGATTTCACCTTCAGCTTAAATTTCCTTCTACCCTGTTATCATTACCAAACATTTTGTTCTACAGGGGGTCTAAACCATTCATGCAGATTTAATTTATGGCAATTTAAACTGTGTCAGAAAGTTAATAACTTAGGAATAATGCATGCATCTCTTACTGAGTTTAATCAATGCCCATTAATGTGCCTGTTATTTTTGCCTTTTTATTATTCATGCGTTCTAATCTGAAACTACATTTACATTGAGTGGAAACAAACTTACTCAACTCATCAGACCTCAAAATAGACACCTAACTTGCCCAAACACTTCACTCACTTTTAGAAGTGAGGAAATTCCACTTTTCCCTTTTGGAAGTACAAATCAAAACTTCCACCAAAATAAGAAGACAATAAAAGGAGATCTAAGCTCTTTCACGTACATTGATAGTGTTTAAGAACCTCATTGTCCTCATCTACCACTATAAATATAGAAAAACCTCAATGGAAGAGTTTTACCTCAGTATAAGAGGGTCCTTACCATGGCACGAAACTGGTGCAAGCGAAAAAAAGTTCAGGCCATAAGTTACACATACTTAAAAACTCTTTTGTTTGAACAAGGAATACATTAACAAAAAAAGTTTTGACTACTTAATTGTAGTAAGTCACATGAACACATTTGGAAATGCAACCTGCAGTACCAGCAGATAAACCGTTCATTTCTAGTGTACTGACAGATGGGAGGAAAAGTCTACCTTCCAGAAAACGAGGTGTTAGCAAAAAAGTTTTCAAGTGAGGTAGGCAGTGAGTCGAAGCCACATGAAGCAATGGTGACGTTCTTGTTTATTTTAACAATTCACATCCCATGGAATGGAACAACCTCCTGGTTTCAAGGCTGCTGACCTCTCCGATGTTTTCAGGTTGTAATCTTAACAGTTTCACACCTAAGTATACAGGTGTTCAATGTGGATTTTGTCGCCTACTTTCAATTGATAAATCTCTAGCACATATATTAAGCACATCTCATCTGAAATCATAGCCATTTCTCATTCATACCAGACAACAGGCAATACAAGCCCAACCAGTATATGAGGAGTTCATAGTCTGTGTCATACACTGCAAGTGTTTTTGGCTTCACAGGGATACACTGAACATGTTATTGAAAATTAATGACAAAGCAACAACCAAAAGATTTTTCCATTTCAATTCAGCTGCATATTTGTTTGTAATCTACATTTAAAAAATACTAAAGTGATCTTTGCCTAGAAGTCTAGATTGCCTAGTAGTCATGCTAGCCATTTACAAATGTTAAAGGAAACAAAACAGTCTAAAATGAAACAATTAAAAGGCTGATTTTATTGAAGTTATTGTATTTTTCTTAATAGAAATAAATTATAAAAGTTCCCACATAGATCTAATGATTACAAATATTTGCAAATGTACTTTGATTCCATTTGCCAAAAAAACACTTACACAAACATAATTATTTATTTCAGCAAACTCAGGAACACTGCAAAAATAAAGGTAAGTATTAGCATTAATAATTGCTAAGAAAGGAGAAGAAAATCTCACTAAAGGTATTTTAACAGTGGGAATTGAAATGGAGCATTTCAGTGCACAGTTGTATTTTCATAGAGTTTCTTGCAACCCACGATGCCAGAAGCAGTGGATTAACCTAGTTTCTGTGGGCTCAAGACTGGAATCTATTGCYGAGTGCAGCTGTCAGAGCCACCTGCATATCTTTGGCTCCAATCAAGTCTCAGAAGTAAGCCAAAGTGTGATTTCAGGATGCTTCAGTGCCCATTTTAATTTATGTTTGTAAAAAAGACAAAACAAAAAGTGACCAATATAAACTAGGAAGGGTGGAAGCTGCTAACCATGTCTGCCTAAAAGCTTTGATTATACAAAGCTGGCATAATTTGTGTTTGTCATATTTTTCTAGCATATACAATAATGTCAGTTCGACCCTTGTTTTTACTTGTATGCCTAAAATGGCCTTCCCCACCTTGTTTAGAGCATGTTTGGACTAGCCAGTGAGCAAGCTGCTGCTGCCAAGATTAAATGGCAAGCAAAGCCAATTGCGCGGAAAAAATTTGAGTCTCACAGATAAAGGAAGAGATAAGATAGGGTCTTCCAGCTAGCAGCAAGCTAACTTCAAACAGTTCAAATTGGCACTGTAAAGTTCAGATGCTTATCTAGACTCTTCCAGGTATCCTCAAATTTAAATCTGGAACAGTAATTAGCGTGACTTTTTTTATCTATTCCAACTCACTGTTCTCTACCTCCCTGTTCACTAAATCAGAGAGAAAACCCACTGGATTTAGCTGTGGACTCTACAGACCCTATCCACACAACACAAGAAACACAAGTTACTGTTAAATGTTTCCTTTACAGCACTTGTGCATATAAATATACATTCATTCAAAAGACCCCAAAGACTACTCTGTTTTGACTCACTTGCCCACTGACAAAGTAATATGGTAGCCACCAGGCTGACTTGACGCATCCCACAAAACCTTCCTCAGCAGATATGACCTGTTTCTGGGAGCATACCTTTGGGCATTCTAGACATGAACATAGGAAAATTCATTTTCCATTTTCCAAATCAAGAGTTCATGAAACCTGAGCAAAGCAAAGTTTGGCAGGTTCACATAGGCTGAATAACAACATACCATTCTGATAAGAAGAACTCAAATATTCAAAGCTAGCAAGATGAACAAATAAGCTATCTTCTAGTTTGCTTAAAGTTTCCCAGATAAAGTGGAAATGCTGGAAAAAATAACCAGCACGATAAGTAAGTTTATAAGTACATATAAGTATTAGAACCGCTCAGGAGATAACACTAGAAATACTTCTATTAGTTGTTATTAAAAACCCACATTACTGAAGACATGAAGACTGTTCTAATGGATACCTCTGGCCTATTTAAAAATGATGCTGAACCCTCCACCTGTTTCTTGCATTGTGGAGTTGTATGTACACAAGGACACAGTTCAAGATACTTACACTAGCTCTAAATGATTTTGCATCTATAATATACTAGTTATACTATGACAGCACCCACCTGGATTAGATAAACTCTGCTGAAAAGTAAGTTTTCTCTCTGTGCAGCAGTGCACCGTATGATATATATATATATACTTGAATACACGTTTATGGTCATGCTTGCATTGCCAGACACTGTGCCAGTTTTAGGTAACAGCTGTGAGAGAGCTGTAACGCCTATCATGCCTCTGAAACAGCTAAAGAAGAACCAGCAGAACAGATTATGTAGATGCTCCTCAGTACGTATCAAAGTGAGTCATCTTTTTAAAAAAATCAGTCACTTCCCACTAAGAAAATGAAGACTTTTTGCTCAGCCAAGACAAAGAGATTTCACACAATCCATTCTGCCTGCTCTGGTTTGTGAACGAGCTTTCAACAGACAATGGCATCTGAAACCCCCACGCCTATTTCTGTAATGACAATCTGATTTTAATATTACATACCCTTATAGCTCCGCAACCAAAGATAGAATCATAGAATCATAGAATCATAGAATCATTAAGGTTGGAAAAGACCTCTAAGATCATCGAGTCCAACCATCAACCCAGATGATCTTCAGTATCTTCATGAGAGAACCACAAAAGTGAAAGGGAACTTACAGACGGCGGATCCCAGCTCTGGCCCAAGCCACACTGGACACACGGCAGTGCTGTCCCCCAGGAGCGGCTGGGCCCGGCAGCGGGGCAGGAGCAAGCCCGCCGTGCTGAGCCAGCGTCACCCGGGGGCACCCGTTCCGGGCGCTGCTCTATAGCACACACCACCCGCCTGCGCGCTGCGCAGCGCAGTAGGCATTCTCCCAACAGTTTGAGGACTTTGAGACTTCACAGTTTCAAATCATAAGTATTGCCTGTGTCCACCTTATCTCTGGACAAGAATGGAGTAGGAATGCAGGTGCAGGAATAAAGAATCCCCTAACTKGATACTACTCTGAACTAAAATCCAAAACAAATAACTTACATGTTTCTACTCAAATCCAGAAAGGCACTACTGTTTTCATGAATGAAGCTCAACATTAAAGCCTTTAAAGTGAGATCAGAAATAAGCTMTTCAGCTTTTGCTTATTTCTGTTGGTCTTCCGTAACTTTTCAAAACAACAGGTTTATGTGTTTATATGTTATACGTAATAAAGTTTAAGATATAGCTTCTATTTGGGATTCATACATCTTGTCCAACATGGCAATAATTTAATATTTTTAAAGCTGATTCATCTTGCTTCTGTGGCATTTGTTTGCATTTACTCTAACTGGATGCAGAAGCTGTTCATCTGATGCATCTTATTTTTACAGATGAATTTGTAGTGTAAATACAATTTATAATCTGAACTATGTTAGGAGTCTTCCTATTTGTAACATGAATGCAAAACGCTACATGAGATTTATGTGCTTATGTGCACCAATCTGTGTAAAATCTGCTTGTGTTTTTTTAATTTCTACAATTAAAAAAAAAAAACCAACATTTACTTTGTGTTTTGCTTACTTGTAAAATGATCGTTAAGGTAGGCATGGAAAAATATTATGCTATTAAAACTACTGAGTGCTGTCTTCAGAGGACAACTCATCTATTAGCCTGGGATCAATGCAAATTAATCCACTCAGCACCATGAAAAGGCTGCTTCTGCTCCTTATGTTGCATCAGAGTAGGAAAAGGTCTGATAAAGAATGGATGAGTAGGCAGAACAAATAATTTGTCATACAACTTCCTTTTAGCAGCAGAGTAATTAATTTAGATAAATTATATCAAGTGTCCTGCATTTTATATGAGAATTTCATTAAAGTAATGACGCTTTGATTAAGTTCCCCTCTAACATGGATTATCTGCAGAAGGAAATTAGCACTTGCATTCCCCTTTTCTCTTCAACATCCTCTAACAAGTCCTGGCTATCATCAGCTCATAGTCACTGGCCAAAAAAAATCTCTGCTTTGACTCCAAGCCTATGTAGTACCCATGTCATTACTATTTGCACAGTATCACACAGCAAGGAACTCCACTGACATCTTTCTAAGATTCCTGCACCTAAAGAACTTAGAAATTAAGACCCTTAATAATGCCCATRGTCACACAAGCATCCTATTCATAATGGTTGGTCTGGGTATCACAGTTTTCCTACTTTGAATGCTTATACAAAATTAAACTATTGCTGAATCAAGACCTAAATCCTATTTCTGGAACTATACCTGTAGAGCAGATGGATGTATAATTACAACCGCCTGTTTATTTTCTGATTATTTCTCCATTTGATTTCTGTCGTCAATGATAGATTCTCTTGGCATGCAAACAGAAACCTTGAAGTCAACCAATCGCTCTCTGCTTGCTATAAAGGTATTTTCACAGCCAGGTTACAAATATATAAAGCTTTATGAAACTAGAGTGAAAAACATCTCAGTCATTTAATGCAAACCTCATCAGAAGAAAGCCATTCAGTATATGCTGCCCAAAATCATAAAGTCAGGTCATCAGGTTAMTAGATCTCAAATCCCAGAATGATATAGCAGCCAACATATCTACGGCAAAAAGCTTACGTGAAAGGTGAAATCATACATTTTCAGGCGTGACACCTRACTGGGAGAGCTATTAGAGTCCCAAATTAAGTGTGCTGTCTGGGGAATAAGGAAAGCAGATATAGAATACTATTTTAAAGTGTGATACTTTGTAAATAGTTCGAGCTAGTTTTCCAGAGGTCTACCTGAGTTTGTTTTTCCCAGAGTACCACAGGATATAAACCCTGAAAATTTACAGTGGCATTTTCTATCATGATTCATTGCCACAAGGCAAGAGGTGCCTTTTATATTTTTTTTCCTTGCCTCCTGAAAGCAAAATTTGCCTCCAGTCAGTGATATCTGAAAATTATTTTCTTCATAATTCATTTTATCTTTATATCTTTTTACTAGACCCTCTTCTGACAAGAAAAAGAAAGGATGCTTCAGCAACAGTCAATCAGTGAGCAGCTAAATTGCTTATGTCATTTCCACATTGTGGAAATTAACGTTTTTCAAGGTGGTAGGTAGAGCACCACATAGTATGAAGTAATTCAATAYAGGAAGCTTTCAATGTCTCAAAAGGATAAAGTAAAGGGTTATTCTTGTTCCCTAAATTTTAAAGGAAAAATGCATTTCAAGTGGCCATGAACTGATCTATCAATCTCAATCATTCCAATTTATTGTAGCACATGTTAGAGGGAAAAACAACATGGCATCCAAAATTAGTAGTTCCACCCACTTCTACTTAGCTTTATAAGATAATTTAATTTGCAAACTCAGACATCCATCAGCTAAAAGAAAGACCAAAAGGACACTTAGCCTTGAAGAAAACCCTGCCTTCACAAAAAAAAAAATAAATTCATGATAGAACAATAGTGTATGTCAATCAGATGAGTTAAGAAACAACAAGAAACAACCTACTCCAGTGGAAAAAAATTATACAGATTTAACATATTTTATTTACTTAAAGAATCACAAGAAATAGGATTCAAAATGGTCTGTCTTTTCTTACTGTAAAGATCAAGGACCTCAATCATCTAGATGTACCACTGTTGCAATTCACAGCAAAGGCTTGTTTTCCCATTTTAATATCAATGAAGAGGAAGAGAAGTTAGTTTCTTTCTGCAAAAAAATTTCTTGGAACTTAAAAAAAAAAAMCAACCACACATCTTTGATGCTTCCTAGAACTTTCAGCACCCTCTCTTCAGAATGGAGAGACTTCCAAACAAGGTCAGGTATATCAATAGGAAGGAAGCAGTGATACCTATAGAGTTCTACCTACTTTTAACTGAGCTAGTTGCATTTGATTCTTATACAAGTCACTCGGCTTACAGTACTAATTTACAATTTGATCAAAATACTAGATTATTTTGGAGTTGCAACATTCTCTCTTATTAGCTTTATACAAATACTATGTGTTATACTTGCAGAAATAATTCCCACATCACTTAAAATGAATCAATTCAAGATGGGAACAATTCTGCTAGATCATCACAAGACGGATTATTACCAACATACTTCTCCCTCCCCCTCCCTGATCCCAAATACAGCTCACATAACTGTTTTTTCTTTTAGAGCTCCTTCAAAGACTCTAATTTCAAAGGCATTTGTGGGAATAAAATTCTGCAGCATATCCTGAAGCTCCTCAGACAGATTACTATGAGCCGATTCAGATGAGTACACATGACTATGCACACACATAACAGAAGGATTTCACTTACATTAAAACAGAATGAAGTATTTTCCCTAACAAAATTATCTAGAGAAGCTTCAYTATGGTGGCTGTACCACTGAAAACATGTAAACTTAACAGAAGTATTGCACTGTCCTATTGTATCCATGCTGCCTATGCTTTCTTGATTTCTTTTAGATGCAACAAAAATACTGTAACCTGAATGTTATGTACAGCTTTTTCCAATTCTTTTTTCATATACCAGTGTCACCATAAATGCTCAAATATTYCCCATGCATACAGTGTCCCTCATACGATATTATTTCATTTTGCATCACAAAACAATTTCTTAGAAAGAAGGTCTGTAATCTATACGTAGTCCACACATACAACTCCTGATGATGCCGCCAATGGGGGATCAGCATAACAAATAAGAAAATTGTGTAGTGCTACAAAGTGTGAGAGAGACTTGAACCTAAACCAACATATATGTGCCCCAATGCATGAGGTGAATGATTCCTGTCACCAAGAACAAACACATTGCTTTAAGTGAACAAGCATAAGGCCAAGTGTAAGCCATTTTTGAGTCCTAATCCCAGTTTCGATCAGAGCTAGTCAGGAATTTTCTGAAAGAAAATTAGCTGAAACTCAAACGAACACCTTTTMAGTTATGTTTTGATTGGGAAAGGAAGAGGGAAGAAAAAGAAAAATATTTGAAGAGCTGGAATTTAAGTAAAATCACTGTGGCCCATCCATCCCGGAAGAATCAGCAACTGAATGCAAAACTGCCACATCTCAGTTGAGCCCTCACCACTGAACACATGCACATACACACACCAAGAGTCTTTCTCTCCTCATGATTTCACTGAACTTTTTATTGATGTAATTGATACTCAGAGAGAGAGAGAGAGAAAGTGAAACTCATTTTATCTTAGAAGAATTGGAAATCTTATTTGAACTATGGAAGTGGAAACAATAAAAGGATCACTTCTCTTCCCTAGCCCAAAAACCTTGGGGGTTCCAAGCTTGTACAGAATGAAATCAAAAACCCAGTTTGATATTTTTCAAAATGTTTTTATTCTCCATATAGTCTTATCCATTATTATTTGCAGCTACGTCAAAACTGGGTAGCTTCTCTGTGCCAATTTCAATTTCCTGCCTTCCCCACCTACTTCCTGTTAGAGACAGTGAGACTAAATTTCCATTAACATAAAACAAAAATGCTTCCTGTACTGTAATAATTTAAAAAAAAAAAAAAAACAGACAAAAAAAACAGAAAAAGGGAAAAAATACCCAAAACACCTTTGCATGGTATCGTGCCCCTTAAAGCAAGTGGGTTTAAATACTTAAAATAAGAGCCTAATCCAAATTTCATGGCAGTATCTGGCTGACTAGATTTACTCCCACCAGCTCAGCACTGCAGCCAGACTTCCCCAAAGAACAGAGATATCAAATCTGAAATTCTGGGGGGGTGTAGCCCTGCACTTGTAAGAAAGGTAGAAGTTTTTCTCCTAAATCACYGTTTCGTGTGCCTACATCTCCATTAGCACGTAGCACAGCACATCAGAAACAGCTCTGCGGAGTGCGACAGCAGACTTGCCTCGGCAGGGTACTTTAGGCTGACCCCAACCACCCCAGGACCGGGCACCCACTGGCGCCTGCAGTACGTTAGGTACACTTTTGGAGCACACCTCTCGGTTTGGTTTTAACCMAACTGAATCCAGCTGATGTGTCCCGACACCACTCTGTCGTGTAAACCAAAGTGTGGTAAGTGGGGAAAATGGAGTGAGAGATTCCCCTCAAAAGCGCACTCCTGGTCCAAATTAAAATGCTAATGGAGTGTGAGCATAAAGGCAAACACGTCTTAAAATTTAATAATTAGTCACTAACTAGTAATTCTTTAAAAAATAATTCGATAACACCCACTTTATGTTCTCACTCTACTAGAATTCATGCATTGACCTGACATGAAATAAAAATAGGATTTGTATTGATTATCTTGGGCTGCTGCTAAGGAAATGTCCCRTTGTGCTGAAAAATATTTCCTTAAACTCCTCCTCCCTCACCAGGTCTGTGTTCTGCGGCTGTGGAACTGTGCGGCCAAGCACGTGGCAAGCCCTGGCGCTTTGCTGAGGCTCGGCAAGGAATGCCGTGGTTGTCCACCATGGCAACCCTCACCGTCTGGAAGAGGACACTTCTTCAGTCAACGGCAAGCTATTAACCAGGCTCCTTCAATAGATTATGAAAAATTTTCACAGCCCACTACAAAAGCTCTATTTCCAAATTAGTGTTGTCAGCTTTTATCCATACAGGCGAGTTACACTTCTGTGAATTCCAGTTACAATGACAGCTAACATGTATTTTACTAGTAACACACACATGCAGCGTGATTATATTTCAGAGGGGAAACAATAAAATAAGAGAAAAAAGTCCTAGCCAATTCCCCTTTGAAATACACTTAATTATCTTAGGAGGAGCATCCAAAAAGAAGCANAAAAAAAACAAAAAAAAAAAAACAGACAAAAAAAACCCCGCAACAAAACCCCACTTTTATTTTTGTGGTGGAAATGCACTAGTCCTTGGAGTAGTATTAGTACTTTTGAAAATCACCGTTATGGCACAGCTCTACTCCCTCAGGCAATAAGAAGTGGAAAAATACCACCTTCCCCTTAGACCAGTCGCAGAACAGGATTTCATATAATCTAAATGTCTGTATTATTCAGGGTTCGTAATCAGCTTAGTACCCCTGAGACTGATAACTTGATATACCAACTGCCACAACATCCTTCCTACTAAGAGCATAGGGGACACAATGTCTTCAAACATCCATCTTCCCTGTTTATAGAGTGAATACAGTTCATCTTTGCAGGTTATCCTGGAATGTGTCCAGAGGTCATCTGTCAGAGGTTAAGACCCTCAGAGTACTCTGCTAAATTGCCAAGGAGAAAAATATATACCAGTTTCTTATGCAGATCATTTATAGTACAACTTGTCTCTGATGCCTTATGAGCAATGTTGCCAGTGATAAATTTCTAAAGAAATTTTTTAAATAATTTAAGCTATTGCTTTATCTGTCATCACATTCTAAGGATAGAGGTTTTGGGAAAAGTTGCTACTAAATATTGAAGACTGAGTCACATATCAGTTAATACACTTGCTGTATTGACTCTTCTCTAGAGATTGCCAGTGATTAACCAGACTGGTCCTATGCTGATCCAGAAAAAGAGTCGACACTATTCTTCTTTATGCATAAACAACTATTGGAGCCTGAAATCACTATACTTAGTCTCTATTAATTAAAGTTGAAAATAAAACCTTAACTTGGGCATGCCAAGTTCCTTCAGCCATTTGTATCTTCCTTCAGGGGAAAAAAAAAAATTGTCTAACATTTTCAAGATAAGAGTAACTTCATTCATCATTAGTTTTCAGTCCACATAGTCAAGCAGACAATGTTACATCATCCAATTGTTCCCACTGACATCCCCCATGCTCTGTGCTGCTCTGCACTGCTTCCCTGGAGGAGTGACACCTTCACCCTGGGAAGCACATGCACCAGGTACATCTAGTTCTTGAAGTGGGACTGTGCTATAAATAGTTTGAGCACAGAGTATGCTGAGGAGAGAGAGTGATGCAGTAAGAGGAGACAGGGCAGGAGCCTGTCCTGCTCCACCAGCTCAGGTTGCAGATTTGCCCCCTTACCTGGCAGACCACCAACAGCTGCATCTTGAAACCTACAGAAGTTGAGTGCAACCACTAACGGAAGTTCTCTGGGTACTGGCTGGTCATAGCAGATCTCTTGGATTTACCTACACAAACCAATTCCATCTAATAGGTCTTTTGACATTCGCATATCAATGCTAGATATTGAGGTGTCCTAATACAACAGGCTTTTGCCAAACCTAATGCTATGCAACATGACATTACTGCAGCGGTAGTAAAAATACAGGCTTACATGTTTAACTGCAAATGCTGAAGCACAAAAATATTTTTACCTGGCTCTCTCTGTACCCTCCATCCTGCTCCCCAAAAATTGGTAACAAAAGGTGGAGAGCTGTGCCCTAGGTCTGTTCCAGGAACTAACACTGGGGTTTTGAAGAGTAACATTAAAGTGAGTTGCACTACTGGAAATCCTATTTTAAGTTTACATTCCTGTTAACTTGAACTTATACAGAAACAATAGACTTCAAGGATGAAAAAGTCATTAAAAATTCAATTAGCGTTTCTTTACCAACTACAAATATATAACTAGGAAAAAAAAAAATCACTTGTTGGTCTCCAATAATCTTCCCATCATCAACATATTCTTGAAAACAATTATAAAGTACATTATACGACAATCACCCTTCAATTTTCTCTCCAAATTCACATAGATCCTTCATCAAATACTAGGCTGCAACCTTTCAAAAGGTGAGTCCAAATTAATAAAACAGCCAATTAAAAAAAGGAGAGGGTGCTAAAGAAGCCAGGCACAAGTGTAGCTCCAGTAGGTCATTACACCCACAAATCATTATCCTCTCTTAGCTGCCACAGGAATAAGTACAAACAAACTCAAAGTTTATTCTCTTTGTGACAGTAGTCAGCAAGTAACTTTTCATTAGACAATTGGAAAATTGCACATATGCAAGTCTTCAGTTACTCAGGCCCAAATCTGATGCAGCCCTAGTGATTTTAAATAGATGCTCCCTACTGAAAACATAGAATCACTCAGAACCATGGTTTTGCTTCACAACTTTATATTAGACTTTCTTTTTCGTATAATGAGTTTTCTGAGTTGCTCTCTCTGTGTAGCTGTGCCAGACTCTTTAACCAGAACCTGCAGCATCTCTGCTTTCTTCAACCAACAATCTCCAGGGAAGAGACCAGCTATTTGCTCAACCATGTCAAACACCACGGCGTGTTTGTGACTTGGTCAGAGGACTGCTGGGCCTTTAATTGCTTCCTGTTGTCAAATCATATTGACAGTTTATGAAGACCTGATAACTTATGAAGGAACATTATTAAAGAAAACACCAAACACTATTTCCTCTATATTATCAAGAGAAAGAAAAGCCTGATTAGGGGAAAAAACATAGAAAATAAATCTTTAGCTTTCATCAAACTTATTACAAAATTAATAGACCTAAAGTTAATTAAAAAGAGTCTGACCATCTTCACCTACATTGTTTCAGACATGAAAAAGATGTTGATAATCATCAGCAATTAGCAATGCTTTTCACTTTCCCTGTCTTTTGCCAATGCTTCCCAAAAGATGCACGATTTCACATTTTATTTCTCCCAAAATACCCCTCTTTGGGTCAGATGTTTCAAGACTTCTTTTTGTTGGCTGTACATAGTATGTTTAAGAAAGACCATGCAAGGGAGATAACACTCTAGTCCTTTGAAAATAAGAGGTAGAGTATGTTGCTTTCTTTCTCTCAACTGACAAATAGCAACAATTTGAACCTTCTAACAATCTGCTGTTAAAGATGCTATTTTTGACAAATTCTATAACAAAATAGGAATAAGATTTATCTAYAAGGAGTCCCCACATCATCCACCCCACATACATTTCTATTTATGAAAAACCTCAGTGTGGCTTTCAGCACCTTACAATAAACATGAGGCATCTGACCAAAGGTGCAACTATAACAGCCCACAGCGGAGAGCTAAAGGAAGGGCATTGCCAGGGTCAAGGACTTTGAGATAGCAAAACTTCTTTAGGCGAGCTCTCAAAATGGCCCCCCTCCCATGCCACAGTGAAAGATAAAAAGCATCCACAATTATATAAAAATGGAAAAAAAATGCAGTTTGTTAACCTCAGCATATACTTTGGAGTGAACTTACAACTTGAGCCCAGAAACTTGCCCACAGTCACACAGAGCACGAGTTCTTTAATTCCTATAAATAGCGTTGCCGCAAGCCTAACCTTTTTTCCTTCAGTCTCCTATTTTTTCCTCCTTTTAGTCACTGAGACATGATCTGGACTTCAGTTCAAACTTTATCATTTTGTTGCCTTAAGTATTTTAAAGCTTGCAGTTAAGGCTGCATTCAGATGGTTATACTTAAAACTTTAGTAATAGATCTAGCCAAAATCTAGGTAGGGGAAGCAGAGGAACAGAATAAGAAGGTACAGGCATTATAAACAGTTTCATAGAGCCCTCTAAAAGAATAATGAAGATATAGGAGCTAAAACACAGAAGAAAGATCATAGTACTTGATGTTTTCTTTGCCATGCAAAATTACAATAAACTTTTGCAACAAAGCCTCCCACAAAGTTTCTTAGTTGTTTCTAACAYTTGCACAGTTGTTTAACTGGCAACATAACTTCAACCCATTTTACTCGATGCTGTATGAACACATATCAATACAGAAGAAATAGGGTAACATGGTTTACAGAATTCTGCAGGAACTGTTTGTAAAGAACAATATAGAAGAAACTTGGATGGCAAAGGATGTTGAAAAGCTGATCAATGGGTATTAACTCCCAGCAAACAGTCAACATCTTCACAAGACAGAAGGGATAACACAAAGGGGATGTGTCAAATGGGTCCACAAGGCAAAACCAATTAGTCTTACTAGATTGTTATGCTAGCAAGTGTTAATCACTTCCATCAAAAGTGACCCATCCAAAGCTCAACCACACATCTTGTAAAATGCAGATAGTGTTATGCAGCTTAAATTCAGGCTAAATAGAAGATGCAACTAGGCAGCCCTTAAGTAGTAATAGCTGAAGCATTTAGAAACTATCAAAAAAGCAAAGGCAAATTCTTCCAGCAGCTCAGCTGTAGGAGTATCATCAGTATAGATAATTCATGAAGTAAATCACCTTAGTAAATTGTTTATTGCTTACCAGCTCCAGCTGAAACAATTTTCTACACCTAAGACAACACAGTCTCAGAAGATAAAACCCAGAACATGTGGGAGGAAGTTGAGAGGGTTTTTTTATAGACATATTTAAGTCCTATTCTTTACAGGATGACTGAAAAATCTGGCAGCATTTTTTAGTAAAACCACTGTTTTCCCAATAACGATGATCTAAAAAAAAAACAAAACAAACACCACTCTTCTACTGTCATTTTATTTTTGTGACCCAAAGTGCCCAGATCCTTAGGAAGTATTTTATAAGAACTAATAGATTGCATAAATGAGCCATAATGGTTTTCATTAACTGGTCGTTACAGCCACATTCCATCACTTACTAGATTACATGGCTTTTTAAAATTATGGAAATAACACAAGTCAACTAAAAGCCAGACACACGTTCCTGAAAGCTGCCATGCTCAGACGTTCTCACTAAGAATCAGAAAATATTTTTTAAAACCTACTACATCGATTTATATCGTGAAGAAAACACTGATATGCAATTACATGAAGTTCTGCTTTAAGAACAAATATTCCAAGTAACATTAACCGGAAATAAAATACAGCTGCAGCATATTTTTTTCATAGCTGGTGAAGTTTYAAAGTTGCTTCAAATAGAAGCAAGATGACCTGTTTGCACACCCTCTTCCAACTTCCTCAGCAGCCACACTGACTACCCCCAGCAGCTGTCAGTTTGGCTTTCTGATCTCCATCCGAAAGACCAGTCTGAAGCCCGTTTGCCCTTTTAATCCTGAGCCACTTTATGCGGCTGCAGAAAGACTCATGTTTCCAATGATCAGGGAAGTTATATTCACATCTTCTCCATGAGAGGAGTAGAGCAAAAAGCATATTGGCTTCTTTCACTCACAAGTTTGGATTTATTAAAAAGAAAAAAGGCTGAGTGCAGATCCTTTTCTCTCCAGGCCAGTAAGGTTTGCAGGTACATTGTTTCCTCACCTCAGAACTTAACTCCTTCCTTTCCTGTAGTGTTGGCAGTTTCATTTACAGGTGCCTGGCACTGAGCAAAAATGAAAGCTTGCATCTGAAAGCTGCAATTTGCATTACAGAAAAACAATCACTGCCTTTTAGCCTACCATGAGTAAGAGAAAATATCAGTGCTATAACAGCATTCAGATACAGGGAACAATCCTTCAGTCCACAAGCACAGAAACCTTTTTTATAAGAAAAGCAAGTGCCATAGCATCTCTCCAACAAGGCAAAGCACAGTTACAGAGAAGAGAATATAGCCCTTATCTGCCAAGTCTTTAGATTTCAAGTGTAAAAGGTGTTCAACATATGTAAGATAACCCACAATTCACGTGTTTCCACCAATGCTTTACAGCTGCCTTTCTTAAGAAAGGGAATTCTATTTTCTCATATTTTATACTGCGTATGACCTTCCATAAGATACTTATGACCAGATCCAACAAAGGACTTACAAATCCCAATGAGGGGCAACTAAACTCATTAGTGCTTCTGTATCATCCTCAGATGCCCAAGGTTGTCCCAGACCCGCCTAGTGGATGAGGGGAAGGCTGTGGATGTGGTCTACCTGGACTTCAGCAAAGCCTTTGACACCGTCTCCCACAGCATTCTCCTGGAGAAGCTGGCAGCTCATGGCTTGGACGGGTGTACTCTTAGCTGGGTAAAAAACTGGCTGGACGGCCGAGCCCAGAGAGTTGTGGTGAATGGAGTCAAATCCGGTTGGCGGCCGGTCACGAGCGGTGTGCCCCAGGGCTCAGTTTTGGGGCCAGTCTTGTTCAACATCTTTATCAATGATCTGGACGAGGGGATCGAGTGCACCCTCAGTAAGTTCGCAGATGACACCAAGCTGGGCGGGAGTGTTGATCTGCCTGAGGGTAGGAAGGCTCTRCAGAGGGATCTGGACAGGCTGGATCGATGGGCCGAGGCCAATTGCATGAGGTTCAACAAGGCCAAATGCCGGGTCCTGCACTTCTGTCACGACAACCCCAGRCAACGCTACAGGCTTGGGGAAGAGTGGCTGGAAAGCTGCCCGGCRGAAAAGRACCTGGGGGTGCTGGTCGACGGCCGGCTGAACATGAGCCAGCAGTGTGCCCAGGTGGCCAAGAAGGCCAACGGCATCCTGGCCTGTATCAGGAATAGTGTGGCCAGCAGGARTAGGGAGGTGATCGTGCCCCTGTACTCGGCACTGGTGAGGCCGCACCTCGAATACTGCGTTCAGTTTTGGGCCCCTCACTACAAGAAGGACATTGAGGTGCTGGAGCRTGTCCAGAGACGGGCGACGAGGCTGGTGAAGGGTCTAGAGAACAGGTCTTATGAGGAGCGGCTGAGGGAGCTGGGGTTGTTTAGCCTAGAGAAGAGGAGGCTGAGGGGAGACCTTATCGCTCTCTACAACTATCTGAAAGGAGGCTGTAGAGAGATGGGTGCTGGTCTCTTCTCCCAAGTAACAAGCGATAGGACGAGAGGAAATGGCCTCAAGTTGCGCCAGGGRARGTTTAGATTGGATATTAGGAAAAATTTCTTCACTGAAAGGGTAGTCAGGCATTGGAACAGGCTGCCCAGGGAAGTGGTGGAGTCACCATCCCTGGAGGTGTTCAAAAAACATGTGGATGAGGTGCTTCAGGACATGGTTTAGTGGGCATTTGTACTGGGTTGATGGTTGGACTCGATGATCTTAGAGGTCTTTTCCAACCTTAATGATTCTATGATTCTATGATTCTATGAAACTGRACAGTTCTTACTGATATGTAGTTAGGATTTAGGTGAAAGGATCACTGCCAAGTCCTCTCAGAAGCTCAAGCACATAAAGACACTTGGAGGAAAAAAGGCAGTGATTACCCCTTGGATGCCACACTAAGACACTACAGAATTCACTGTCATTGAAATACAGTGGCTGTGGCTGGCAGTGATGTCTAACCCTTTTTAAACAATGTCATGGTCTGAGCAATCAACCAGCAGAACTCAGCTTAGGTATTTCGTTCATCTAAGAAGTTCAAGATCCTGTTTCCTGGACAGACACTATCGTAGTTAACTATAAGGGCTAACGAGTTTGAAACAGTTCTTAGAACTGAAATTTTGATTTCCAGTTCATGGACAGTTACCTGAAATTTGGTTATTTCATTGCCCTTTGTTTGATCTGGATCATAATTTTCCTTTAGCTTGAATATACTGTAGTTCCTTGCATGACTGCAGAAGAAATATAAAATGCCATTTCAATACTGGGCATAGATACATTTGGACTACAAACACGGAGGGGCTCTGTAGTTTCCCCAGTCCAAAATGTGGAAGTATTTCCCTCTCAGAGATCTGTGTGAAGACTGTTCCACTTATGTTTTGCAAGACATTCCAACCCCGGAATGATAGGGGTAGTACTAGTCCACACACTAAAAAGTACATTTTTCTATGCTTATTAAGTTACAAGGCAGAACTCTGTTTTCATCATTGAGAACCAATGAACTGACAGAATAAGGTAAAGAAGAAAGAAGTCATCTATATGTTCTGGTGAAGGCGTTCTTATACAGAATATCTTTAAAAAAGACACAGAAACATTCCATAAGAAAAAAAAATTCACTATTTAGTAAAGAACAGCTATTAAGAAAAATTCAGTTAAGAAACATTTCAGCTTTAAGTTGCTTAGAATAGCACAAATTGAGAGCTGTAGCACACAAGGTAAAACCTGACTTCACATCTCAATATTCTCTTTTGCTCATTTTCTATGAGGGGAAAACCAAATTCATACAGAGATGGTTGCAGATTTGGTCTTCTAGAAAAGCAAGTTTCTTAACAGGTTTATTTGGACTGGCCTGTTGAGCCCTCCTCTAGAACGTAGTTTATGCCAGCAGTAGAAGTTCTGTTGTGGAAGTAACAGCGAGAATAAGAATGTCAAGCTTCACTAACACTTTAATGAAAAATTACCTAGTTGGACTTGTTAGATCTTTTTCCCTTCAATTGAGCTGTGCATTGGGATAATTTATTGCATGGCTTCCAAAAAAGCTTTTAGTCAGCAGCACTTCTGTCTGCCTTAGGGTAAGAAAAGCCTCCTGCCTTCATCTCCCATGGAGCTTTAAAACTGGGTCTGATTTCTCTTCATGTGGAGAGCTGCCACCTAACTTTCACTAAAGGCTAGATTAGGGTTAGATCTGAATCTGTGGCTAGTCAAGGAAAAAAAMAAACAAACACAGGAATGAATGATGTCAGCCTCAGGGAAATTCTAAACAATAATAATACTGCATCATGCAGCTTTCCTTCCTCCTTTCTAGTGAGTCAACCTCTCTGACTCAGAGTTCAGTACACTGCAGATCTTYGTTATTACATTAATTCTTTTCATACTGTCATTCTAGGGGTTATCTATAAGTTTAAAACAAAGTGACCATACGTTATCACTTGTGTTGCTCTAATGCATGAGAGGAAAGAGTAGGGTGCATTTCCATAACAGTCGATTTAACAAAACTGCTCCCCTCTTCCTCTCTCAATAGAAGTGACATTTGTGTGACCAGGCAACAAGCAGCTCAGGGAGCTGATCGGCTGAAAACTAGTCACTAGTGAGAAAAGTGAAAGTCTTGGTCTAGATCAGTTAAGCCAGCTCACCCTAGGGTCATATGCATGTCAAAGCCAAAAAGAACATTTGGCAGGGAAAGTGGACTTGCAACCACACAAAATTAAAGTTGGCTTAAACCACTGCAAGTCCATAGTGTCAGATTCCCTTTGCTTTGCCTAGTTCAACTAAAGATTAATGATGCAAGTGATCAGATTATTAGATGCTGATTTCATTCCAGAATTACATCCCCATTTTATCTCAAAATGAAGTCAGTCACACGTTTATGCCATTCAGGTTTTGAAATTCTTTAAGTGAAATATTGATACGAGAGCAGGGCTGATGATATTTTACTGTATCATTTACACTGAGACAGGATTGCTTTCCTTAATCTGAGCTCTGAACTCTCTCATTTCCSTGCAGCCACATAGGTTGCATTCCCTGTACTGAACTGAATGGAGTTACTCTTCTGCAGTTTCCAGTCATGGGTTTTCTCTCCCCACCTTCCCTGGTGTATATGAGTGTTCTGCTGAGATATGGAGCATGAAGTAAACATGCACCTTGCAGAGCATGAATTTAAGAGGCAGATTTTGGGGGTCTTGAGAGGTGTCCCCCTGAAGTAATTGGGAGAGAAAAACTATCCACAGATACCACGTTTTAGATTCAATGAAGTCTTTAGATCCAGTCATAGTTGCTAAGATTTTAATACTAGTGTAACCCCTTAATATCAAAAAAAGGAAATTACTTATATAACTTCAGTAGTTCAGAAAAGCCAGCAATGTCTATTTTAATGTAAAATAATACAGGCAGGAAATAACTCGTGCATACAGTGTTAAAATGTCAGTTCAGTCTTGCTTCTCTTAAAAACTGGTCACCGAAAGTTTTTCTTTTTTTCAGCTTCATCCAGAAAATTATTACGTTTTCCAAAGTGTACTCTAAATTCCAGACCTTTACTATTTGAGGTCCTGCTGGTAAAGGTCAGAAGATGAATAATCATAAAAACTAGGAACTGGTATGTTCACTTCTTCCTCAACCATCCTCCTATGGATCCATTTATATATTTGGCAGAGCTGTTAAAGGAAGTTGTTTGTATTGTGCCAAACTTKTTTCCAAACTTCTTGAGCATCGGGGCCATGCTCCATCATGGAGAAAAAAAGTTAACACTCCCGTGATCCCACCCAAGCCCTGAACAGCTATTGGAGGGTGGGTTTGGGTGCTCAGGCAGGAACAGAGCATCACTGCTGCAGCTTTGCTTTCTTGGACTCGCTAAGAAGTGTTGCTGTCACTGCTGCACAGCTGCTGCCTTGCTCACTCACAAGCTAATTGCTGCACTAAATCCTGGGGATTAAGAAGTTGTGAGGAAATATTGAGGGAAGCAAGTCTTAAAAACTGAAGAACAGAAGTGGAAAAAAAAAAAAAATCTCGTTTCATCTGCTGCCATCCCCTGTCCCTTCCCCCTAACCCACACATTCCTACCTGTAGTCCAGAAGGGTTAGGAATTGTTTCTCCAATACAGCGCAAGATTGCCACCTACAGGCCTCGGGAACTAAAACGACTCCACTCGGACTACAGCCTGAAATTGAAGAAAAATACACATGAAACAGGTTGTTTCCTCCATATAGACTCAGGCCTTTTTTTTTTCCGTCTCAATACTTTGACTCAGAACATTAATCTACAGTTCGCAAGTAGAGTAAAAGTTAAGGGCTATGTGCTGTGGCACAAAGAGATTAAGTAGACATGATAAAAGTTACTACATTTTCAGTGAATTCTTCTACATATTCATGCCCCAGCTCTTATCGTTTTCTTATAGCTCTAGAAGATTGCCTTTTAATTTTTTTGTAGTTTTACTTTCCCTGTTCATATTTTGCTAGAAAGCTGAAGCTAAGAATATATCCACCAGGACTCTCATACAYGGCAGACAAGATTATCATAAAATTGACTGGGTCCACACTGATTTTTCAGAATGAAAAGAGTTTTTTATTACTACTTTTATCTTGGACTGACACTGAAATGATTTTTACAAAAAATATCAGCATGCCTGCCTCTACAGACAGAAACCTATATCCCAGTGCACCCATAGTGAATACCAATTCCACATAATATTATTGAGAAGGAGGAAGAAGCACCAGAGATTTGCTTCATATCTGCTCTGTTTACTTCAAGTGGACACAAGTTTAGAAAAATCTTTTTACCGTTACACTTTTCTCAGTAAGACACTGTAGAATAAATTGGCAAAGAGATGACCAGTATGCAACTTAGTAGGAGGCATGTAGGAGTGAAAATGGTCAATTCTACACACATCATACATAAGGAATAGTTAAATACTGAACACTTTTCTGCTTCAGGGACCAAGCAAGCTAGAGGAAAAGCCCATGACAGAGGCAATTCTAATCCTTAAGACAAAGAGCTACATTAAGTCATAGCTCAGAGCATACACTAGAGCTCAAGAAAAACAAACATTACAGGGATACCAATATCCTGTACAAAGCAAGAACCACAAATGTCAGATTTTCTAAACTAAACTAACTACATTTAACAGGATCCAACCATATGAAGTTAAGCAAGTACACTGGTAATGCATCAAGCAATTTCAAACTCAGCCTGAAGCAAAATCAAACCAACAGCTGGTGTTCCTAGACTAACAATGGTAGAGTGACTTTATGGGGAACTGTATTTTCTGTACTTCTCTTTATGAAGAAAGGTCAATCGACCCTCAAAAACATATCTAGCTACCTCATTAAAAATCCAGAAGCTTGGCAAATAAATGAAAGCATCTTCATAAGGGACCATGCACTGTACATAGAATGTACATTCAAAGTGGAATGTCTACATGCTATGTAAGTGCCTTCAGCAAACAGAACTTTTTTTTTAAATTTAAAGATGTGCAAGTAAGTCTTACCATTCTGAAAAGAGTTTATAATCACTATTACATAGCAACAATTCACCAAGCACATTACACATCTTTTTCTGAAGTCAAGAAGTATGCGACAAAGCAACATTTAGCTGGGTCTATTTTCTAGCTCCTTTTTCACTCTGTTTTTTAAACTTTCAAACAACCATTAGAGATTTCAGTAGCTTACCTGAAGCACTGAAATCAACCTGCTGGATTTGGTCAGCAGTCATACAAGTACCACAGACCAGTAATCCAAGTGTAACATGGTCAATATGATTTTAACGAAACAGTGCAAATTCAAGTGTATTTTAGCATAATGTTTTAACCAGTTTAGATTAGGCCACTTTAAGGAGTCATAAAGAGCTGCAAATATAGGTTTTGGGGAGAATTTGCACTGGTTTAATTTGGTGAACTTAAACTAGGGAAATTTTTTCTGGATACACTGACCTGCCTGCTAGTGGCTAGTGAGGAAGTGGTGAAAAGCTCAGTGAAGACTCAGTGAATCTCATCCTACATTACATTTATTCTGATAGCTTGCTGATTTTCAGACAGAGAAATAAGCACTAACAAGAACGTGAAAGAGACAGGGACTTGCTGAACGCACAAAGCTTCAGCTGAAACAAATGGTGATGCTGAGCCCTTCTCAAGATCATCTCTTAAAACCCATGGTTGGTCTAATAAATGCAGGGAAATCTATCTTTGAAAGCAACAGGAAAAGGAGTCTTACCAGCTGAATAGCAGCCTTTCTTAAAGCAGAAAACCATGAACTGAGCAGTGACAATATCAAGAGAAATCACCAACATGAAAGCAGGTTGCAAGAAGTTAGCTCTGTATTATTACCAGCCATTGTTATTGTTTATTTCTGGCTGAAGGAAGACTTTAACTTATTCCTTTCCTTCCTCAGCCATCACCTACAGCCTGAAGCAGAAAACATGAACACCAATCAATGCACCAAGCAGAAATAAGGTGAAAAGAGAAGTATTGAGTGATTGCTACTAGCAACTGCAAACAGAAATCACATAACAAATTATTAGGAGACAAGCCCGATCAGAGTCAGAGACGCACAAATAATGGAATGAAGTAGTGGTGAGCAGAAAACCCATCCCACAGACATCATAGCAGATGCACTAGAGCCAACAAGTTCTAGTCAACCATTGAAATCTCTGGTTAATGTTTAATCGTTACAACAACTTAAACTACTCTYTTATTTCCTGATGTTCATCAGAAAAAAAGTCTCTATAAGATATCCAGGAATGACAGAAGCACAGGATGAGACACAGACTATGTAATAATTAATACTTTGACAAAAGCACCACCTTCAGTCAGTACTTCTTTCACACTAGGTAGTACCCAAATATTTTCTGTAAATTATCTTACATAATAATGCATAAGCAGCAAATTAATTTCTTCTACTTTTGCTCCTTTTGCCAGGAAGGAAGCAAAAATCCCCCTCCGCCCCCCACCCCAACCTGCCACACAGCTCTCTTTCTAGTTTTCTTTTAGAATATCAAGGACCTTTGCTCTTTTCTCAAGAGCCATAGTTGGAAATAACGGGCAAGGATCAAGGGCTACAGCAGTTGGTAAAGCATTTCCATGAACATCAAATCTGTGAAAGGCTTGTGTTGCCCTATTCACAAAGGGTGCATGACACAGATTTATGAACTGTGCGGTCCCGAGAGAAGATCTCGCCCGCCTCTCCTTGAGAATTGTTTTCATTTTCCCTCAGCATTAGCTTGCTTGGCCCCTCTCTCTTCCTATGACCATCTCCTCCCTATATCTCAGGCTGCAGAAYACAGGAGGAAAAAACCCAAGAAATCACATCACCCTTTCTCCCRGGTAGCCAGTTGCCTCTTCCTCTTCGCATCCAAGGCTTCCGATCACCACCGTTTGTCTTGAAATGTATTGATCTTCCTGCTTAGTTGAAGTTTCCAGGGAATAAATATTCCACAAACTTTTTTCCATCAAAGAATTTCACACCTGCCTCCTAAGACCCAGAAGAGAGACTAAGGAAATACTATACGCCATGAGTAAAACCATCGCTAAGTGTTATTATATCACACGTTAGAAGTTTGAATGAAGAGCRGCCCATGATTTACCATACTCTAGGAGGCCAAATACTTAGTAGAAACCTCCACTGTTATTAACATTAACAATACTGATGATCATGTAAATCACCATATATTAAAACTACCTATGTAGCTATCAGGGCCTTTTGGGAGGGATTTTAGTTACACCACAGGTATCCCACCAATCATTCAGAAATCTGTAATTTAAAATAGCTAGTGAATAATTTATGTTAACGTAGACAACACTGCCTTCAAGGCCATACTCCATATAGTASGGTTTTTTCAGTTTTTAAGAGCAAGGGAAGGGCTGAGGAGAGAAAGGAAAACAGAACATTTAGAAATAGTGAAGCAATGCCTGGGTACCCAGAGTATGTTTCATGTTAAGTTCTATTTGCTAGATTTGTAACGTGGTATACAACTGATCATCTTGATACTGAATAACAGGATCAAAACATGAAGAGATAAGGACATACGTTGGCCCTACAGTGTGGAACTAAGGCAGGAATTTGCCCACTAGAGATTATAGGAAGTTATATTGGTATATCTCTGTGKTTTACACCTTTCACAAAAAGAATCAGAACATGATTGTTTTGAAAAAGCAGGCTAAGCTAGCAGGGTTTTCTCCTTATTACTCAGGCACAGTGAGACTAGCTGCARGCCCGTAGGGACTGACATTCAAATCAGTACAGAAGATATCAGATGGTATCATGTGTTCCCTTCATACCACAATCAATTTCCTGAGTTAGCAAAAGGAGACAAGCAAGTGAATATGCCATCCTGTCCTTTTAATTGGGAAAAGGATGTGCTAGATGAGCATCATAAGTAAGCCCCAACACAAAGCAAAGGGAATGCATTAATACCAGCYGGTAAGACTTACTCTATCCTTTCCAGAAAAGTGTGTGTGTGTCTAAACAGAGAAATCTGAACTAACAAGTAAAGATTTTAAAAGGTGCTTAATCTTTGAGAGACATAGAACACTATGCATGTTTTCAAAGGGTGGTTATAAAACAGCTATAAATGTCACAGCAGTATGAACATTAAGAAGCCCAAAATTTCTGTGGAATGACCATATCAAAAGCATACGAATGGAGATTGCTAACCTGCAGGTGGATAGGAAGACCACTTAAAAGTATACACCCTTTGGTCATATGTTTGAGAGGCTGCCAGAAGATCCAGTCATTGCACTGCTGCTGATAACAAACATCTTTAACGTCACACAGCGAATAAAGCAGACCCCTTTGGGTAGCTTGCTCAAAAAAACAACACTGATTTTATAAGCTGTTTAAGGAAGTGATAGAGAAAAAACTGTCTAAGCAGGGACAATGACCTCTTGTAGAGAAGACAGCCTGGACCATGGGACCTTGCTGAAGCTGGATATAGAAGAGTGAGGCAGTTATGGAATGAGAACCTCAGTTTGTACTGACAGTTGTATAACTTAGTTTGCAGTTCAGAGTGGTATCACTGTTCTTTGTTATACCACTTCTTTAAATTGTCTTTCTGTAGAACCACAGAACCTTTCAAGTTGGAAGGGACCCATAACAATCATCGAGTCCAACTCCCTGCTCCTTACAGGACTACCTAAAACTAAACCATATGACTAAGAGCATCGTCCAGGTGCTCCTTGAACTCTGACAGGCTTGGTGCCATGACCACTTCCCGGGGAAGCCTGTTCCAGTGACTGACCACCCTCTCAGTGAAGAGCTTTCTCCTAATGTCCACTCTGAACTTCCCCTGACACAGCTTCATTCCATTTCCTCGTGCCCTATCTCTGGTCACCTGAAAGAGGAGATCAGCACCTCTCCATTCCCTGCCCACCTTGAGGCAGTTGTACACTGTGATGAGGTTACCCCTCAGCCTTCTCTTCTCCAAGCTGAACAAGCCAAGTTACCTCAGCCGCTCCTCCTAAGTCTTGCCCTCGAGACATTTCATCATCTTGGTCGCCCTCCCCTGGGCATACTCTTAATAGTTTGATGTCCTTATACTGAGGCACCCAAAACTGCACACAGTACTCAAGGTGGGGCTGCACTGGTGCAGTGTAGAGTGGGACATGTTATAATAGTACTACATTACGTTATAATAATACTACATTACTTCTGCCTTCTTACAGAAAAACATACTGCATCAGCTTTCATGATATAAAAGAAGAAAATGGTAATAAGTAACATTCAGCCAAAAAAGCCATACTATTAAGACACTTATAGCAACATCTTCTAGACAACCTGCATAATTTGTAACAGGGCCCAAAAGGCACAGATGTCTTCCTAAAATGATATTCAACCAAAACTTTTGCTCKTAACCTCAGGTTTGATCATAACGAATATTTTCTGGCACTGCAGGCTGAGAAATCCAAATTACGTTAACTAGTTCTGAGTCAAACTGACCTCAGCTACATGGCTAGAACTGCAGAGTAACCCTGGCTACACATACAAGTTACTCCCAAGTATCAGAGATCAAAGTCTACTACACCTTCATTCTATGACAGAACACAGGTGACAGACATGAGAACATTTGCTTTGCTGCAGTATATTTTCTTGCAACCATTCTACCTGTTCTCCCAGATTCTATTAATACAAATACCATGAAAATCTTGTAGCCTGTACTGACAAAGATCCTTTCTACCACATCAGCATTTCTATTTAATGTATTTTTTATTCAGAGTATAATATGAAATCATTTGGGAAAGCCGGGCTCAGCTTTAATCTTTTCTGTGAATAATTAGCAACTTGGCAACAAAGAACGCACGCGCTCTCTCTGGATTGACGTGTATTCCAGTGTCAAGACATCTGCATTTCTGCCAAGGGGCTTAGTAATACTCTGTTCATTGCATTTCTGTTTTTGCAAGCTAAAAACAAAGTGAAATTTCAAGGAAGAATCCAGGCCCAGTTTGCTTTTAACCATGTTCATTTACCAGTGTAGTACAGCAGATTTGTTTGTTTTCCTGAGAATTAACATTGCTGTCATCCAACTATAATAATAATCCTGACACAGAGCCAGAGCCAGAAACAGCTACCAGGTGCCAAAGTTAAGTTCATAAGAAAGCATTCAGAAAACTGCAGTTGATTTTAGGTCAGCATGCAGGCAACTGCAGTTCTATGAAAAGCAGCTACTCTTCTCAGACATCACCAAGCTACAGATTGGTACAACTTTCAGTGCGTGCAGCATACTTTTGGCATCTTTGAATGGCACCTATACTGACTGCACTGCTGTTCAGCAGTATGGTATTTGACATCCATGAGCTCCATCATAGATATCAGAAATAGCAGCAGTTTATTGCTGGTGCACAACTGTCTGTTAGGGGATGCAACAAAGAATCACCACTTCTTACGTACACAAGAGGGAGGTGTGATCCATGTCCTGCCTGCCYTCTTTTTGAAGAAGTTGTTCACAAGTGACCTTTGTTTGGACATAATCCAGTTGTGACCCCTCCACCATTACATTGTGAATTTGAGAATTTGAAAAACCTAGAATTGTCACTGAAGATTACAGAGGTGAGGTGGAGCAGAAGGAGAGAAGGGTCAAGTAGGAAACCAAAGTCAAGCAAAGCCTTGAGTCAGTATCAAAGCTGAAAAACACAAGCTCCTGGTTTTGCATTCAGTTCATTGAGTAAATGTCCCTATCTGTAGATCTGGAACTGAAAGCAGCTGAGGTGCTGACCTTACAACTCTCATTTTCACCTGAAGAACAGCTCTTACATRCTTATTTCCTTTTAAATTGAGGGAAATAATTTGTATCAAAGCTACTATCTGGCAAAACTTAATCCCATATGTCCCTCCACCTCCTCTGTACACAAGATGTACCAGTGCAGTGTAACAGAAGTGATATTTACTATTTGTTCAAGTCAATAATTAATTCAATTAAATTAACTGAAGGGGAAAATTCAGAAAGAAAGACTACTCAAAAAAAGTAATTTAAACTTTTTTCAGCTCACTCATCAAATGAAAAAGAGAAGCTCTTCCACACCTGACAGTCACAGTCCAGGATATCTAGTATGAATCTGGAGAAAACAGTAACTGCCTTTGAATTATCAAAATGGTGACTATCAGGGCCAAAGAAACCTTACTCTCAATTTTGCATTAAGGACASAGACAAACTAACTTGTCATTTCTAGATCAGGGTAGGCCTGCAGCAATCTAAATGAACCAAAAAAAAAAACMAAACCACYAAAGGATTGAATTTTTCCTCTGCTAGACCTTGCAAATCAGTTGAAAAGTGACTTGCATAGGCTTGCGTTTGACAGCAGGAAGAGTGGAAAGGAAATCAGACACTAGTAGGAAAGAATAAAGAACTCCTCTCTAACAAGATGTGGAACAGTGACCACAACCAAGGAACAAACATTTTCCCACATTTRTCTGTAACATTAAATTACTTTAGCTAAAGCGAATCTGTAAGCTGTTCAGGTAGGAGCCCTGATCCTCATTTACTGAGAAGGTTGCCTTGCTCTCTCAAGTACATGACAACTTCTTGTCATAACGAAAAATAGAGAGGCTGGAATTTCAGAGTTCACATTCACTGCTCCTTACATAGAGCATGGAGTTTGGATTGAAAAAGAAAACAATGACTCTTGATGTGGATGCTCATACCCTCTTTTTAATCTAAAGTAATGAGATTTCATTTTTCTTCCTATTGCAACAAGAATAAGCAAGTTTTGTCTGAGAAAATTGATGAACCACAGTTACCAAATAAACCACATATTAAACATACAAAATTCACGTGGTTAGGGCAAACAATTAATCCAAGCTTCTCCTAAGTACTTGTGGACAAAAAGGACCCATAAAGTTCAAGTGAAGTCTCTGAAGGCTCTCCAACCAGTTCTGGTTTTAATACCTCTCACATCTTTAATACATTTTATCATAGTATTCTTTGAGAAATCAAAAAAATCTACTTTGCAGATATGTCCCATCCTGGAGAAAATATCCTTAGCCTAGAAAGCATCAGTTTAGTTATCAGACTGTTACAAAGGCCAAGCCTGAAAATACTCAGTTTAATATTTTCAGAATTTCCTTTTTTCTGGAGAAAACAAATACAGAGCCAGTACTGCATAAACACAAGAGGTTATTCCTCGATATCAACAGCATGCAGGTTCTAGTCACACAGCCATAGAAGGAAAGTAGTGAAAGCATTGGTTTGGTTGGCTGGTTTGGGTGGAGGTTTGGGAGCTTGTGTGTGTGGCGTTTGTTGTTGTTGGGTTTGGGTTTTTTGGTTGGTTGTTTGGTTTTGTTTTGGTTTTTTTTTTATTTGTTTGTTTGTTTGTTTGTTTAACTGAGAGCCATTTCATAATTTGATAAAAACAARTTCATAGCAATTACTATGACAAGGCTACTGAAGATCTGAAGATCAGGTATAATAACAGTTATATAATAACAGTTGTCCATACAAAGAAAACAAAAAGAAAAAAGAACAGAGAACTTCTCTCCAATGTGGCATAAAGATAGGAAAAAGGGGTTTATTTTTTCTTCCATATTAGCATGCAGGAATACTGAAGATATAACATCAATAACATAGGAATGTTTTGTACAATGTAAATTGGTAAGCAATTTCTATGCTTAAGATGTACCAGTTATATGAATGAATTCTCCCCCTCCCTCCGCCCCTTTAAAGAAGACTAAGTTTTGAATAATAGTTTCTTTGGCATTTAGAGAACATCAATTCTAAAAATTCCTRAAGGTACTTATAACCTTTCAGATTGCTGTGAGAAGTGTCAGGAACACTTCATCCCCCACTGAAATACATTCTTCAGCTAGGGTAGAATACAGCAACTGTTCAACAGGCAACAAGAAGAGACACAAAAAATATCAATCCAGGAAATTACATGGAGGCAATTACCTGAGGCAAGGAGAATGAGATTACCAGAGATAGAATTTGATCAAGGTACAAAGATGCTACTGTTGGTAAATGTTTCATGATTAATAATGGTCTAAGAGTCATTCTTTTCAGCATCAGCAACTTGAAAATGCAGGGCAAGATGAGAGAAGAGAATTACAATTGCAAACGCCAGCAGTTACTTTAACAAAAATGAGAGCGCATCACATTGGGTTATTGTGGCCATCCGCATTTATTGTGTAATTCAGAAGTTCAAAGATAACAGGTTATAGGCAGACATCCTTTTCAGCATCTGTGTATTTTTAAGTACAAACAAGCAGAATCAAACTTTCCAATCTCAATTATCACCTTTAACCTATGCTGGCATATAAATTGGTTCAAAAGTATTTAAGTGAGAAAAAACTATTTAGATGGGAAGCACCAACATTAAATCATTTTATACACCACGCTGGTGTTTCTGTAGATGTCTTCCACCTGATGGGAAATGACACATTAAATTAATTTAAAGACAAATAATGGTACAGTGTGAACATGTATGAAAGAGAAAGAAAGGGGAATTAATAGTAAGGTGGCCTAACTTTGTAGTCCACTTGGCCTTGTGTCACATGTACGTGATGATGCAATCTTTGTGAAGTGCTTGAACTGTTTGTTATGCCTCTAACCTGTTTTATTTTCTAATGGTGCATCAGTCACTATTAGAACTGTGAAAAGGCACTAATGTTTTTCTTTTCATTGTTAAAAAAATAAGTCTATGACAGTGAATTTGTCATGGCCTTTGTGTCTTAAACTGCATTCACTTTCTTACAAGATAGTCCTAATTTGGCTCCTTTTCTTTCCACATTCCTCTAATGTCCTCTTCCTACTTCCTCATACATTTACACCTTCAAGAAAAAAATCCCCTGTCAATTTCTACTGTCTACCCTCTACAGCCACTTCTAAGCCTTCAATAATTCATTACCTGACAGTATTAGCATAAAATACTTAGAATTCAAGGCAAAATCAGGAGACAACTTGCATCAAAAAAAGTTCATTTAAAGATCATTTTCCTCCCCCTCCCTTCCACAGCTTAATGTGTAATGTGGTTGGTTTATGTCTTAAGTACACTTAAGACAAATGCTTTCTAAATATAAAYAGTAACTGTTTTTCAAAACTTTTTTACTGATAAGAAAAGCTGAAAATTTTAACAGCAGTACTTCACTACTCAGGAATTGTATTTCAACCTTTGCATAAAATAAGCATGCAAAATCATTCACTGTTGCAATTTCTCTTTTGAGTGCCTAAGATTACCGGTATGCCCAATATTCATCTCAAAGAGCTTAACTTAACATACAGTACCTCCTTTCAGAGCAATAGACTTCACCTAAATTGTAGGTTAAAAGAATAAATCTGGACTGACAAAATCTAATTTAATTTTTAGTGCTGATTCAGTGTAGGATTAAGTTAAGCCTTCAGTGTAATTACTGCAAATTTGCACTTAAGTATCAGATCAAAATTTCATGCAATATCTTTTACTGAAGGCAAATGAAAGCTTTTGTTTCCATAGACAAGTAATCACWCTTACACTCTACAGATTTATTCAGTCAGCACCTCTCCTACTCTTTCTGGTACTTTTCATTACAATGATCTTTTCCCTAAATACATATATGGACATACATATCATGTATTCAGTTCCTAGGCAAGCAACCAACTTTTGCTCTCTCGGCTATCTTCTGCATATGATATACACAAGCCCAAAAAAAGAGAAGTGCTTACTGACACAGTGTCAGGTATTAACTTTTACAGGCAAATCAGTTTTATCTCCTACTGTACTTACCGGCAAAGTTTCAATAATGTACCTTCTAACCACATTCTAATATGCAGAATCTTCTCATAGCTTCTGAGTATGCATAGGTCCCAAGAGTCTTCTTATTTCTACRAATTCCTTTCCAAATCCCTTTTAATATTTTAAGTACTTATTTCTGTAGTTATTAAGCATCGATTTGTACACTTGCCTTACCACCTAGCCTTCAGAGCTCTAGAAAGCAAATATAGAATTTTTATTGCACATCCTACTACTTTTACTGCTGAAATAATGAATCCTTCTATAAGTTATTAATTTCATTGTAAAAGTTTATTACACTACATCTTCCAGAAAAGCCATTCAAAACAAAACTATGCAGTCAATTACCAAATAGAATGAAGCATTAATGCTAATTAGCATGTTAATGTTCAATTAGATTTAACAAAAATACTGCTGGGAACTTGAGAAGAGCCATAATACTGAAGGCCCTTTATTATTAGAATGATAGCATACAACAATGCAAGTCCTGCTACCAACAAGACCTCAGACTATGAGAGTCCCAAGAACAGATGACTTTTCCTGAGATTTGAGCTTCCTACAATCCCTACAGCTCCTTGGGGAACCATGTCAATTATACCATCATCAATGCAAATGGCATTTTAAAGACTTTCTGCAACAGGCAGAGAATGTTAATGCTGATCAGAGGTGCCCGTGTACAGCACATTTCTCCCAAAAGCTCTTTAACCTGTTGTGTGTCTATTCAGTTGGTTCTAAGCCTATCATTTTTGTGACAGGCCACTGGTGCCCTCTCTGGCTTTGTCATTCAAAAAATCAACCATTAAAAACAATCCATTTTCCAACATCAGTGCAGTGTGGAATGCAGTAGTGGCAGCAAAAAGATAAACTCCTGTATAGAGAGTGTGATAATGTGAAGTCTGCTGGCTTTCTTGCTTGATAGGTTATTCTTATTAAGAGAAAATGTTTTTCAAAAAAACTACTCTAAATAGAAAGTTAATAAAAAAAAGGAGTGATGGAGCATGAAAACACTTAATACTGCTATGTGGCATGAGCAGAAAATGAAACTTTGCCTGAAATGTAATTATCACTATTCTCAAAAAAAAAAAAAAAAAGAAAAATCCCACATGCTCATTTTCCAATGGCATTTAATCTATATACTCCTGATGTTCATCRTGTAATAGGGCTCTTTTGGGAATAGATCCAAAGAGTATAAATGAAGTAGCCATACAAATTAAAAGGAAAACACAGTATTACGGAAGTAACTGGCATATCAATTTGAAAACAGATGAGAACCCAGCAAGCCATCCCACTGGAAAAACATTCATATATGCGATATATCCACTTCACATTTACATATCAAGAAAGCCAAAGAAATTCGAAGTTTCTTATGGTTGTAAGCGTTGAGAGATTGTGCTGTCTACCCCAAATGTTAAAGCAATTTCTTTTGCCTTCATCAAAATTTTTTATTGACTGGCAAACTAATAAAGTTTTTCCTAAATTACTTGTACATAATATCTACAATTTCTTTTCTTTTTTTTTTTCCAAAGGTTATTTCTAATATTGGTTCACAGATGGGCAAAGGTGAAGTCATTTGGTAAACCATACAGATCTGCACCACAGAAGCAAAAGCAAGAACAGAAATATTGAAAGAAGAAATCAAGGGCACAGGTGGAATAAGCATTTAAACCTTCAGTTTTAAGAAAAGCAGAGAGAGGCTTTCAAACCGTGCAGTGTTAGGAGGTGTTCAGAGGAACCAAATACCTGATTCTAACATCAGCTTTTTATTAAATGGCTACTCCCTTTTGATCTGAGCTTTAGCCACACTTTGGGGTATCTGTAGACTGTTTAGGCTAGAAGAACACGGGGGGGGGAAGAGTAGAGAGAGAAAGAGACAGGAACTTAAATCGAAACATACTCATAGAACAAATGTCACGTTTAAGATGGGGTGTGAGGTCCCCCACCATGCCCACATCTTGCTTGGGATTATCTTTCTCTTAACTGTGAAAAACATTAAGAAACAAGTTCTGTTTTAAGGACTGTAAAAACTTTATGGTGACACTGAAGTTCAACAAAAATAGAAGACAGCACAGGAAGGTGAACTTCCCAGGGGATGTTTTACCTTCCAGAAATTCATCCCTCTGTGCAGGCTCTTCAGAATACATTTCCCCATGCACACTCTTTCACAATACAGAAAGAGGTGCTAATGTGCTCTTTCTCCACTTAACACAAYTATAAGCATAAGTTTATGTAATTTTCTGGGAACAAATTGTAACCTATTTTTATTTTTTTATTTTCTAGAAAGCAGATATAGTTGATGAAGTAGCTTACTTTTAAAATTTTTATGTCTTTTAAAAACTCAATAGCTCTACATTAGTTTCATAGCTTTTAAAAAGACAGTCTCCATCTGCAAGGAACTCTGTCCTTCTGGAAAATACCACATTTTCCTAACATGAACTGAACCGAACACCRTTTTTGGCTTCGGTAAAAGCTCCTCTGTTTTCAACATTGAAGCCTGATAACTCCATATGTCAGTAGCAGAGACACCACTGATCAAACAGCGCAAGCATCAAGTGTGGTACTTCCCACACAGCAGAAGAAAACTTTCAATTATCACRAAGTTAGCATGGCATTCTGCCCCTGCCCCCCTCCCCAAAGGTAAACTCTCCAACCCCTYTGGCACACACTTACTGCTCAACTGACCAATTTATATACCAAAATAAGACATCAGTCTCTCATGCACAGCACGACAGCAATGGTTACTGCTGGCAGTGTTACATACCTCCCAATTTTCACTTTGATGCTCAGTTCGAGAGATATGCTGGGGTGGCCTCAGCTGGACCCTCCCATCCCACTGCTCCTTTCTGTGCCTGTGCAGATGGAGCCAGGAGAGCTCTACAGGCAGTGCAYGCCACCAGTATTCATCCCAACTCCCACCCAAGCACAACTGCATAAAACAAAAGCTGCTCAGTCAGACACATGGCAGCATCCATAATTTTCCCTGGCTGAAAGTTCTCACACATTCAGGAGCACTCTGTGGCAACTCTGGGCACACAGATCCCTTCCCTGCAATTAGGTTCACTGGTTTATAGATTTCAATACCTTAGAGAAATATTTTTCTTCCCACACAAAGGATTTTATCAGAATATGACACCATTCATTAAAGAATCAGTTTTATGTATATGCACCAGTAGAATATTTGATGTTACCAAATGCAAGTTAATTCGGGGAGTTTTTAGACTATCTACATMGTATTTCTAAAGGAGTTTAATCTGTTCACCTGGATTTAGCTGTAAAGAAAGAAGACAGATTGCAGTTGTACCCAGCKCTCTAGTCTGTATTACTGTATTTATAAACATGGAAGACACTATTCACAATCATACCCATTTTTCAAAAGYCAAAGCACAAAAAATTCACCAGAAACCATGTGAACTGAACTTTTCAGGTCCACTATGGAACAGGAATCCCTACTGCAGATAGTTTATTTTAAATTAGCTTTTAAATGAGTGAGATAATCCCTATTTTTAATTTGATATTTCAGTAAAGGTTTCCATTGATCTCAGTTTTCCAAGTACACTTGAAAGCTTCTAAGTAACAGCGGTAGGCTGATTTTTAATTTTGCTTTCACACCACTTGAGTGGATTCAAATTCTATGAGGCAAAACGATATTTGGCAGCAAATGACACAAGATGCCTCTTGGCATCATATTCTGATTTTTAAGCAGAAGATGTTGGAAGGCTTAAAATAATTTCTTTGTCTTACCCTACAGTATATGAAATACAGGTCTAATTTGTTAATGACTCCAACACTAGAGAGAGGAAGCCAGCACATTAAAAGCTCCTTTTTTTCTGTGGATTAGGAGGACATTGATTACATGAATTTGCGGAAAGTTCAAAATATTGCAGGGTAATATGTCTGAACATTAAGATCTACTACATGGTAAAGAAAAGCTACAGACAAGTAGAGTTTCTACCCTTCAGTGACTTACGATGGTCAGTTTAGTAGTTACATGCATATCTATAGTCCACTGCAAACTCAAAGCAGAATTTGATCAACCTATGGTTATATTATGAACACCATTTAAATCAGTATATTTGACTTTGCTTTGTCTAGCCCACATAAACACTTATCCTATCTCAGCTGAGCTGCAGTACCACTGAGTACTATGAATATTATTTTCATGCTTCCCCCACCCACACGCCACCTTCCACTATTCTTTGTTATCCTTGCTTTCATCTCAGTGATTTTGTCATYTGTATGGCAATTTCTTCTAATAGCTTTACCCATGCTTCCAGACGGTGCAAAATGCCAAACAAAGCAGAACAAGTAATTCAGGCACTTGGAATACCTTTAGGAGGACTATACAATCCTTTAACAAGCGTTAGCTAAGCTCCTGAACAAACAGTATTTATTTTGCAGATATGTTATCCCTATGGTTACTGAATTCCACAAGATGGAGAAGCATCCACAAGGAACATCTTTTCTGTTGGGGGATCCCTCACCTAGCTGGAGAGTACACAACCAGACTTAGGAAAGAGACAAATGGGATTTAATGCTTTAAAGCAGCACCAGTTCCTACTTACATGTGCTTCTGGTAATCGAGAAGCCTATAAGGAAGAGAGAAGAAAAGAACAGAGCAGTGGTAACACGCCTCCCAGTCTTCCTCTGGTACTCCAGGGAAGGATCCAYCATTAGGCACTGAAGTGTCAGGAGGCAGTACTGCTTAACATCTCTTGATAGTCACACATAACACAGTGGTCAAGGCGTAGAGTTTTTCACATCTATATTTGGCCAATATAGACTTCATATCATTAAAGTTGAGACATTTAAAAAACAGTAATGGAATTTGGTTCTGAAGATCCAGAAGGACCCAGTATTAGTACATTCTTCTGGTCTATCACCAGGGATTTAGAAAAGACCCATTCAAACCTCTACGTTAGAAGTGTCCAAATAGCCTAGGGTTCAACCCAAATTCCCCATAACTATAAGTACAGAAGTAGAGCATATGAGCTGCTGATGGTAGGGGCCTCTCCTTTGAGTTCTGAYCAGAAGCAATGTCTTGATCTTTTCAAATCAAGCTTTTGTTGAAATTGGCCTATCCTAAGAAGACTTATTTTGTCAAAAATTTCTTAACCAGCTCTCACTCACCAGTTAGTTGCACTTAGTTTCATAAAGGCAAATCTTTTTTTTTTTTACTCTTGCTATTCCATACAGCTTCAGTAAGAATACCCCTATTTCACTCAAGTAGCTCAAGACTCACTCACTAGCATGCCTTCACACAACTACCTAGTAATTCAGCACACATTTGAGCATAATACATTTTCACATTAAAGAGTGAGAAATCAGAGCCTGGCAGTTGCTGTTTGTATATACAAAAAACAAGATCTATTTTTGATAGCTGACAAAAATGTAAAGAATATATTTAAAAGTTTAAACATCACTAAATAAGCAGAAGGAACCAAAACTGACAATCAGTTCAGACTGGCCAAATATCCCTTCATTTGTGGTTCAAAGCTATACAGCTGTTATGGTTTGGGGCTCTGGAAGTATCCAGATCAGATATTGTAGTAAAACACTGACTCATAAAAACAAAGCAAAAAACATAACAAAACCAAAAAACCCCTTGTGCCTAAAAGGGACTGGGGTTCCATTGCAACTCAGCTCCCTGGGGTATGAAACAGGAGCTGTTTTCTATTTAAAARAATCCCAAAGTTACACTGGAATGTTTACTGCCTGCATCGAAAACCCTTGCCCTCCTGCTTTGCATTCAGAAGAGGCATAAGTGTATTCATCTACTCAAAGGTCTGTCTAAGAGTACTGAGGAGAAGTTTCTCAGGTTCATCTCCTGTAATTACTTCTTTTGAACAGTAACCAGAAAGCCTGGCTCAGACACAGTGTGCTGAACAGGACGTCGAAGAGAGACCTGGAATAACTGCAGAGGRGAACAAGTGCAAGGCAGTCTCCATGTGATTATATATTCACCCACTTTATAGCAAGGGCCTGTCTGCTTCTGCCTCTGAGGGGAAATCCTATGAAGTCCACAGGTTTTAAACAAACAAACAGCACACTTAAGTTCTATCATTTTTCACAGAACAACATAAAAAAGACAAAGAAAACATTGCCACACGTGCACTTTACAGAGCTTGTGCCAGAGGGAGCTCTCAAATGTTACATTTGAAAGTGCTAAAATGATTGTTCAAAGAAACAAAGCAAGGAAACAGAGGCACAGAGGGCAGGCAGGCAGGCAAGCACAGACTAACTCTGGACAATAGCCAGCACCGGAGCTGGGCAGGAACCCAGTATTTCATGATAATCCTACTCTGACTTTTGCCTCAAAAGACTTTTTGTCCTCAGTCCAGCTCCCACCGCTGCCAGCCTTTTCACTGATTTCAGCAAAAGGTKGATTGGGCCTCAGGGCTTAAATTTCAGACATGCTGGATGTGTGTTGACTTCAGCYGTCGTGAATGCTCAGCAACACACATCTGGAAGAGCAAGTCCTTAGCATGCAAAACAATTCTGTACTGGTCACATAATTGCCTTACAGAAGTCACAGAAGCATAAAACTATTTTAACATGGAAGACAGCCCCGAGAAGCACTGTGACCAAGAAAACTTTAACAAAACACTCAAGAAAACTAATCGCAGACCATAGGCTTACAGGAGGACAGCCCACATTTACTGGTTTCTATCAGAGGTTTCCAAAGTAATTATGCATCCAATAAAGTTCTTTTCTATAAACTTAAGCACATTATGAATGGGGACATGGGAATTTCAACCGACCTTAAAAGCCAATGTAGTCCTGAATGGCTTGCTGCAAAATCTTTTCTTTTTTTCCTGGCTTATGGGTAAAATAAGTCATGACTTACATTTTCTTCTCCATTCAAAGATGGCTGCCTTATGTTGAAATTCTTGTTTCCATTAAAATGYACAAAAGGCACTTAGGTACTTAAAAGGTACTTCTGCAGTATTTGGTTTGCATATATCCACAATACAGTGACCACTGTGTCAGTTTTTTCCTTAAAATATTATTTTTATTACATGAGAATTTACATAAAAGCATGTAGGAGACTATCTAGAACATGGTAGACACTGTACAAAACTTTTTTTTTTTTCTTTTTTTTTAAAGTGTTAAAGTACCCCAAAGCCTCAAAGCACAATTTCTAAGGGGATGAGCAGGGATTTCAGGTCTCCATACCTATTAGGAAAACTAGTTCCAATAATTACATGTTGAAAATATGTGATTTCTATGACATAGGGAAATGACTTCAGGTTTTCTCAACATATCAACAGCTCTCTGTTCAAAGAGTTTTGTTTAGAAAACCAAAAACCCATCTACATCTTCCTTTCTAAACCCTTTTGTCCTGTCCATTACAAACTAAATGCTGCAATGAGTTATAGCGTAGAAGCTCTCTCGAGTACTTTATGAAGTCTATTGGCTTTCACTGCTGTCTCAAAGATGTACCAAGTTCTTCATTAATTATGAAAATCTGTAAACTAGGATACAGGTACAAGGTTTGCTAAGAAGAAACAGTGGTTTTAAAAAAAAAAAAATGCAAAGCATGTTTCTGATTAAACATACTGAATGAGGATTTAAGGATTCACAAAAAAAGCTGCTGTTTTACTTCACTCATAGTTAAGTTTTGACTAGTTACCAGCTATTAAACATAGGAATTCTTGCATTATGTCTTGTCAATGCCTGGTACAGTGATGACTACAGGTACTATTACAAGGATGGGACTGCGRACTTAAGTATCTAGTTCCTGGCTGGATCCTGGGATGTTCATAACTTTCCATGCACTGGGAAGAATTGAATACAAGTGTCCAAAATGGTTTCACTTCAGTAAACTCTCCATTATCTGTGGCAAATTTATCTGGTTACAAACTGTGAGCCATCAGCACATTGACATGCTGCTGCTGCTTAACAGACAAAACAGCAATACTGTTTTTGAGTAAAGCTCTGGGTGAAAGGAAATAAAAAGGCAGAGCTGAAAATCTTTGGCAAAGCAGAAATCCTTGTCACATTCCCAGTAGCACGGTGGGCCTGCACTACCATGCGAAGTGGCTCTTGATTGAGGCATATGGGTCCATGCTGATTATCAGCGTAACAAGCACTGGAAATCACAAGTATAGGCAAGAGGTTGAAAATGCGGCTTGGACCAGGAGAGGCAAAGGTAGCTGATAGTACAYCACCTTGGCGACTTAGTCCTGCCAGAAACAGGGAAACAGACAGAACCATAGGACTCAAAAAATTACAGGTTACATTGTCTGCGGATCACATTCACTAAAATCCCTCAAATKATTTCTATTAGCCAGTTTTTCACCTTATTCCTTTCCTAGATAAATTTTTGAAACATTAGTTACTACCAAGTTTATCGAAGTAGCTGTCGATCTTGCCTTTCTTTCTGTTTAAAGTTTCAAAACACTTCCTAACAAAATTATTTCTTTCTTCTACAAGACAAGATGGAAACACATTTTATCTGTTTATCTACTGAGATAAAGAAAACAGTGTTAATTCATCTCTTCCTTAAATGATTTTTTTCCTCARTTGGAATTGGGACACTCAATGGGTGAGCACAGAGGGAAGAAAAGCAAAAACTCCTTCCAACATGCTGCAGGCAATGATTATGAAGCCAGCCTCTACAGGTCTCCTTCTATCAATCTGAAAAAAGTTCCATGTTACAATTAAATTAAATCAGATGCAAGAAAAGCAGAGGCTAGAGACGCAGAAGCTTAAAGATGCTCATTACTCTGAAAGAAAAATGAAACTGCATACAGAGTAACTGAATAAACCATATGTTCTCATGTCACCAGCCAGTACAAGAGGCTTTATTGATAGATATTTTTTAATCTGACATTAGCTTGAAATAACATTTTCAAACAATGGTTCTTTCCTATTGATTTTCTGTGCAATCCATTACAGTGAATGCTATCACCTTTGAGCCACCTACAGGGTTTTAACCTTCTAAGATGTCTGGGAACACAAATATGACAGTTCTCCCGAGCAGCATTGATTGCCATGTATTTTAAGTTATTCTGAATGGGAACACCAGGAAAATAGCTTCTAGATGCATAATGTATAAGCTCATTTACAGGAAGCAAGGAACAACTCTAAAAGGGAGAAGTGACACAGAAGAAACTGGTAGAAGCAACAGTACTTTTGTCRAGATAGATAACATCACAGATATTTAACCTTATGGAAAACTCTATTTAGAGCAAGCATATGATAAACAGCCTTTTAATTCGCAGATTGTACTTCCCAGAGATAATGAAGAGCAATCAAAATGACCAAAAAAAAAAAGAAAAAAAAGTATTGCCCCTTGTTTCTGTGTCCACAACACACAGATAATCTATCAAAGCTCCAAAATGTCGGCTTCCCTCCCACAAACCCCCACTGCACATGGAACATGGTACAAGGCTTACTGGCCAATAGACTTATTCACAAACCTCATGACAAATGTTAAATAGAAGATGGGAAGGCAAAACACTACCTTAATCTTAGTAATACACAAGCAAGATCTAGCCAAACCTCCAGTAAACTGACCAACCACTTCTCCTCACCCCAATTCAAAGAAAAGCAACTCAAGCACGCACAAGAGTTTAGCTTTCCTAGCTTTGCCGTGTTTGCTGCAGTTCCTTGGACCTAAACTTATGCTAGATTCTGATCAGCTGCTCATTTGGTGTAAATACTTTGCTTCCCAAGCAAAGATAAGGATAAATTGTATTTCACAGTTTTAACCTGAAAACCACACTATGTTACAACATAACAAACATCCACTCAGGAGTCACAAATATTTAACTAATCAATTTAGGTTCTCTGTTTCAGCTGGCTTGACAATTTCCAGCTGGTGTGCTTAATGAAGCACAGATTCTCCAGGCAGTCACAAAGCTCAGTAAAACAGRGGAGGGGTGTTTTCCCTATCTACTCTCTAAGAAAAGGCTCCCATACTCCCATCACTGACCACTCTGTCCTAACCATGCATGTATATACCGACCTCAGAGGAACAGGCCAGTCCCTTCTGGCTCCAGTGCACGTGGCACTGTGCCTCCCACACTACTTCAGGCACAAGAAGTGACCAGCAAGGATGCTATAACCTACACATTCCTTATAAAGGGAAGGTCTACAGAGTGTATGAATACATACAGGTGCCAAAACGGCAGCTTCAGAACACAAGGTATATTTGCACTAGGAATAAATTCCCACACAAGAGTACAAAGTTCAATTAAAAAGTGCCACTTTCTTTTTGCACATTGTGAAAGCAGCAGCCACACATTACAGCACAYGTAGCCTGCAGTTACCCCTTTGACAGCCTACAGACACCCCCGCAACGTTTTCCTCATCCCATCAAAACTTTGCTGCCTACATACATTTGAAAACATGATGTTATATTTGCTAGCTTGTTTTTATGCAGATTTTGTTTAGATTCCCAACATCCATTCCATTGCTTACCACACATAGAAAGCAGGAAGCATTATTCTATGGTATGTTAAGACTCCATTGGCATAYTGGCAGATAAATCCAACAAAGGAAAACGTAGCTGGATAAAATTCTTAAATTATAGTTAAAATTATGTGCAAGCAGAGCTAATATGCTTGTTTTTCTTGAGCCTAAAATAAAAGCTCTGCCTAACAATTAACGCTTGTAACAGAACTGTAGTTTATGCTCCCTGGCATGCCAAAGCCGGTAACTCCACTTTACCACTTCTCATCATCCAGGTACTGGACATACATCTTTCCCATTGCTTTAGCAAAACCTTCAAGAAAACTCTCATAATCTGCGCTGGTGTTAGCAGGCATGTAAATACAAACATCCCACCATTGACAAGTCAGCAGCAGTTGTGCTTGCATGGAATTACTCTTTCCACTTCATYTGATAGGTCTACAGAGTCTTCTGTAGAGAGACCTCAATTCACTGTTCTGCATGATTATTGGCTTGCAATTGCAGAGTTTCCAGTCTCAGTGGAGCGCAAGCGCAAGAAGTTTATGTGAAGCTGAGCAGACGTGGAGAACAGACAAAAGCAGAGTGGACATCATATCAGCAGTTTCTTAAAACCATAATACCCAATTACATAACTAATTCTATTATTCAGTCCACTAGGCCAGTGCTTGTGCCACCTCAGCAAGATACCTGTCCAGTTATAATCTTATCTTCACTGCTATATTATCTGCCCCCAAAATCATGTCACTGGCTGCCGTATCAATGAGTCCTCAATTAGTAGAGAAGTCATGCTTCASAAGACAACACTCACTAAGACACCTGCAATGACATATATTGTTCTCTCACAAATCTACTAATGCTACTCAATACTGAAAGCCAATTAAGAAAACATGACAGGTCTCATGTTAAGGCAGAGGGAGGGGTAATTATTCATCTAATACTTCCATAACTGCTGCTGCAAAGCAGCCACATGAGGATGTAACAACTAGAAGTACATGATTTAAGTACAAGTAAATAGACTTGGTGGGTATTGAACTAAATAGTAAAATTAAACATTGTGTRTGGAGAAGAAATCTTCAGTAAAAAATAAGTTTCATTCCTGCAAAACTTGACCATCTCCTGAAAACCTAGAAAACTTTAAATGCAGATTTGCCAACTCTACTTGTCAAGTGATAGCAGTTTCTTCTCTTCAGCAAGTTGTCTTGCTTTTCTTCAGAACTCGAAAATCATTCTAGTGAGAGGTTAAGTTGCAAGTCCTCTTTATAAAAATATCTCCCTTCACAGTCTTTTCTGGTATTTCTCAGCTCTGAATTTATAAAAGTAATTCCACAACACATTCACTGAAACACCTAACATAAATATAACAAAGCTCACAGTCTTTAATGAGTGTTACATTAAACATGATCACGGGCTATACAAAACATGTGCCACTACTGCCCTCATTCGGGAGAAGTCCACATCTCACATTCTTCTTCCTCAAAAGACTACTATAGTTTTCCACACAATTATTTTTATTATTAGTTTTGATAGTATCAGTCCGGGCATATGTACGGTCATTTACTTTTTCTTTTAAATTGAAGTGTCCTCTCCTAACAAGAGGGATTTCTATTAGATCTCTACGCAAGAGAGGGGAAAAACCTGCTAGTACACTAAAACAAAAACAAACCAAGAAACCCACATTTGCTTAGACACAAGTGATCACAAGCAAGCGATTTCAGTGCTGAATCCATCTACATACAAATGCAAGTACCAAATATACAATAAAAAAAAAAATTCAAGAGCTGAAAACAACTTGGATTCAAATCACATAGAAAGAGGTATTAAAACAAAAAATGACAATGGGAATAGTTTAAATATGCTCCACTGTTGTTCATAAGGGCATAATTACTCACAGGTGGATGAAAAACAAACATAAAGGTGGCAGGAGGATAAAAACTGCTATCGAACAGACATGATTTTTAAAAAAATGTGTCAGAAAAGGCAGAGAAATGGAGGCATAAGTGACAAGAAAAATTTGGTTAACCATAATTTTAAAGAAAATGATGTGTCACAAATAATAGGGAGCCAGATCAGTTTAAAGGAGCAGAAGGAATCTAATAGTCTTGGCCCACTAAGACACAGAAACAGTAGAAGGATCAACAGAAGAAACACYGATCAAATACTGTTCTTCTCCCCTCTGAAGTAAAAGTAAATGACAAAATCAAAATAATTTTGCATTTTAAACAATACATTTTGGTTATTAACATTTGATCTATAGGAAAGACACTTGAAATGGTTCTATTCCACAAAACATACATTTATAAAGAGCATTCTGTGCTATTAAAGTTGATTTCTAAACACTCCTAAACAAGCTGGAGTCATTATAATATTTTAAAGGAAATACAGGGTGTTTAGTCTAAATAAATCCCTAGTAATATCATTAAATATTTGCTATTTATYCCTTCAATGCACTACTAATTTGGTCCTCTTCACAGAAAAGCTGACTAAATCATMCCTTTCCAGACTGGTAGCCCAGCCTCTGAAACTGGCAGCAGATTCTAAGACCCACGAGCTAAATTTTAACTGTTTAGTTATCAATGCTGGTTTCTACAGAAAATACTTCCCTCAGTTTTGTTTTAAAACTTGTAAGGGGGAAGGAGACACAAAGAGAGAAGTCAGTGAGATTGCTCACACACATTTKATTTATTTAACCAAGGAAGAATGTTTTCTATGTTTTCATCAAGTACAAGTGAGCAAGTTGCAGGGCACTTACCCCACTACATAATTACTGAGTACTTCTATGGTTATTTGAGCCTGAACAAAGTGAAATCAAAGAGAGCAGTGACCAAAAAATGTTGAACCCCAAACACTGTAATTTAAGAAAACTGTGCCAAAAATAGGTAGGGACAYGTATGAGTTGGAGGGCAAGCTATGGGTGGCACTAAGGGGACTGCAGCAAGCTCTTTCAGAGCAGAGTCCCTCTGTAACCTACTTATTAAAAAGTAAAAATAAATAAAAAAATAGACTACCTTTGCCCTCCTCTGGAACCTGCTTTCCAAACGTGCAGCACAAGACAAGCAGCACAACAGGGCTCATGTTTACCTCAGAGATTACACTGTCACTTCAGCTACATTTGTCTGACATTTTACATTCACACATTAGGAAATGATGACTATTTCTGGACTGCAAAATACTATCTGAAGGACAGACAGATTATATACCATGCATTCCAAAGTGGCAGGTTGCTATGGTTTCCCACTGCAAGAACAAAATTCGCTTCATTAGGTTATCTGAAGATCTCCTCTACTAAACTAAAAGGGTGCATCAGGGAAGCAGACTGTCCTTTAATCACAGCTCTGCCGTTGTGAAAACCAGTCCATTTTTCTCCTAAAACAGCTTTTGAAAAGAAGGATGTATCTCTCTGCACATGAACTGAAATATCCTAATGCTTCATATTCTGAGCTGTGTACTAACCACTGAGTTCCCACAATAGCATGGACTCTAACTGACTTGCAAGCTGCTGCACTCTAAATTTATGGTTTGGAAAAAGATATTTGACTCTTGATTGTTTAAACTACTACCTGAACTACTTAACTCATTCATTTGGTAAAGCACATTAGCAATTACAATCAATTAGTAGACCCTCTTATCTTGAAAAAAACAATACAGATAACAGGAATCAAACTACGTCCTCTTAAAAAAAGATGTATCACTCTTTACTGAGGCATTGGGAGAATGAGTTATTCCAATCTGACATGAAGCAATCTTCTGTATACTCAGATTATTTGTGGGATACTTTGCAGACTGTGGCAGAGCTCCATTTTTGAGAAAAACAGCAGCAAGATTTATTGGAGGACAGTCTTCAGCAAGGTATGAGTATGGGCCTGGCTTGAGAGGCTTCTTCCCTCGCATCAAGCTAAGTAGGACATTCACAGGATCCAACCCTTAAAGATACTGTTCTACTGTTCCTTTAATCCAATGATTTAGAAAAAGAATAGGTTTCAACTGAATCTGCTCTCAAGTCTATCTTCCCACATAAGTGCTAAAGCTAGGCCAAGAGAGGCTATTCATGTGCAACCTGGAACAATAGCCAACACATCAGTGTGGAAACACACTCTCAATCCCATAATTTTAAAGGTAATAAAAAGGAATTTGCATTAGAATCATGAGACAGTTACATTTCTCAATCAAAAATCTTAAAATAATTTCACCATAAAGTTAATTTATTTGCAAATACATCTGAGTTCATAGCTCTTGAGGCTGGATGGAACTAGAGTCAGAGGAAAAAGCTCAAGCTGTAARTATTACTCTACAGAGAAATCAAGGCACTAATTACTTAAAAAAAAATTGGCTGTGAGATCAGATCCTRGGGGTGGGGAGGAGGATCAATTCAGAACTGAGAAGATGAGTGAGCGGTGGGAAACCTAACCCCACATATTAATGCATTCTATTCCACTGCTTCAGAGAGCACCTAATCTTTGTGACACAAAGCCAATAAATGTGAATTCCCCTGAACAGTACTGCCAGGGTGTTACCTTGCTTTTGGAGGGTGTGGCAGGGAGAATGCCTTCAGCCAGTTACTTTTTTTTCCCCCAACAATCTTTTCTGTGTAGTTTTGCTTATTTCCGAGTACTACATGATCCATCAGTGATCTGCCACTCAAAAAACAAAAATACTTCTTCAGTCCATCTCTTTGGGTTCATCAACCAACCATGGAACAAAAGATCCCCAGGTACTGCTTTTAGCAAACTATTTTCAACCATTTTTAAGCCCCTGAGCTCTCAATTAGTCTTTCAAATTGCATTCATTTTGGATTTATTGAAAAGTAGATTTTTTTTTTATTTTTTATTTTTTTTTTTAAAGCTTCTGAATTCTGTGTTCTGAATCCAGCTGGCACTACTCTTCCTAGAAAAGCAGTYTGAATCTTCTCAAAGTGGGAGGAAATACCTAGCTGAAAATTAAGGGCAGAGAAGATGTAATCACAAAGAGCTCAGGACTGCTGCTATTTTTTAAGTTTCTACCACAGCATCTAAGATTTCATGCCCCATGCCCTCTTCTTCTAGGACAGCTAACTACACACTAGTCCTCTTTGTGATGCTTGTTGACTGTTTTAGCAAAGGCTGGAGGAAAGGGGTRTGAAACAGCAAAGAATTTTCCTGAATGACTTTCAATTTAAATACCTTTGGGGTAAAAGGAGATTATTTTTAAAAATCAATGCATCACAAAAACAACTCAAAGAGATCACAATAAACATAAGCAAGCATACAAATTAGATACCAGATACATACAAGATACTATCCCTATCCAAAACAGGGTTTTGTGCATTATCATTGCAATCAACATGGAGAAACATGCAATAGTCTGCTTAGCTCCACAATTTCACATAAGTAAGCAGTAATAAGTTTCCCACTTTGAAAAAGTACATATCCTGTTATTTCCCTTTTATTTTTTCTTTATTAAGAAAATAAGGGGAGAAGAAAGCATGGAACAGATGTTTTACTAAGACCAGTATAAGAACATCAAGTAAGAGTTAATTACAACTTCTAGATCCATTCCAGGTTTTGGTATTTATGGAAAGTGTTACAATCTCCATATTCAGTCTGACAAAGTGTCCTTCTCCCAATTGATTTATAGCAAGGAAATGCAGAGCTCATTGCCTTTCTTTTTGGCCTGTGGAGTTCTTTCTGTTTAAAAGCTGAAGAATGCAATGGAAAGTAAAAGTCACAAGAAACTTTTGAAATCATTTAACACAAAYTCCAGCCAAATCACTCAATGTATCAGTGTCAGGGTTAACTGATGCCCCCTCTGATCTCTACGACCTTTCTTCTCCAATGAAGTTTAGACATCTAAATCCTTTACATTAAGGATAGTGGGAGTTAGATGCATAAACACCTTTGAGAACCTAGATCTCTGTGAGCTTAAAGGAGACCTTTGAAGTCAGAATTCCACAGTTCTCCTGTGCCTATGCTGGACTTGAAATTATGAACAGACTTTCCTTAAAGCAGGTCCAAATGGCTTAGWGACTTGTTTCCTTAGCCTCCCTGGCTGTATTCACAAGCACTTGCACTTAAATCCATCCAAGAGATCTTTACTCTCTCCTCTGACATATTTGATATAATTTGAGCTTCAGTAGAGGAGTAACACCAGACAAAGCAAATCTCTTACAGGTCCTCACATTTACTTGGGAAGCTTCACCTCTTTCCTTTTATTTCCCTGTCTTTCTCATGTGCACTTCTTCACAATTATGTTCATGAACTAACTCAAGACAATTATTACAGTAAGGGAACAAGCATGACATATCTACTGACAACTGTAATCAAAACCCTGATTCTCCTTGTGTGTGGGGGTCTATCTGAATTGTATATGAAACACAAGAGGAGAGGTGGGGGAGAAACGTTTCCAGCTCTTACAGTAATCTTTCTACTGAAATCCCAGCAAAAATAGTTTCAAGAAATTTTATCTTAATTCTGATGCTATAGTCATAAAACGTTATATGGTGAAGCATGAAAAGCCAGCACTAACTTCAGTAGTTGTCTTGAGAACAGGGTGATACTAGATACACAGGTCTCTTTCCACAGAGGGGGGAGGGAAAAAAAAAAAGTATTTCCCACTCCCAAGGACTCAGACTGCATACACACATTTCTCCAATTAAGACAACCATGTTGCAGTGCTTCCTGATGTTGCTCAGGCAAGTCAATACCTGTTTGTAACCCATCACAAAATAATCATATTTCTGCTACAGCAGAAATTCCTGTAACTGATAACAACAGGCTTATAGTCTCCAAAGGACTTAACTATAGAATCTGTCCTCTGCCTATTAGCCATAAACTCTTGATTTTGTCCAGAACAGCTCACAGAAAAGGAAGCCCTATTCATTTCAGCAAATATCCCTACAGAATCTTTTTTTAAAATCTTACATAAACATGTAGGGGGAATTGTGAATGTTACTTAACATAAGTACAGTACAAGGATAATGAGAAAACTATATACCAAAAAGTACTAAGACTTCCCCATGAAAACCTGCTTTAGATTGAAGCTCTTTTCTATATAATGATACTATTTACAGCAAGACATGTATAGGATTTTTCCCTTGAATACAAGGCATTTCTAGACAAAGTGGAAAGACACAGGATTTCTATAGAATCAGACAAAAGTTTTGAGGACCAATTCATAAAGATGAAAGAGCCAGGGAGCAGCATCGCTCCACCAGGGAACACTAGCCAGAAGCTGAGGACAACCCTGGCAGAGGCAGGGCAGGACCTCACCAACCAAGACACCACCCCGCAACAGAGTGAGCAGAGCCCATCTGCCACAGGCTGTGCTGACAGTCCCGTGATTACCAGAGAGAGGTGACAAGGCAAGTCCAAGGTCAATCTGGGAAGTCTAATCAACAAGTCTGGACAAGCAGGGGAGAGGGTTGACCACAGTCCTTCCCAGACCACAGCTCTGAGCTTAAGTGAGGCTCCTGGACCCCTGGGCACGGAGTGTGGGTGGAAGTCCCAGGTGAGGCTGGTTCAGGTAATTAAGACCTACCGGCACTCTCTGACTTTGGCAGTAGGGATTAAACAGACATTCACACAGACTTCTGAAAGACATACATACATAGATTAAGTAGAAAAGAGGTGAAGATGTCACTCCCGCAACTATCCATTCTGCTTCTATGGCAGGATCACCACCCGTCCCTGCAGCAGTCCCAGGACTAGCACACTCCTCAGCTTGGCACAGCCGTATACACTGGGATCAATGTGCCTCCAGCCACCAAACTGATTCACAAGAAAACTGGATGTTCTTGCCTCAGGAATGACAACCACCAAAGAGGTAGAATAGACATCTAGAAGAGAAGATGTAACACCTTTAGCCATCCAGTCTTAATCCTCTCTCATATCTGCCAGAGCTACTAGGGAACAGCTGCAACATTTAAGAAGTTACTGGTGCCCTCACTGTTTGCTGCCACCCTCTTGAAGAGCCTTCTACCCACGCACAGCAGACTGCAGAGCAGACGGAGTATATGTGCACTYGCTTCAGCCACTTCAGCACAAAGTCTGGCACCTCAGAGCAAGCAACTTCTCACAGCTGCTGCCCAAGTGGCTAACAGCAGCCTAGACTCTGCACCAGTGATGTTAACAACATAGGCTGATGAAGGTGTTTCGGGTTTCCACTTGCTAAGTCTCTAAGCCCTAGGAATGTTTTTAAATCAAAACCTGTACGTGACATTTGATCGACGTGAATTAGTTTTCCTTAGTATCTCTTCAGTCCAGAATCCTTATTGCAAGAACATAAAATAGGCCAGTGGCTTTGGCTGCTGTCAGAGGCTTCCAACCAGCTCCATGGCCCACTACTTTTTAGAGTTCTTAGCCTATTTTTAACAGCAACTTAAGAAATAAAAGCTATTTAAAACAAGCAGCATAAAAAGAAGTATCATTTGCTTCACATGATTATTATGTGCATAGTAATGACAGGAAGACTACTGCAAATGTTTTCCAACTCTTAAGAAAAAAAAAAAAAAAGAGGAACACTTCCTTTGCAATATATAATTCTGAATTTTAATTTAGATAACTCAGGTTATTTACTGGCAACAAAAAATGCATATTCATGAGATCTGATTTACTATAATCTTTATTTCTGATGTTCTGCATCTGTGAATACTTGAAGTACTTGAGTTTGCATTCACGGGCAATTATACAGGAATCTCATAGAGTAGCAACAGATTGATTTATAGTTAAGAGTTTGTAGCACAGAAAGTCAATTCATTTTCTTTCAGAAGGGTTGTGGCATGAGATCTGGGTTTGATGCTTCCACCCTCATTTTTGAACAAATGACTTTTTCTTGTCTAATAAGCATACAAATCAAGGTCATTATAATGAGGGTCAAAACAGTGATTTTTAAATGCACTTGCTCTACCAATGGGTAGCAAAGGTCCGAGGAAGAAAGTTAAATAGACAGCAAGTGGAAACCTACAAGTTGGATTCTGTGCAAGTGAATGGTGCTTTAGAGGGGAAAGACAGACACACTATTTGGTCATGCCACCTTCACACCCAAGGACTCCCTCAAGTTCCCTTATGCTGGCTTCCATTGAGCCTTCCAGAAATCCAAGCACTTACTATGCAAAACACATTATTCTTGAAAATCTCTGCATCTCTAACCATGCTTCTTTCTGATTTTGCCTTTCTTGTCCTTTATTCCAGCCGTCTGAACTATAAAGATTGTTCTAATAAAACCAGCTTTAATTCATTTCCACAGGTAAGTCATAGGGAAAATGAAATAAACCCATAATAAATCAGTGAGAAGTACAATGGGAGAAAGTAGGATGGATACAGCTGTTGATGCATATACTGAGTAAATAAGATGATAAAGCTCACTGATGCATGAAACAGTCCCTCTGTTTTACAGTCACACCCCTTCACATGAAGGAACACAACTGCAGAGGCTTCCCAGGAAAGCTGCTCCCTCATCTTCCTCTCCTTGTGTGACAATAGACCAATGAATACTGGTAATGACAGCCATTAACACAGAAAAGGGGAGGATGTGCAAAGTGCTGTTAAAATCGAGTTTGGATCACCGTATTTAGAGCAGCTCAGGCTAACTGTTGCTTTGGTGAGTCTCACTCTTGGTGAAAACACACCTAATGCTCTTGCCAGTATTTAGCCAATGTTTCTAAACAGTAAAAAAAMCACACGTATGAACAGTTTTTGCTGAACAAAAATCTCTTACAGCTAATCTTTATTTTCCACACAGTCTGCTTTAAGGTGAAAGTAATTCCACAGCATTACTCCAAGACATATAAAGATAATGAAAACAAATGCAGTTTCTCATAGCTATAATGCAAAAATCTACCTCTGAGAGGAAGTCCACGACGCTGTTCATTTCAGGTGGAAGGGACCAGAATTTATGCACATCAGGTCATAGTTCGTTGGTGGGCACAATTACGTTAAACATACCCTTAGTTAACAGAAGTACCCAGTTCTGAACAATTGCAGTATTAACTATCACATCTGTCAGCTCAACTGTCTCATGTGAGTAAATATATGCCTTTTTTTTTTTGTCTCGCAAATACTGTGCTAATTTTACCCCAAACGGCTTTAAACTTAACTTGTCCTCCACTCCTGGCAGGTGTGACAAACTCTAATGTTATGAGTATTATAAAGAAAACTCTGTGCTATAGGGGAGGGTAAAATGTTGCCTGGAACAGGTGTTGGCTGTTTGCCATTTGCCCACTTACAGTGCAACTCATCCTCCCTCCATTTTTAAAGAAAAGCATAAAGCACTTCAGAAATAACGCTTACAGCAAATGCAAAACAAACACACACATTCATAAGCAAAAGACATAGAGACAGAAAAACACTGTCTCAGAGGACATAGGATGACTTGTTTGACTTACGTGTTAAGCTGTAGACTACTAGTAGAGCTAGCTAAAAGTGGTGCCAGGAATGCTTCCTAAAGGCTAAATAAAACATTCAGCCTTCCGTTCAGGAAGATTTTTGAACAACAGACAAGCTGATAGACTTCACTGGAAAAAAGCATTCTTCTCAGGACAGTTATCACCTAGGCTGTTCTGAAATCTTGGACTTCCTGAAAGAATTTCCAAACACCATAAAGCCCACCTGGATTTGAACTCTTTCAAACCCTTCTGAGATTCAGAGAACCTCCTCCCATCTGCAAGATGCATATATCTTCAATATCTACATATTTAAAGATAAAAAACGTTTAGGGATGCACATCACCTCATTTACTAGTCACATATCAACATATATTTTTTCTGAGGAGTCAGAAGATCAAATATGGCTAAGATGTTTGCCTTCCTAAAAACCTTGCATTACAAAAAAAGTCATTTCACTCCTTAAGAGAATTTTAAGCCTTTCAACCAATTCATAGTAATCATCGCAAAATAGCTTGAAAGTTTTAGACTGAAGCAAAAGTAACACCCTAACAGTTTTAGGAAAGCAAGTACTTAAGCACCTTTAACCCATTTGAAAGACATAGCATCCATTATATGTCTGCAAAATACCTCCTTCAGCCATTTCTCAGCCTTTATAAGACACTGGTATTCACTTTTGATAAAAGAGCAAATAATGGAACATTTATTAAATAAATGAATAAAAAAGCCTTGGGCCTCGAGCACACGCTAAACAGAAGCTCTCTATAGTAAGCAACTCCCTTTGCTTGCCTAAAGTCAGTTCAGAAGTGGAGTATTTTCTGCTCCTAGAATAGTTTTAAACGCTGTTTTAAGTGTTTTTCAACAATACCATATCTTTTCCAGATCTTGTAACATAACTACTTATCTCAAACGAAAAAAGAAAGTTTATATACAACCTGACCTGATACCTACAACAAACAAGAATTAACTTTCACCACCAACACATTCACCTTAACATAACCCTGTAACTCCTGTCAGTTTTCTGAGCAGAAAGAGTATTTGTTATTTCACTCAACCAAACACACACAAACAAGCAAGATGGAGGCAGGCGCATTTGTAGACGGCTGCCTGAATCCCAAGCAACGCTTGCCAACTCGGGCTGTTTTAAGCAAGAGGTTGATCGGGTCTTTCTGTTAGTCTTGACGTGCGGAAAACGGACTCCACAATCCGCAGTCGTGCGCGCCCCAGCGCGGCACTCATCCAAACATATACAGCAAAGTGTTGCATATACATAAAGTTTCGCAATACGCCTATACGTATAGCGGGGGACCTGCCCCCGCTTTGTATTAAAATGAGTTCCCCTCCCATCTGCGCTTGCGCATTGCCGCCTGGTGGGGGTCGTCGGGGGTCGCGGGGATGAAGGCTAGGGGTTCCTCTTCGTCACCGCTAGTAACCTTTTGTTCTTACGCAAATTCAGTTGCTCCTTAGCTCTCAAACCGCAGGGTCGGGTTTAACTGGTTTTCTTAAGGCGGGCTCCTGGTTCTTATCAGGAACTGGCCTTACAGATAGCTGGCAAAGCACCGGACTCACCCAGTAGTTAGCAGTGTTAAACTTACACAATAGAGCATTATCTATTTTCTCAACTCTGTAGCTATCGGGCATTTTGCTACTAACACCTCCCTTAACCCCTTGTCTCAGTCTTGACCTCCCATGAATACACAAAAATATTTCTGAGGGACTGGAAGGTGTTAAAAAATTAAAAAAAAAACAAAACAAAACACAAATTTACTCATCTATACCTAAAAGGTTCCAGCCCTGTAGGAGGCGGGCGCAGTCACGCAGCTAACTCCCACGAGTCCTCAGCCTACCGGGAAAACGGTTTCCACTCCCCGACCTGAAAGCCCAGCAAGGAGCTCTAGCAGGCATTTCAGAGTCGCTTATACCAGGGCCCGGGTGCACGGTCGGCAAGCTCGCAGCTTTCCGATGAGCGGCCGCACCGAGTCCTTCGCAGCCCCGGGCGCGGCGCGGCCACCTCAGGCGGGAGGTGAGGGGCCGGACACAGGGCGGCCGTTACCACAGGGGGATACACGCCGCGGCCCTCGCGCCCAGACGAGGCGGCTGCAGCAGCGCGGGAACTGCGCGAGAACGCGCCCCCCGCACTCTCCACCTCGCCGGCGCTGGGCGGAGGAGGGAGGCAGCGGCGCGCGCCCGCCGTCGGCATTAGGCGGGAAATGGCGCTGGGACGTGGCGCCCGGTGCCGTGCAGCGGCACCACCAGAGGCCGCCACCGTGCAGGCCCCACCTGTCTCCTAGCGACGGCGCTCCGCCTTTTCCCGCCACCCGCGCCCCGTGATTGGCCTGCCCGGAAGTCTATCACCCCCTCAGCCCCGCTCCTCGGGCCGGGCGGAGCGGAGCCCGGGGGGCGGTGCGGTCTGGGCTGTCTGTGGGGCGGCGGCTGCATGGCGTTCTCCCGGTGGTCGCCGGTGCCCGAGGAACTGGGCAGCGCTTTAGAGTGACCCCTTGGCGCTGCTGCGGCTGCCGCTGCGGGTCACACCGGCTCGGAGCCCTCTGCACGAGAGAAAGGAGCGGGGCGACAGGGACAAGGTAAGGGCGTGGGGCTGGGTCTCACCGGCGGCGGATTTGGGCTCCTGCGCGCCGTGCCCGGCCYGTCCGTGGGGCGGGCGTGGCCCCTCCGTCCCGCCGAGGGAGCTGGCCGGCCGCTCGTCCGCCGGCGAAGGCCCCGGGGCGGCGAAGGGCAGGCCCGGGCATGTCCCGGGGAGGCGGCGCGTGCGCGGTGCGCGGCCCCGCTGGGCCCCGCCGCTGGGCCGGGGGCGGGCGGTGGGAGCTTTCTGCGGGGCGCGGCTGCGGGCGCCTTTACGGGGGGTGGGTTACCCGGGGGCCGAGGGGCCCCGGCTGTGACGCCCTCCGGCCTGGTGCCGGCTCAGCGGTGCTGTCACCCGGTGTAACTCTGAAGTTCGAGTTGAAAAATACTGCTACGGTGAGTAGAAGGGTGACTGCACCCACCCAGCCTCCCTGCCGACAGGCCTGGCCGGGCCCAGCTCGCTCCGCACGGGGGGGCCTCGCTGCCTGCGTACGCCGTCTGAYGGGCTGGCCCGCGGGCCGAGCGCCGGTGCCGCCGGTATCTGCCCGGCGTGTCCGTTTCAAGTGTTCCACACGTGTCGCTAATTGGCAAAAGTACTTAGACTTGCAAACGAGTAGTCCACATACCTACAGAGAAAGGAAAATTTCCGTCTTTGTTTTAGAGACAACTGTAACTTTGTACGTTTTGTCCCTTTTAGCTGTTTGATAGGCTTCCGTTTGTTTCTCGTTACAGATGATTGAAACACTTGTAACTACTGAAGCTCAGGAACTGCTGTACCAGCTCACAGCGCTGTTGGAACAGGAGTTAAGATGTCAGCCAAAGGCCTCTGGCCTGAGACTAATTGAATCTGCTCATGATAATGGCCTCCGAATGACTGCAAGGCTTCGAGACTTTGAAGTGAAAGATCTCCTCAGCTTAACTCAGTTCTTTGGCTTCCATACAGAGACGTTTTCACTAGCTGTGAATTTCTTAGATAGATTCTTGTCAAAAATGAAGGTATGGCTTTTTAAAGTATAAGCTCTCAGTCATTAGCCTCTGCTCATTGTAACCTTCTTCCTATTATAAGTTGGAACATCTTGGTTTTAGATGGCTAAAGGTTAAGCACCTTCTGGAAATCCTGATTGCGCAAGAGCTAGAAAATGTCTTTCCCTGTTCAGATTTTAGTATTGTTAAGAAAGCTGTTTCCTCTGGAAAGGAGAAGGAAGAGGGCATCAGTTTCAACCTGAGGATGCCCACAGGCTTGGAAATGCAGGCCATATTAATGGGTTAGATCAAGACAGATTGTCTTGCCTGTTGCATGTACACAAGAACACCTTAAATTACTTATTATTATTTTTCTGCTGTTTCAACCTACCTGTAAGCCTCGTGTATATCAAGAGGCTTGATGCTGTTCAGCACTGGTAGTGGCATGCTGACCCGAGTTGTTAATTGTCTTAATGAGACAGGATTACCACTATACTATTTGGTCAAGAACAAAAGCTTGTTTTCCTTGTGTGTTAAAACGAGAAAGCTAGATGGAGTGGATAGGAAAATGATGATTTGAAAGACTTTTGAATCCAAAATAAGCAGTAAAAATGGGGACTGTAATGCCTATTGAATAAAATAAGTGAGTTCATGTATATATGCGCATGTGTGTATATATAGAGAGAAGAGTAAAAAAACCCATTTTTTTTTTGCATAAGCCAATATGTACAACACTTTAAGTCCTAAAAGCTTCCGATTATGCTATTATAGAACCTCATTAAGAAACCAGTTCTACCTCAATCAAAATTTATTGTTCTGCAATCTGGAGTTTTAGATGAATGAGGCAGAACTTGTGTGTAACGGTCTTCTCATTTAGTTAAATTAAATGTAAGCAGACAAAAGACCAATTTCTCAGTCTTCAAAAAATAGAACCACCCTCCCTGCCCCCCATAATTTTTTTCTAGAATACACTGGTGCATATATAGTTTGGTACTTACATGTTGAAATGGCTGATCAAAGGCTTTCCTCTTTGAAAGTAACAATTTACTTTTCCTTAGGTACAGCCTAAACATTTGGGCTGTGTTGGACTCAGCTGCTTCTACTTGGCTGTGAAGGCATCAGAAGAGGAGAGAAATGTTCCCTTAGCCACTGACTTAATTCGAATAAGCCAGTATAGGTTCACTGGTTCTGATATGATGAGAATGGAGAAAATCGTATTGGAGAAGTTGTCTTGGAAAGTCAAAGCTACAACAGCCTTCCAGTTTCTACAACTATATCATTCACTCATTCATGAGAATTTAAGCTGTGAAAGGTAAAATATCTAATACTTACTTTGCTATGACTGCATATGATCAGGAAKCCTATGTAGAAAAGTCAGCAGGGAAATTACTTGAGTAATTGGCCTTTCTATACTTCAAAAACCCACAAACTTTCCCCCTTTATTGGTAAATGTCATAAATGTGAATATTTGTAGTTTAATATTATTTTAATTTTAAATATTGTTTGCATAAAGTGATCTAAAGATTATTGCTCTGAGCCGAAAACCAAACTTGCTCAATAATGATGGTATAATAAATTTCTGCTTATGCTGCACTAAGTATTGCCTCATTGCAAAGATTTCAAAATCTGGCTTAGAAAGAGATTCCTTTTGCTAGTAAGCATTAAAATTCCTTGTTGGTAAGCCTATTTTGACAATACAACTCTCCCCAGTGTAACACAAGATTAATTTTTGGCATTAGGACTGCCAAAACTGAACACCTGTTTGACTGTAACTCTAGAACTTCTGGGACAAATGAGGCCTTTGTTTAGATAACAAATATTCTCACTGCTTTTCTGAGTTCCCAGGGTGGTGCTGCCTTGATCAAGCTTGCATTCTTCTTCTACATTCACTCATGTGTTTTAATTATAGGAGAAAATACCTAAATTTTGAGAGACTTGAGACCCAGCTTAAGGCATGTCACTGCAGAATCATGTTTTCTAAAGCCAAGGTAAATGTCTAGAAAGCTTAAAGACAATGAGACTACTGAAACTTAAAAAGGCAGTGTTTAAAACCTTTCTCTCTCTCCAGCCTTCTGTCTTGGCACTGTCTATTATGGCACTAGAAATAGAAGAACAAAAACTAATGGAGTTGACAGAGGCATTGGAATTTCTGCAGTTGCATTCCAAGGTACGTATAAATAAAGTTTCAGGGGAGGAAGGAAGAAAAATGCATGCAAGGGCCTACACAGTGGGGAAGGGGGAGGTCCGTTGGCACACTGGTTTCTTTTGTGGCGTGGTTGGGGTTTGTTTTTTCCATTTGGCTTGGGATCTTTGGCTTCCTATCTTATGTGAAGAAGCTGAAAGTACATGTATGAAATCAGGATTTAATGAGTTATTAACATAGGAGATTCTGTCTTGCTATTTAGATAAACAACAGAGATTTGACCTTCTGGAAGGAACTGGTGTTGAAGTGCCTTACAGAATATTCCTCGAGCAAGTGTTCCAAACCAAATGTCCAGAAATTAAAATGGATTGTGTCTGGACGTACAGCACGGCAGCTTAAGCATAGCTACTACAGAATAACACACCTTCCTACAATTCCAGAGACCAGCTCATAATAGGTAATTCCTTGTAAAATCAACTTCTGATAATGTAGAAGTAATTAGCTGTTAATTACCTCGAAGTTTCTTACTCCATATAGGTAACCTCTTGAAGACATGTAACATAAACTTAGTAGGCCTGTCACAGAGGCTGGTCTATTCTCACGTTCATGCTTGAGCCAGTGCTGTACCTAAAGAAGTGGGAACCTAATATATGAACATTGGAGAAAGAACTGATCCTCTGGTGCGCTGTGGGAGCAGAAGTGTGTTCTACAGACATTGGGACCTCATTCAAACTAAAATGTGGAGTAAAACTGGTAAAAAGGCAGAGAAAAAACTTGGCTTGCTCCTATCCTAAAAAGAATCTGCTAAGAGGAAACAGTTGCCTATTAGAATGAGTTTCTTGTAATCGTTCACTTAAACCACTTAAAAGGAAGACAGTTTTATACAGTTTTACTTGTATGACTGACTGTTTAGTACAGTCTAAAAACTGTAATTGTCATTCATATTACTTTTTTTTTACTCTGTAGAAATTGTGAACTACTTCCTTATCTAGGCTTTAATTCCAAAGGCTATATTTTCTGTAACAGCTGTCTTGCTGTTGTCTTGCTATATTAAAGTCTGATGTTTTGTTTGGCTCTTAGAGAAAGCCCTTTGGTTGACTGGTATTTTTTTTTTTTTTTACAGGAGTACAAAAAAAATGAGGAGAGAACCATCCTGTGACCTTGTCAGCAGACACATGAATATTTGAGAAACAAAGTCTGAAACATTACCTTAATAATGAAGAACTCAACTCATGGGAAGAATATGTAACATTTCAGACTAAAGATCCTTCCAGCAAATGTTCTTTTCATGATGATTACAACAATATTCAGTGTCAGTTTTCAGTCTTATTTGTTAGACTGTTTACTGTTCAGTGAAATACCACAATACCGATACAAGGAATTTTAACACCTTATAGTTTGTAGAGCAGCTTGTGTAGTCTAACCTTGGTTTACTATAACTGCAGGTGCTGAATTATATATTTGATTTTAAAAATCTGGTTCACTTTTCAAAGATTACGTGATGCTAGGAAGACATCGTGCAGTAGCACAGTGCTGCAGTGTCTCAATCAAACGATRCTAATCCCGCTCAGTATTGATGACAGTAGCAAATGCCTGTCAGTCCCCCTGACATGCTGTTTGGGCAGTGTCGTGTGTCCACATGTTCCTGCGGGGCAGGGCACTGGCCTTCTACCATAGACACACATTAAAAACTAGGCTGTGTGATACCTACTGAACATGTCAAGTAGCTAGAGCAGGAGGAGAGAAACCTTACTTCATTGCCTTGTAAAAGGTAGTCACTAATACAGCATCACTAACTTCAGTATTTTGTAAGAGGTAAAGTTTACTGAGATTACGAATTATTTCATAGAGCGTAAAAACTTCACGATACCTAAGAAAGGCTGAGGGAAAGTACTGGGTCACCTGCCCCAAACCTGACATCAGTTTTCCAAAGTTTTACTGTACCAGAGGCAAATGCTGATGCTGAACAGGTGCATTTTTACAGGCACAGTAGGAGCAGGGCTAATGCCCCATCTTGGCCTGTATGTAGGAGCAATCTAGTTGAGAAATGCTGAAGATTGCTTCAACTCTGATCTCTTTAATGGTAAGTTTTGTAAAATTCAACTGTTTTTTCTGAAGAGTGGATCAGTACTGGAGGCATATCGTGCTTCTGGTGCTAACAAGGAAGTGAATAATGAGAATGTATTATTGTATGTAAGATGAATAGAGGTGTTGGGGGAATGTTGCTAATGTCCTCTTGAATTCTGCATCACTGTGGAGCAGAGGCTGTTAGCAATAGGCTGTTAATAACTGATTGCCATATGAACCGACTTGGTGGAGAAGGAGAGAGCAGGATGTTCTGAATATAGTGTGGGCTTAGATGTTAGCCAACCAACCCTTTCCCTTTTATGGTAATAGCTGAGGGGGAAACCATTCTTTTCATATCTCAAACTAGTTAAACCTTTCACAGAAGACTTCATACCAAAGCTCTGAACTGGACAAATCAAGCCTTCTCATGAACTCATGGGAGTGATTGCACCGCATAACATGTAATTGGGTTTTGCATCTGCCAGTTCTATCTGTGCATTGTGCCAGCCTCTGAAAAGCATACAAGCGATTTGGACAAAGGTGTGGTCAGCCTACGGGGAGAGATGGAGAAGATGCAATGTGCAATTCTAATTGTCATGTCTCAACATTAAGATATGTACCTTTCAATTAAACATTGAAATGTGCTTAACTGAGTAACTTTTTTCCTGTTTGTTATAAAACATCTTAGTATGAAATGTATGAAGTGACTTGTATCTGAATAGTACCTGGAAAATTTCTAGGCAGGAGGAAAGAGATCATGGAGATTTTTTCAATTTTTTTTTTTTTTAAGAGGTTGAGGCTGCATGGGAAAGGCTAGAGAACCAACAGGAAAAACTCAAGGTTCTTGATTAAAGTTATTTCAATTTGGCCCATGATTACTCCAAAGCATTTGCGATGTGAAAGGGTCGAGATTGAAAAGCCTGACTTAAATAGCTTAGACTGTTCAAATTTGACTTCAACCCTCTTCCATTAGTTTTCTAATAGTATGTATCACCTGTTTCTATACATTGCAGTAAAAACATGGATGGTGCTTGCTTAAGAGAATCTGGCACTCCGATTTCTAATCCCAAGATTTGAGTTTTTGCACAGATCTGAGCATCCCAGTTTGACTAGGTACGAGTTTAGCTATACATTTCTGTGCCTAACAATGACTCAGAGCAGCTATGGTCCTTTTGCTAAAGAGAGCAATGCTGTGGCATTCTCTGTGCTGATCTTGAAACAGATGCATGAAAAAATGCCAGTAGACTATCCTCCACCCATTTACATAGCAGAGTAGCAGTCTGAATAAGTGCACAGGATTATTTCCTATAGAGGGTGTTGCTCCAGATAGTATATTACATACATAAATTTGGGTATCTGTCAAATACCTGTTACTGTTTGTCTAAGAATCAAGCGATTGAATTGTAGTGAGACTTGTGAGATGGAACACAAACCCCCATTTGTTAAAGTATAGACAGAGAACTGAGTAGATTCTGATTAAGGGAAGTCATAGCATCAGTATCTTTTTATTTTCATCTAGATTCTTCCAAAATTGGAGGTCTGTAACTTACAAAAGATGATAGAAGTAGCTAACCAAGTAGTTAAACCTTTCCTCAAAACAATTCAGAGCCGTGATGCCTGAATGCATACTTCACAGTTGTCCTCTTTCCTTGACATCAGCCTTGGACTTAGCTGTAGGATGACTCATGCTACTCCATAAAGCAGAAAATATGGGAATAAAGTTTAGCTTTGAAAGTGCATACAGTAAATGTAAGTTCACGCACTGAATTGTCAGATGCCATTCTAAACTTCTGCTATAAGGAAAAGACGTACAAAACCATCCTGTGCRAACCAACTGCTGTAACAAAAAATACTATTTCACCGGATAGTACTTCAGCATTTTGATGCAACATTAACTACTTTCTATCTTCTCTCTGTCTTCAGTTACTTTTGTAGCGGTCTTGGTAATTTCTTAACTATACCATCCACCTTCTATACTAGGATCATGGTAAAGATACAAAACTTAATAGCCATAAATCAGCACTTGATACCACAAGTTTTCTAAAACCCAAGCACAGTGTGTGGACTAACTTTACATTCTGTAAAGATGGCATGGGTAGAAGGAGCAGCCTTGATTATTTCAGGAGTATTAATGCTTGCTTGCTCGTACAACAAGAAAGCATTGGATATATTACAATGAAAGCATTCTTCCTCAACTATTGCTTTATTTTTGCCATATGCCAACTGAAATAATGATGCAATGAGTATGATGGACAGCTGCTGGCAATTTATCTCCAGCGAGACTTCTGCTTAGGACTGAAGTATAGGCAGTAGTTTCAGAGTTCAGAATACAACAGGATTTGGCAATCATGTTTTCTTCCTCTGTTCGTCTGTTTGACACGGCATTAATCCTGTATAATGCTGTGGTTGGAGTGATTCTCAGCTGCATCCTTAACAATGAGTAGAAAATTCCTGATACGTAATTGGCACATGTAAAATATTATATCGTGCAATAGCTGAGTTTAAAATGTGGCTATTAAATTTAAAACTATCTACAAAAATCTAGAGCTTCTTAGAAACACTATCAACAACTTGTGCTATATGTTGGTAATGAATAGATGTTGGTAATGAATAGATGCAAGCTACTATTTCCTACTTAGGGACTTCCTATCCCTTTCAAAAGTCATTATATTCTCTTACTTTCAAAATCTTAAAATATTTATACTGAAAGGCTGTATTACATTACCACATAAAATTATTTATATCCAGACTTTCACCTGACCTTTCAGTTTTCTAGTATTGCTTACCTGGTAGCAAGTATTAATTATTTAGTGCTATATCTGACAGCACAGTGGATTGTAAAACCTTATGTGAGGCAAGATGCAGAAGTTTCTTTATTTAAACCACTGCTTTAGAATGACATGAGTTCTCAGAGGGCTACTACAGAGGGCAAGTGTAACTGTAGCCATCCTAATATCCTTCCTGTTGCAAGTTAAGAGAAAATATTAAATATCTTGCTCATAAGATCTGTTCTTCAATGGTGAATAAGATATTCCTGCATAAAGATGTGGTATATTTATAACTGACTAGATTACTATGGTGTTTCAAAAAAAAAAAAAAACCAAAACCACAAAACCAACATGCTGCTTAAAGATGTTACTTTTTTGTGTACACCTTTCTCTATAGTTTGCCCCTTAGTATTAGAAAGTTATCACAGCTTATAAATCAGCTGGTAACACTTTGTCTTCATTCTACTGGAAGAGATCTTCTTTCTCTTCACTCAGGTAATTACTTGACAACAATCCACTGAAGAGATCACTGAAGTCTTCACCAGTTACATGATTCCAATCTTTAAGTGTAATGTGTAATTTCTCTCAAGGAACACAGAAAAAACAAGTTTACTTTTCAAGACTAGAAAAGTCTGGTCCTCCTTTGCTGTAATTTCCAGAAATTTCTGCCCCGCTGAAGTCAAATCCAGGGTTCTGATGGAAGTAAAAGTTTGATAGATTATTCTTAATAAAAATGTTTAAAAAAAACCCAAAACCAAACAAACAATGAACAAAAAGCCCAAAACTCTTTCTGTTAATATTCTGCCATTCTAACAAGGACATATAACGATCAACTTGTCATCCATATGTCATGGCACTGAAGTTCTTGGAAAATGCATCAACACATAAACCTTGAATTGTCATAGTTTGGTTGCCTACTGCTGAAGTGATTGTTGCAGTATGTAGTGTGCTGATTCAGCTGTTAAGTAATAACTTGTAGTTCTACAACTCTGCAGACTTGCATAGGAATAGTTGTGTGCTAAAGATATGCCAAAACAATTTAAGCAATTTTAATAAAAGGGCAAGGAAAATATTTTCCAGCTAACTATTCTACATCATCTGATGTTATAAAGAAACATATTCAAAAGAGCTTGGTGTGTTAGAAGTTTGTTGTAAATATGGCTATGTCATAATTCTAGATAATAATAGAAATTGTGTGTAGCCTAACTTCAGTGAAAAGTTGTTAGTATTATGCAACAAACCCTAAAAGAGCAATACCCCCCCCAAACTCATCTTCACTTTTCACAAAACCTTCAGGCAAACTACAGACAGAACAACCTCTTGAAAGTACACTCATAAAGCCTCGTGAGCGTTCTATATATATTCAACTACAGTGTATGTTTCCATGGCACTGGACATCAGAACAATTTTGCTCAGTTTTCATGGCCATAACCTCTGTGTGCAAACACAAAATATAAGGAGTAATTGTGGTCCTTTAACTTGCCTCTTTTTGGAATCGCTCCAGCGTAAGCTTCCTTTGCATCTGGTCCTGTACCCAAGGATCAGCAGCATATTCATTTTCTAACAGAGATGTCCAACAATTTCCAGCATCTCGATTTGTCTTCATTAGAGCAATTCGTATCAGCTTCCTGTCTTCTGTGGAATGAAAACAGACACATAAAACAACCATTAAACCCAGTCTATTTTTTTTTTGTTGTTTTGGTGAATTCACCATTAACAGGCACAGGATTTTTTGGCGAAGTAATTTAAATTCTTAATGCCAATGCCAACAGGGTTATTGATAAATAAATAAACATTAACAAGAAACAGAAAGGCTGAAGCAAAGATAGCCTATATGGCCATCTCTCCCCTTTCTGGCCTGCAAAATGCTGAAGCTGTTTTAAGGGATTAAAACACAGTTCATAAGCACTTCTGTTGCAAACATAAACTAACCTTTTAGAGAGGTTCACAACAGAGAAAGATTTAATCTATTAATATATATGGGTCAGCTAAAGCAATAATGAAGAATTTGAGGTCAGGCTTTTCAGAGAGTCATTGCCAACAAAAGCCGGAACTAAGTTTTAGCAACATACGGAGCTATAATTAATTTATTTAAATGTATACAGTATGCCTATAGACAATATATTGGAAGTACATTTCAAAGTTAACATGTAGGATGTTTAGTTCTACTTAATTGGATAAATACAGCATTATAAAGTGTATTTTGAGGTTTATTTGCATAGTGGAAAAGAGTAGACTTCACAATGTTTGTTGACACTTCTAGTTTTCATGTTTAAGTTATTAAATTATTAACCAATATTTAGAATAAATATTGAATGGAAAACAAAATCCATCATAGGAACACATTAAGTGAGAGGCACAGTCCACAGATATGATTGCCAAAACCCAAAATATTCTGAACACTTTACAATATTTATGATGTAATGATCATAGAAGCTTTTTTTGCTCATCTTCTGTAGGTACCTTAGTGTGATTTTTAGATTGCTTTTTGATTCTCTCGGACTGTAGGTTTTGTCACCGATCCCAAAAATACAATGCACATAATGTCGCCTATCCCAAAAATATAATGCATAAGAGAAGGAGAAAAAACAAGAGAAGTAACAATTATGGAGAGGCGCAGATCACATAACTGTACGGTAATTCTCTAGCTTTCATGAGGGTTTGCAAAAAACTTCTCACTATATGGAAGTGTTTGTAATCCATTGACTACCGCCTTCCAAGATACGGCATTTTTCCATTAACCTTAATCTCTAGGGCTTTTGTACTATCTCAGTTCCTTAGCCTGGCAATAATAATTATCTTTTTTAAAAAGCTATGTACAGGGAAAAAAGTAATCTTTCCCCTTAAAAAAAAGGGGGTAAACTCTTCTGCAGCATATTTTGAGAAGTTCTACTGCCCTCATAATGTCATTTCAGATGTAGGTTATTACCTAACGTCCATGTTCCTTCATCAGTTATTGTGGAGTCAAAAAGTTTACCCTGCAAAAGATATGCACAATATTACAAAACAGGAAAACCCATTCAGTATCCAGCTCATATTGAACTGTGACGTTTTACTCCCAACTTACCTTCTTGTTTTCTACTGAAAATGAATAGGATGATCTGGCCTTCTAAGTATAGACTTGCACATAGACGATCAAAGAATTATTTTTTGTTGCACAACTTTTTTCTCTTTTTTTTTTTAATGAAAGATTTAATACGGTAAAAATACCTGTCACTGTTTCAGTATCTCAGTTCACTGAAAAGGGTTGTGTTTCTCAGACTGTAATGCCATTTTTAATAGACTTGCCATGAAAATGCCAGTGTTTCCGCCACGGGTAATGTACAGCCGTGGTGCAGCATACATCATGCTACGAAGAATTAATTGTTCATTACCAATGTGAAAGCAAATCTGCTTTTCATGGTTTCTTTTGGCTTTCAGCCGTGATGGAAGCTATGCACTTAAACACTGCCCAAATCACTGCAAAAGAAGAATGCAGATCCCCGTGAATTTGTTGTCTTTATTTTTCCTACCGTCTTTAGAAGACCGTGCAGTTCGACAAAACTGCTTCTAATAAGTTTCACCTTATCAGAATCTCGGTGCTTCAAGAAGAAATCAAAACCGCTCAGGGCGGCAGAGGTACGGCAATCCCCCGGGGACGCGGCGGCGGCCCCCGCCGCCCCGAGGCCCCCCGCGCCGCCCGCGCCTCGCCGCCCCCTCCCCTCCCCTCCCCTCCCCTCCCTCAGGCGGCGGCGCCCTCAGCCGCCCCGCCGCCCCCGGTACCTGCAGCACGTCCCGGCCCCGCACGGAGAGCGCGATGTGCCGGCTCTGCAGGCTGCAGCGGACGTCCTTAGCCCGGGTGCCCGGCGGCACCTGCACCTCGATGAACACCTCCTCCAAGGTCTGGTACCAGCGGCCCCAGGGCGTCCCGCAGGGCACCACCCCGCTCCGCTCCTCGAAGGGAGCCGACATGGGAGCCGGCGGCCCCGCACCGCCCCGCCGGACGCGGGCGGCCCGCCCTGCGCATGCGCGCGGCTCTGCGGCGGCTTTCCCCCGCCTCCCCGCACCGCCCTGGGACAGCGGTGCGCGTGCTCCGCGCGCGGGGCGCTGATTGGCTGAGCGAGCCGCGAACGGGAGGAGCTGATTGGCTGACCGGGGCGCGTGGTGGTGGCCGTTGGTCCCTTTGAACGCGGAGAGGGCCGCGCCGCGCCGGTCCCTGGGCGCCGCCATGGCGTTCTGCAGGGCTCCGCTCCGGCGCTTCAACGAGAGCGCAGGTACCGGCGCCGCGGTCTGCTGTCCTCGGGGGTGGCGGGGAGGGAGCCCGAGCCCTTCGTGGCTTCCCTGAGGGAAGGGGGGCGGGCCGGCTTGCCGTTACCTCAGCGTGTCCCAGTCCTTCTGCCTGTACTCCCCCGGTGGGGGCTGTTGCCTGTAACAGCCTGTTTGGGGGCCTCTCGTCTGAGCGCTTGTAGGAGTCTCCTTTTGAGGAGRAAACATTCCGACATCAGGTCGAATCCTGGTCGTAGGTAAACGGCTACTAAATAGAGCCGTGAACATATATATACACGTAGTAAATAAAATAGCGACAAACCAGCATTTGCTAGCCTTTGATATCGTGATACAAAACTGCAAGGGAAACGTACAGAACTAGTCACGACTGAAGGTACTGAGAGGGTTTTCCAATGTAAAAGTTTCTCACAGTGAGTTTTTGCCTGTAGTCGAATGCTTCTCTGCTACTGCCACCTGTTTTTATATTAAATGAGGTTGCTCTCCTTTGCAGAAAGCTGAAGCAAGCAGATAAGCATTTATTAGGCTTGAGAGCACCTGTCTATAATGATAATTGTATGAAGAATTTCTAGCCATTTTGTTTCTGTCTGCTGTTTCCCTTAAAATTGTTTAATTTTTTAAAAAACTTTTTAATTTTTTTATAAAAGTTTAAGTAACTTAGTTCTTTGGAGGAAGTTTGGCATTGAATGACATCTAAGTAGTGTCTTCTAAACTGGAAGAGGATATTTAAAAAAAAAAATAGTTTGCTTTTTATCCTTTAACACTTTAGACTGGCTTTTTCACCAATTAACATTAAGATCTTCTAACCATTTGGGGTTTTTCTTTATGGAAGTTAATGGACTGCTATCACTAATAGGATGCCTTGCAAATATATATGTAAATTACAGTTTCTAATTTTATTAGCGGCGTCATAAACAAACCTATTTTCCCTACCATGTGTGCTATATATTTTCCACATCTTTATGTGGAGGATGAGGAGAACTGAAACTCCAGTTGTTGGTTGGGTTTTTTTCATTTTTTTTTAAGTGGGTTTAACTTAGATGTGTTACTAGCCTTAACTCATTGAAGTTGCAAACCTGATCATTTGCCTTAATGGTTCTCTGCTGTTCTGAAAATCTTACTTCTAGTATGTACCCCACTGCGAGGATCCTGTGATGTTAAATCTTCAGATGCACTGAAAAGTTCTCTGTCCTCTGAAACATGTCAACGGGTTAGGAAACAGAAGAGTAAGTAGTCCTAAAAATTGCACGGAACACAATGGTATAATATCTTTGAATGCTACAATTGTTAGTGCTTACATGCTGTTACTGCTCTGTTCTTGTTTAGAAATTGTTCTCTGTTGCAGGGGCTCACTGCCTACCTTACAGCTCAGGGGGATAGCAGCTGTAAAAACATGTCTAACTGAATCTTCCAAAAATAGCTTTATATGTGACTTCTGCTAATTAGGGGGACCTCTGGAGATCAAATAAATCGTTTAACTACTTCAAAAACCTTGGTTTTAGTGATATATTCATGAGTTTTTCAGATACAAAGCATCCCTCAGCTGAAAACTGGCAGCATGGATCTGGATGGCAGGGGAAACTTGGCAGAAGCTGAATTCTCAAAACTGACTATCATCTGGTCATCTCTCTCTAAACTCTGTCAAGTGCCCAGATGACTAATATTGAACTGCCTGATTGTAGTAAGAAAACAGCGGGCATTGGATTGTGAAGTGGATAGTCTAATAATCAGGTGGCATTCTGTCTTTTGTACAAAAAGCTGATTAACCTTGTCTAGTTTGCTTAAATATCCCTCACCATGTGCATGCACACCCTCTTCCTTCACCATTCTTTTCTACATCCTTCTGCAGGTGAGCCAAATCTGAACAATGAGAAGAGTGCACCTACCCCTGTAACTGGAAGGAGACTTGCATCTCTCGGATCAACAGTAAGACTTTTCTGTGGTGTCTGTAGCACTGTTCAATTCCAGCTAAAGCCCCTTTATACAATTGCTGTTAACCTACCCGAGTAAACTATAATACGCATTATTATGCCTGTATTACTTAGTAACTAAGAAGGAAAAAATGAAATTGCAGCATCTTTGGGAATCACATGATGATTACTTGGGACTACAGTGTGGCTTGTTGTCTTTGGTGTTACAATGTTGGGGTTTTTTGCCTCTTGCTCAGCATGTAATTATGGTGCGGCTGCTTTTTAAGAAGATCGTGTTTCTGTTTCTGCTTTCACACAGTGGATGGGGCAGAGCAGAAACCTAGTGGTAAAAGAAACAAAGAATGGGTGGTACTTTTATATACAGGTTCTTTGCGCAATGTATGAGGATATGGATTTGAAGAGGCGTAGCTTAACAAGTTAAAAAAATGATAACCCTGACTTACTAATTTAGCTTACTAGTACTCATGATGTAGGATGAAATTCTGCAAACAAACCTGTGGTTAAGAGATTAAAATGTTTTCTATGGAGTTTAGGGGGTGCTAATGTCTCAAACTTTCTTAATCTCCTCCCTGTCACAACGGTTATGAGCTGTCCATTCAGAGTAATGCTTATGAGAAAGTACAATGATAAAACCCATCCTAACCTGATACTTGTCTGCCCTATGTGTGGGAGAGAGATGTTTGCTTTTTATTTTGTGTGTGTGTATCTAATAGTATTGTCTGTATGAAGGCGTCCACTCTTATATTTAACTGTGTTGTTAAACTAGTATGCAGCTAGAGATCGGTTTAAATATTTCTAATACATCTGTTTCCAAAAGCCAGCTAAGGGGACTCTGAAGCCTAAAAAAGATCTTATCCTTATGAAGGAGAAAAAGAAACAGAACACACTGGAGAAGGAGGTATGACTACATTATGTGAATGCAATCCTGTAATATGTTTCCCACTTACCATAATAAAAAGTACAAGCTGGTAAAATTAGCCTCTTTTGCATACCATAGCGTACAAGTAGTTTGCAAACTGCTCTGTGCAGAGCAGAGATTATCAAATGTTATGGTATGTAGAAAACATTGGGTTTGTTAATGGAATTACATAAATTCCTACTGATTGTGAACAGCTATGCAGCCAGACTTCTTTTTTTTTTTTAAAAAGGGAGAATCAAGTCCTATGTTCTCTACCCCAAAAAGGTTCTGTTTTATTTAATAACTATTTGCTGAGATTTTTGCTTAATAATTGACATAATTTTAAACCTTATGAGGCAGCTAGCTTTTCCTTATCAGTACACTTCTGTGTACTAATCTATGCCTCATGTGTCTCAAATGTCACATTCTGCCTTTTATTCCACAGCCAAAGAGGAGAGTTGGCTTCTGTTGCAAGTTGAAGCTAAGACTATTCTAACTTTAACATGTTGTGCTGGCTCAGTAGCATAAAATAAGTCAGATGAAATGCTAGGACTGCAAATCTGTGGTGTATAATGATAGGTGATTCTGTTATCTCCTTTCCTGTGAATGACAGAATTGAAGATATATATTCTGAATGAAGGTTAATACAGTTTGGATACTTAGCCTCTCCAAGAAAACAGCAGGGATAAAATAATGATGTTATTTAAGAAGAATAATAGTAGGAAATAAAGAAAATACCTCTTTTGTTTTAGATTCGTGCATTAGTGAGAGAGCGTGGAGAGCAGGATAAAAAACTTCAGGCTCTGGATGAGGATTTTGTTAAGATTGAAGCAAAGCTGAGTGCTGCAGTTCAGGAGAAAACATCTCTTTTGGCAAACATTGCATGCTTAAAAAAACAGCTTCTGGAACTAACAAGAGCCAATGAACTACTGAAGTCAAAGGTATTCAGACAAATAAGTGCATATTTGCTTTGACTTTGCTGTTACTAAGCTCCCTGGGCAAGAGGAAACTTTAGTTGCCGATCAGCATCTGTTTTCACATTCCCCGTGCCCCTTCATTGCCACAGGGATAGAGCATGTCTGGTTTGGGATCTTATCCGCTTCTGTCTAACAACAGAGTGGGACCTGCTGACATCCGTCTCAAGGACGGGTAGACATCACTGTTGTGGGTGGGAGGAGGGTGCTTTTAGAAGATTGTGTGAAGCGTAATTCATGTGAAGGAGTTATACTTAGTGGTTTTATATTCATCTCCAATAAGCTGTCTGAAGATGGCACGCAGAAGAAAATGAGCAGCCTATGCATGGAGTTAATGAAGCTCAGAAACAAGAGGGATGCTAAGGAAAAGGTATGACCATTTGCGCTCCACACAATAGTAATTCTGAGCTGTTCAGGAACAGACAATGAAGGGCTTACAGCAGAACTGCAGATCATGTTTTGTTTCTATCTTCAACTCGGTAGATTAGTCTGTTTTCTGTAGAGTGAAAATAGAGAAAGAAAAGATCAAAAAACGAATGTTCTTGATTTTGCTGTTGATGTGCAGAGTAAATCTGAGTTTAAGGAAGGAAGCCGAGAAATACCTCTGTTACAATATCAATCTGTTGGTCAGTCTATTAATTTCTTTGAAAACCGATGGTCCTGAGTATAGTTTGAAGCTCTTACACGTTTGCGTGTTTCAGGGTGTGATGGTGGTGGTTGTTTTAACAAATGGCTAACACCTTTACAGAGGGATACTTTGAATCACATTTGGCATAGTAGCAAGCACTATTGTTAAATTGTAGTTATGAATTAATTTCAGTTTACCACTTAGACAATGGATTTCTTTTTACCAAATCTCATTTTGACGGTAATATTTGTCTTTTTTTTTTTAAGACTGCACTTGCAAAGCAGGAAGATATGGAAATGAAGCTGCAGGAAGTGCAAAGGAATCTAGAGCATTCAAAAGGAAAAGTAGCACAGTTAGAAGAAAAACTGTAAGTAGTAAGGAAAGGAATTGACTTAGATGACATTATATCATCTAGCTGTGCTTACATGCTTATATCTTACAGTAAGCACGTAGCTTAGGGAAAAATACAGGCCATCTCCCTACTGAGAATGAACAGAAATCATTAGTATTTGTGACCTGGAATAAATTTGATGGAATTAAGTTTTAGGAACTGCTGTATTCTTATAAAATGAACATACAAAATATTGTTCCTCTAGTGTATCTAACCTTTTTCCAAAAGACAAACCATATGATATCAACCCTTTGTCTTCCAGCGTGGTATAGGTGGAGTTTTCTTGGCTATGGGGTGGGGAGGGAAGACATGTATCTTGAGAAAAGAAATGTCCTTTATCTTGGAGAAAGACATTTATATAGATTGGATACTTCAGTGTCTGGCCCTTTAGACTAGTAAGTTAGGAATAAGCAAGAATGAAAAAGCATTGGACCAGGAGTTGAGATCCTAATTCAGTAGCCAGGCATTTTACACAGATTCCATGAACACGTGTGTGTTCTCCAGCTAAGTGTATTGAAGAGCAGTTGTGGTGCCTTCCAAGTTGCTTCATAGCAGCCACATTCTCTGAAGAAAGGCAACTGCAAAGTGTCTTGGCTGAAGCAGCTGTATATAGGAAAAGAGAGTTGCAAATCAACACTTTTTATTCTGCCCAAATGATGTCATTCACAGCACAGGAACAGTGTGCTAGTATATAGGCTATTTCTGAGGATGGTGACCTAAGAAAGATGAACTTATAAGGTATATTTTATCTCAATTTTGCATGATCGGCACTGCAGCATCCTTCTTATGCTTTCTGTATTTACTTAACATCTGAGTGCTCAAATATGAGCAGAATTTTTATACTTCGAGTTAATACACAAAGCTAATAATACAGGTAGTGCAATTCACAAAGGGAGGAAATGATAATTTGTCTAGCTAATGCAGCTGTTCTAGTGTACTCGCTTGTGGCGGAATATGACTCGGCATCTTTACTACAAATGAGAAGACTGTATGTAACAAGTATCAAAAGAAAGGTAGAATCACCTATTAGAGCCAATACCAGTTTGTCAGCCAAACTGGATTATCGAAAGTATGTATTATTACTAAGTCGTGATTCCGTGGTTTGTTTCTACTTGTTTCTCTAAGCCAATAGCTTACAAGTAGCTCTGAATTTGGTTTAAATACATCCATCATGAAAACTTCCTGGTTTTAGGTCTGCTACTGAGAGAGAGAAAGTTGAAGAAAAGTCTGACACTGAAAAACTCCTGGAATATATCACAGAGCTCAGGTAACAACAAATTGTTCTTGAGTTGGACTGGGTAAGTTAAAAGGCAGTAAAACTAAGCCTCATATACGACCGGTGAAGTAGAACCTTAGCAACAACTCTGTTTAACAGTATTAAAACAGAGGGGGAAAAGAAATCAAGTCTTTCTCCACACAATGGAAAGGAGTCATAAGATATTATTTTAATTATCTTTCTAAATGTCAATGTGCTTTTCTGGGCTAAGAAATACTATGGAAGAACTTTGTATCAGGGTCCTGAAATCATGTTTTTAACCAGAGTTATTTGTACATAAATCAAGCTAATTCCTTTTCCTCTAAGGTACTGGAAGTAATGTCTTCTAGCCTTCACTTGTAACACAATGTACAGTAGGGCAAAAAAACCCTCAATCTTGGCCTCTGGTGAACTTCACAATACTCCGATTTGCATTTAAGAGTTGTGATGAATTACGTATGTGTGAGCGTCAGTCTGATTCTAAAAATTACTAACCCAGTGCTTTGTAACCAATTGAAACTCTAACCAGTCTTCACAGTAATGTGTCCTTAGCTCAGAATATGGTGGAAATACATAAGTATTTAAATTTAATTAGTTCACTCTTTGCCCCCCCACCACTGTCAATTTACTCATGAAGAGATTCTTCATTAACTGGCTATATATCTTAAGATTCTGCTTATTCTTGTAAAATCTGGTTTATTACTGTATATGTGTTTCTGTGAAAACTCAGCTTTGTAAAAAAACTATATGTAGCAGTCATCGGTAAATCAATTATAGTGACTACTTCTGTTTTAATCAAAACTTTCTATTTTATTTGTGTGATTGTATAAGTTTCTTTTAAAACAAAACATCAGTGTTGAAATAAATTGCTTTTAATTTTAATTAACCTGTCTTAATGTGCAAAAACTTGTGTCTGGGAARGTAGGTGAAGGCAGTTTTCCTGTTGGAAACCAACAGTCCTAAGCATTTTTCCTTTGTGCTGAAGTRCAAGCTTATAAACAAAATTTAGTGGTTACAAATACCTGAATTTTCTCCTACAGTAGTGTTGCAGAAACAGTCGAGAAGTACAAACTAGATGTTGCCCAGATGGAGGAGACGCTGATAAAGAAAGACCAAGATATTGRGACCCTGAGGGATACCCTCAAAACAAAAGAGGAAGAATCATTTAAACTGATAAAAGAACTTAATGAAAGGTGTCAATTGCTTCAACAAGAAAAAGGTAATTTTTAGTGCTTGTATGCTGTTCACATATGTGGGATCATGGACGTGTCTTAAAGCAGCTCAAATAGGTTTGTTCTAAAATGTCAGTTTAGACTGGTTTGTTCCAAGTTAAAAGTCATGTCTCTGAGCTGCAGCTGAAAACAGCTAGGCATATTTCTATCAATATGGAAACTACCTTGAATCTGACATTTGTTAAGTCTGAATTTGTATTTCTGTGGAGGGTTACTAAGGTAGACAGTRTAGAAATGAAAATTGTTTACATAGTAGGAATGGCTTTAGTCTGAAAGCTGAACATAAATGAGCTGTTCCTTACTCTTYGTCGAGAAGCTGTACAGTATTATCTCAACCCACTGTCAGCAGCTTGTGCACAAGTTCATTGAGGTATTGGGAACGTGTCTAGGAATCCTTCTTTACCTCTTTCCGCCCCCTTCCCCCAAAACCAGCAACTCTGCAGCCTGAGACTGGTACTCAGTTCTCTGTGTACCAGTTGGCTTGTAGGTGCTAGTATTATGTGGAAGAAGCTTTGGGGAAATCATTTCGTTGTTTTTCCCCAGCCATACTGCTGTTTTGCTGAAGGCTAATTGCTTGATCCAAAGATTCATGCTGTTAAAATTATTTTTAAAGTGGTGTACTTCCAGCCAATTTTGAGGAGTTTCCAGATGGGTTAAAGATGTGGTCTGGGTTTTTTKGGGGKTTTTTTTTGTTTGTTTGTTTTCCCCTTGCCTAACTAACTTAAAAGCTAGTATGGAAGTAATATGAAGAATAGATGTTGTAGTTCTTTGAAGATTCTTTGGGAAGGGAATTTATGTTATATTGACAATTCCTCTATGCAGAGAAAGAGTTATCTGAGAACAGAGGAAAATTCCTGAGTATGAATKCTGAAATAGAAGACCTGAAAAAAAAAATTGGCTTAGAAGAACAAGAACACCAAAAGCTGCTTCAGAAACATGAGGAGATGGTCTCTCAGCTGCAGCAAGAGAAGGTAAATACAGACTAAATTATTCTAAAAATAGACTCTAATCCCAATGACTGGCACTAAAGGTTCTGATTTTGGTTACACATGAGATTGCTGTATTATTAATGATATAATCTGTGGAATGTACAAGTGGGTGCTGGCAAGCCGAAACTGCGTGTGGTCCAATATCTCTAAGAATCATAGCTGGTATGATGGGTGTTTTGGTTCTTCCTGTAAATTTGACCATATTCTTGTGCTTTAAAGTTTGAACACTGCAAGTAGTCTTTAATATCAAGAAAAGTACTGGTAGTTTTAAAATCTGTGATACTCTGGCATGCAGGAGTCATCTGCATCAATGCACCAGAAGTTACTAGAGTTTCGAGATGAGGTAACAAGTGAGAGACGTCTTCTTGAAGAAGAGCTGAATGATGCAATGAATGAGCTGAATAAATTACATGCTAAGGAGAAGAAAGCTGAAAAGTTGGTGACGCGGTTGGAACGAGAAATCAAATCTCAAGCTCTTGAACTTGCACAGATGGAAGTAAAGTTGAAAGGGTTTGTGAAGTAAACTTTTTGATTCTAAAGCTTTGAAAGGAAAAATGTTAAATCAGTAGCATAAACAAAGCTTCTGAGCCTAATTCAGGTTTTAGAGACCTGAACAGATCTAAATTTATTTCTTGCTGGTTGTTGATTATTGACAATGACTASACCTAATCCAGCTGAGTGACCTGAATCAGTTTGATATTGTCTGAAAACTGTTTAATTAGCGTGCTGAGACTTGCTTGCAATGCCAGTACCGTAGTAATATGGCATTGCKGTGAAGGGTAAGCTACATGCATGTTGTACTGGATGTTTCTGACCTGGAGAGGGCAATGACTAGCAAAGATTTTCAAGCAAGTTGTTTCTTCCTTTCATGTATTGAAAGTTTACTATTAGGTGTTCGRTCTATTCTATAGCTATCTTGGAAAATAAGGGGAGGGGGAAATGCTTAGTTAAATCTGCTATGAAGATTGTGCTTTAATACATGAGAAGTTGTGACAGAGAAGTTACTGGTTTGTCACAATTAATTTATTGCTGCCACTGCAAGCCTTCTGTAACTGATAACAGCATTTGGTAATATGTTCAGACATACTTATCTCCAGCGTGGAATGCTGAATTTTTATTTCAGGAAGAATGCCGAGTTGGAGCAAATCAATGAAATGAAGAGCAATGCTGTTTTGCAAATCCAAGAAGAGCATAGCAATACATTGCGTAAACTTGGAAAGACTGTTGCTGAGTTTGAAAGGTATTTGTTTCATTAAGATCTAGAATGGGGATTATCTCTAAGATTACAATAGAATATGCTGTTTATTCATGTGCCTTGGTACTTAACACTGTATATGAGCATTGGTACAGTATTAGAGCAGAGGATTTTGTGATGGAGTATTTGATGGCATTAAGATATTCATTTATTCCTTTTGAGTACTAGTCAAGTGTAATGACATACTCAGTATGTAGTTCAGAAAACTGGATGTTACTTCTTCCAAAGGGTAACCAATTAGAACACTCAAGTGCTCTTGAATCTCAATGAGAATTGTAACTGRTGGTGTTCTCTTTGCACTAAAATCTCTTGCAAAAAGACTTCTTGTTTAGGCTCAAAACTTACTCTGAATCAAGATCTTTTTCCTACAGTTCTTGCAGATCTTTCCTCTCAAAATACTCAGGTTGTGGAAGTATTTAAAAAGTGACAGTGTCATTGCTAAGTATGCAAGGCACCCATGAAGGATCCAGTGGGATATTTGCCAATGCAAGCTGCAGATAGTAGGTCTTTAAAATAAGTTTCAGATATAATAGGTCTTTTGTGTTTTAAAATATCTACCAAAATGTGAAAATATCTGTATCGCAAAATTTGTCGTAGTGTTACTGCTTATGGCTTTATGGAAATGTTTTGGKTTTTTTTAACTTTGGATTTATCAGTGCCAGAACACTGCCATATCTCCAGATTATAAAATGTCTAGTACTTGTTAGCGTGAGCTTGTATTGCTCTTGTAAGGCCTGAACATGTCAATCTGTATTTTATCTAAAGTAACAAGATTTTTCTTATTTGCATTTGGAATACCAGCTACAAGAAGACAATAGCTGAAGAAATATGCAGTCTTAAACTGGAGAACACCTCTCTGCAAGAAGAAGTTGCCACCTTAAAAAAAATRGGCCAAGATAATCTACAACTGCTTCAGGAAGCAGAATACACTAAAACCAAAGCAAAAGAAGAATGTGCAAGGTACTAGACAGACCAACTTTTCCTTAAGCTGAAGACTGCCAGCTAAGGCTTGCTGCCTTAACTAGAACTTAACATGGTACTCTACCAAATAAAATCAGTATTTCGTGTAAGCTCAAGTTTCTTCCTTTTCCCAGTGCAGAGGGTTGAAAGTATTGCAGACAAAATTCATTAAGGTTATATGCATTAGAAAACTGGTGTGTTCAATCAATTGCTTTGACTTTTTCCTTTATGTGCAACATATAAGAAAAGGAAAATACTTAACTGAAATATGTTGGAATATTGTCTTTATCAGAAATATCAGTTACAGTGACTGCTCCACAAATAAGACCCAAAGGGGCAGACAAACAAATACTTAATGCAGAGCTCACCCTTTGTTACTCTGAATAACATGTCACCTCAAATTCTGCTCACAAGCAGGTGCCAAATAACCATCCATGAATTACCACACTGCAGTGAGGTAAACAAAGGTCCTCTCTCTGCCTGGTATGAAGGACCACAGTACAGCTGATAAGTAGTAACCCTAACACCCAAGAAGTTGTCTTAGGCCACTAGCTGAGGACATGTTTCTCTGCCTGTCTAACAGCAGCTTAGTGGTGTATATTCTCCTTCCAGCTCACTGTGCAGAGCATGAGAAAGTCCCTTGCTGTGGGCAAGTAACTAAGTGGGGGATTTTGGTCTTAAAAGGTCCTGGTGTACAATCACCTGTGTTAGGCAGCTGTGGTAACTGCCTCTACATGAGTTGCATTATGCAACATATTATGTATGTGCTGGAAGATTTCCTTCCCCACTTCTTTTAATGTAGTTCCTAGCTAGCTTCTGAAGTTGAAGCTGGATTTAAGTTAACAACTATGCTCTAATCTTTTTAACTGTTGCATTTGGACAAATGACTTGCTCAACTGCATTAAAATGCTGTTTTGGCCAAACTGAATGGGGCATTTCTGATATTCCCAGCTCTCTCTTTGATTTATAAAATGCCTCTGTAAAATTTTGTAATGCTTCTGCTGTCTTGTTCACCCATAGCCAGTATATTAAGGTTGTCCAAAGGACAATTACAGATTACCCCAGCTTATTTTAAAACACCTGTGCTGCTTAAGATGTTGCCCTTTTTTTCCTCCCCACCTGCTTAATACTGCCTCCAGTTTCCATTCGAGGTGGTAAAAGAAAAACAGCTGAAGAGTTATTTCCTGTTTGATGTGCAGGTTGAATGTGGCAGGGAAGGAATTCTTAGTCTCCACCTGGGTAATATAACAAACAGCTGTGGCTGGAGAGGGAAGGCAATGCTTTAGGTGTAGAGTTTTTGAACCCTTGCGTACATCCATGCCAAACAATCTTGACTAGTTTCTGCTCGAGCAAACCTCTGCATGTAAAGTCTAACTACTAAAGTGTCTTCCCCTAAAAGCTGCTGGCATTMAACAGTCATAAATAAGAAACATATATTTCTTATCTTGCTTCAAAAGCACTGCTTGCTTCCTCATAGGAAAATTTAAAAATACTGTACATCTTGAWCTTGATTGCTTTCTGTATTGTTCTTCTCTTGTAACACTGTTTGTGCAAACCTTTATTTCAGTTCTTCCACTAACAGCTTTTCAATCATGGTTATTTGTTTTTTCAGATATAGAGTAGTGTAAAAAAAAAAATAATAATTTAAGGGTTCATTAAGGATTGATGATATTTTCCTCAGGTTGCTTTTAGAAGTCCAGACAAAGCTTGCACTAAAAGAAGCAGAAACAGAGAGAACAAGAGAGTCTTGCCTTGCACAAATGACTAAACTTCAGCAAAAACTGGAAGAGCAAACTGAAGGTCTGAAAAGAAAACTCGAAGTGGAAAGATCAAGGTGACATTTCTCAAACGAAACCTGCATATCATAGCACATCCAAGTTTTAGTGTGAAGAAGTGCTGAGAGCTAACAATGAACATAATGAAACTCCACTTCTTGCTTTTTAGGAAAACCGTAAATGAAGATGTGACCTCTAGCTTAAAAGAAGAGATAAAGACCTGGCGTAATCTATATGAAGATTTACATAACAAAACTAAGCCTTTTCAGGTGTGTTATGAAGTAGATGTTTATTAGTATCTGTTGACTTAAGACTTGTGCRGTTGACTCAAGTTCTACTCTTGAGAAGTAAACATGCTATTTCCCATTCTAAGGCATTTGTCCTGCAATGGTTTYCTAAGTTACCATCCCTTGAGCCAGCTATTCCYCTTCCCAAACCAATATATCTTTGTAGATTTCAGTTCAGTAAAAAGCAATGTTTAATTTAAAGATTTCTAAAAGATTCAATATGTATTTCAGCAACAATTAGATGCATTTGAAGCAGAGAAGAATGCGCTCTTAAATGAGCATGGTGCAGCCCAGGAAGAACTGAATAAACTAAGTGATGCGTATGCTAAACTACTTGGCCACCAGAACCAGAAGCAAAAAATCAAGCATGTTATGAAGCTGAAGGAAGAGAATATCCACCTGAAGCAGGTTTGTGAAATGAAAAGTTAGAAATCTGTAAGAGATTCATTTGCTTGATTCCTTTGTTTGTTGCTCTAAATACTTACAGACTAATCCTGCAAGCCTCTTGCTTTTTACAGTTCTTAAATTCCCTACAAGAGCTAGGTTAGAACAAATCACCGGCCTCCAGAAACACCAAGACCAATGTTAACTTGTTTTAGTTTCGACTGAATATATGATATACAGAGGGATCACCAGTGCAAATAGCTACCYCTACTCCTAGCTTGGTTGCTTTTTCTTCTCTCTTTTGCAGGTTCTAGACTTAGCAAACTACCTGCTGAAAGCAGCATCGGAAAGTTTCAGGCTACCATAATGGTGCTTAGTGGTGTTATGCAGCAATTATACAGTGGTGCTGGTTTCTCTACACCTGAATGTTTGGTTTTGGTTTGGTTTTTTTAATGCCATCAATAATTGTGTACGTATGTTTGTGTTTAGCATTAGTCAAAAGGGCTACTTTGGTAAATGATGAAAAAGCAGGCTTTTCTCCTGTTCTTAACCTAACTTCCAAATATTATGTTTTCTTTAGGATGTCTCAAAACTGCGTGCATTGCTAGCAAAGGAAAAGCAAAGCAACAGAGATCTTCAGGAGCAACTATATGCGATTCAGGGCGTTAGGCGTTTTGATCCTTCCAAAGCTTTCCAGCATGAGAGCAAGGAAAACATTCCTCCAAAAACTCCTCTTAAAGAAGGTAAGCTTAGATATTGATGTAACAGCGTCAATGTTAACTTGACCGGAGTCAAGGTATGTCAGTCTTGCATAGTCTGCTGTATTTGGGGAAGGAAGGAGAGTGGCGTCTCTTGTGCGTTTCACAGCGGATGTTGGAAGGCTGCATGGATGGGGCACTTCCCGCGTACGGCTTGCTACTGTGCTTCCCAGCCCAGCTGCTTGTAACCTGACGTGAGCAGGTGGTGTGTCAGGTCAGGAAACAGCAAGYGTTTGATCGGGGGGAAGAGGAAGGAGTGGGTTACAGACAGTCAGCTGGTTTGCATGATCTTACACGGTGTGAACTTTGCTTTGCTACCGTCTGTCACTGACAACTTTGCTTCTGTCATGCAGCTTACACCTCACAGCTAACCGGGTGATAGGCAGTGTCTCCTGCGCGGGTGGTAGGGGGGAAAGTGGCTCAGCCAGGGGTTTGAGCCCTGGTTCTTTAGCTGCTACCTGGCAGGACCTTATACCGCTGTAGGTGTAAAGGTAAGATGCAAAAGCCCTGCAGATGAATGTGGAGTGGAGGGAAAGATGGCAAGAGCGTAGGGGTGCACGAAGGGAAGCAGTGTAAGAGAAAGTGTGGGAGGATATGGATCTCAGCCAGACCTTCATTTTACAGTATATTCCAGGGTCTGAAATTCTGGCTTGCCTGTTACGTGGAGTGTAGTACCTTCCTCCCCCCAGCAGGCAAATAATTACTTGATGTGGTGGGAGCAATAGTGAAAAACCCAAACTTAGTAACATTTTTCCATTGCAGGTAATAAAAGAAAAAATTAATCTCTTGTTGSTATTGAGAAAAATATCATAAATCGCCAATAAATTCATGTACTACAGAMGACTTCAACAGACTACTTGTTCAAGGTGAACTTGGGTGCTGTATATAATACAAATTAGTAGGAGTACTAGAGAAATGGTCTAAAATGATGTATTTTTAGAAAAACTATGCTTGGTTATACTCTTGCTGAGAAGCTATAKGTACGTTCCATACTCCTGGTAACATCACTGCACTCTTGAACTCCAAAAAGTGCTCACTGGTTCACTTTTTTGTATGCTGAAGCTGTTAAGTTAGTTTTTGACAGAGCAGCTTAAGCTCAGGAAAGGTGAATAAGCACTGGAGAATAAGGATGACAAATGAAATCTGATTTCATGAAAGATTTTTTTTGCATCTATTGCATGTATACCATTTTATGTTAAATTAATTTTGCTGTTTATAGTTGCTTCAATACCAATGGCAGGAATGCTGCCAAGAGACCCTTTTTCCTCAGTTGCCTTCATAATATAGAACCAATGTAGAAAATTGGACTGTACAGCTAGTTTTTTATATTCTTAATGGGATCTATATTACAGACATGCTAATTTAAATCCTGGGGCTAGATACTGCAGCTGTTGATTTTCAGAAGAGGATTTGCAGGTCAGACTCAAATTGACTGCATTTACCTAAATGTTTGCATACTACGGCTAAKATGAGTGTCTTAAGAGAAATGTCTATTTTATGAATGCTGTGCTCACTGGACTCTTAAATTGTCATAATATCTTTGTAGGCAGCTGTTGTAAGTGATCAGTGCTACGTGACGGGGAATAACAGAACTTGTCTTAATTGGGTGGGAGGATACCCACTGTACATGCATTTGTTGTACAGACTTGAATTTTGGCAAGGTGGAAAGAATCTGTTTAGCTGCATGTAAAATTAAGAATGATTTAGCACAATAAAAATTTTAAATTAAAGTATTTGTCTATTTCCTTCACAAACCAGGGATAAAAACCAAATCAAATTACATACTGTAATTGACCAAATGTTCTTTGTTCTCATTTTAAATCTTCACAACAAAGCCCAATGTCAGTCTTGCCTCAAAGACTATGTATTCTCTAGTCTTGCAGAAATGATTTAGCTGAACCGTACAATACATACAACCTGCAATTCCCTTATCCTCTAATTTCCTGTGAATTTCTCTCAATACAAAAGTAAATACTGGAACTTAAGTGAAATGTGGAACTCTGTTCCTGTTATTGTATCTGCTAATATCCTGCATATGGGTGCTGCAGAGAGACAGTACAGAAAGCTTAGCAWGTTGAATATATTGCCATTTATACTGACATTATCAGCTTACAGAGAATTGGCAATACCTAGGAAATGGGATAGCAAAAATGCATATTAAGTCCAAGGAAAATAATTGCTAGGTCTTGTCTGTTAATGTCATCTCTGTGTATTTGCTGGATTGCTTGAACTTCTGAAAATAGAGGATGAGGATTAACTTCAGGTGTTTGAATTGAGAAATACTTAGTGTTCAATTTAGCAGTTTGCCTGAAGTGTTGAGAGGCATATTTTAATAAGGAAGTTGCTGAAAGAATTTAATTCTGGAGTTCTCTCTCCTTGTGGAGAAAAAGAGAAAAGTTTTCTTGCCTGAAAGTGGTAAATGGGGTAAAAGAAAATTGTAGAGGAAATGTGCATTAGTCTGACCCCTTTGATGAGAACATGGTCTCACTAGAAATCCCGACGTTACACAGCCTGTGTGTCCACTAGTGGGTGGGTGTGAAAAGAGCAGCTGGTTAAACCAAACTCAATCTAGTGAGCAGCGGGGAAAGAGCAATGGGGGAGAGGGGGTGTGAAAATCTGTAAACAGCTGGAAATGGAAGTAACACCCTACAGCTATTATACTAGGGTGTTTCTTATAAGGTGGCACTCATCTTTCATGCAGGGTTGCTGCAAGTTGCACACTTTCTGGTGCTGTTCTACTCATACGGGGRTTTTTAAGGCAAAATCACTATTCATAAATCAGAATATCAACGTCTGATGATGCCARAAAATGAAAGACATCCTTAGTTTAATGTGTTTTTAAAAACGTTACGTGAGCCTTTCGTGGAAGGTTCCACAAAACTCAAATGTTGAAATGAGGAGTTTCTTAACTGAGTTAAGGTACACTTTTAACTGAACCTCACTTTTGGGTTTGACATGTCCTGCATCAAATTASCAAGAGTTTGTCAAAGGGTGAAAGTATACCAAGTGAAACAAAATACTGTAGATATCACAGGATTATTGTCATGATTGCTACATACTTTTTTCATACAGCCTTAATTCTTAGAACTTTCTAGCTTAATTGGCAGTTTTGCCTGAGTGTAATTTCAAATCTTTTTTACACTATCAAGAGCATGCTTATATTGACAAAAAGAATAGGGAAACTCTTGCAAATAATTATGCTAGCCTTATAGCAATGTCGATTTTTGTTCTAGCTTTAAAATACAGATAAATAATGTAGAGCAGTGGAAGTAAAGGGGAAATTTTGAGTGCTTTGTGTCAACTTCAATCTAAGTGGTTTTGCCAGTTTCATGCACATATRAAATAAGTATTAAAAACTGAAACCTTGGTACTAGTAGCTCAACTGACTTAAGTATTCACTGTAGGAGTCAATTACTTTAATGTTGTGGAACATAACCTTTTTTTTTATGGAAAAAATATATAGTTTAACAAGAAACTAAAAATCCATCTCAYTGTATTTAGCAAGATCTGGGTTGTACTTTGTCTAAATGTAAAATGAAGAGCTGCTAGAATCCTCAACCTGGCTGACCTAATTAGAGCCCTCCTCCTGTTTCCTATAAAAGGAGAACTGCGTAAGGCTCAGCGCCAGTGCTTTGAATACATTTTATACACACAATGGCTGCACTTGCTCACGCTGGCTGTTATGAAGTAAAAATTTAAGTTCATACTGAGCTGCTTAAATGGTACCACTGGGAATAAACCAAAAGCTTAACAGGATTCGGAGACACACGTGATATAGGGCTTGGATTAGCGTTTTGGTTTCAAAGGTCAACTGAGCTGTTGCTTCTTCCAGTCCATGTGCTCTCTGCAGGCAAAAGCAGACAAAGGGACAAATGCGCAGTTTTTCTGCAGTAATTCCCTAGGCTGAAAATTCCTTCTATAGTTTGAGGCAATGCCTGAAATGCTGGTGGAAATGGAGCAGGTAAGGCTCTGGATATTTGCATTAATAGATTGCTGCCACACTTTGATTACAGCATCTGGGGAAAAGGAAACGAGGCAAGAGAGACTTAATTACGCTTCAGTCTCTGTGAAKTACAGTCTGAAATGTTAATTTAATGACTGGTGCATTTAGTCACCCAGTGATGCATTATGCTTAAATGGCTGTGATATGGACTCTTACAAAGTTTTTGTTTATCTATTCCATGAAATCATAGTGTTTCACAAAGTGAACATAATGATAATGAAGAAATTGAAAATATAAGCTAGAATGGTACTGAATTCATGTAAGTATTTAAGAAAAAAATACATATTTTCTGTTAGGAAGGTAACAAATTACACATAACTTTTGTAACTATAAAGATATTTTACAGGCCAATTTATGGTTCCAGCATGACACTCCAGTGTTAATCCTTGCYCTATTTTCCTCTTGCTCTAAGCCTGGAAGGCAAAACTTCTCTTTCCACTTCATTGTTGTTGTTAAGAGGTACAGTGAGCGCTTTCAGTCTGTGTCGGGAGGAGGGGGTGTGACATGAGATGTGCTTGGAGCTGTTACCTTAGTGCTGCTGAACAGGTCAGTATTCCTGTGTAGATTTTTCCTCTGAATTTCAGGTTATGAAATACTGGTATTTTGAACAGGATTCAAAGATTAATGAAAGGGAATTAAATGTCCATAGCTTATTACAAGGTAAAATAAGGCATCTGCATTCCAAGAAGGCAGAAACTGGCTAAAGTGGTTTATACATGTATACTTCTTGGTCCTGTAAATGTCAGTTGTTTGTCAYAAGTAAAGGTCATTTTTACTAGATTTTCTGACTTCTCTTTAATGGTGTGTTAATTCCTGTAGTATCAGCTGGTTTTCTCCCTTGRCTACCAATTAAATACTGTTTTCATCAAGTCAAGCTGAAATAAATTTATCAGGTGAAGACATAAATGTGAATGTAGCTAAAATAAGTCTTGGCCACTAAYTTGTAGGCATCTGCTTAACTTTAGTCCTATTGTTAGAAACAGTGTCGGGCATGCAGCCTTTGCCTTTGCGTGGGTCAGAAGTATCACAGTAAAAGGCTTTGTGCATAGATTCATGTTACTTCAAAGACTTGCATTTAAAAAATTAACTTTGTAATCTTGTAAGCCTAAAATTATATGTGTATATATATAGGACGAATACTATAAGCAGTGATTGCTTTCTCAGAGGCAACCCCCTTTCCCCGTGGGATTTACCAGTTGCTTTTATATAAAGCTATGGGTAAAGGTGACTGCAAAATGCGCATTATTTTCCATGATCCTAAAAGGAAAAGGAAAAAATTTCCATAGGATATGTGCCAAATAAGGTGTTCTAGTCTAATTATGAAGTTTCACTTTGGAAAGGGCAGGACCTGATCCTTCATTTTACACAACTGAAAGGTCRCAGTTTCAATATGCAAACTTGGTAATATTAAAACTCCGGCAGAGGTGATGGCTGGAGTCACTTTGATACTCGCTGAAGCGACGGACCCGTGTTGCAGCGCAGCCGCGGGGGGGGGCGGGGCTGCCCCGGGTGCTGGCTGTCGGGCGCTCGGGCAGCGCTGTGAGGCGCGGGGCGGGGGTGCCCCGCTCCCCTCCCCCGGGCGGAGGCGACAAGCGGAGCCGGGCYCTGGGCTGTTTCGCTAACCGCGGAGGCCGGGTGGGACTGCACGGCTACATCACTTCCGGAAGGCGGGGGCGCCGGGCCGGTCACCAGGGCTGTGCCAGAGCACGTCATCGGGTCACGTGCGCCATAAAAAAGGTTTTTACGTGTTTGTTATTTCCAAGTGCTACACGCGGCAGTGGGGGCGGGAGGTTTCCGCGCCGGCGGCCCTACCCCGCCTCCCCCTCCCGCGCGGGCTCCCCCACCCCCCGGGCCGAGGCGGGCGTGTCCCCGCTCCCCCCGTCCCGGGCCCCGGCGGGGCGATGGCTGCGGTCCCTCCCCGCCCCCCCCCGGGGCTATGACGCTGCCCCGCCCAGCCCTGGGGGCGGGGCGAGGCCCAGCGCGCGGCGCCTTCCGCGCGAGCTCTGCGGTCGCTGCCGCCCCTTTAAACCCCCGCTCGGGCCCCTCCCCCTTTGGCGCTCCTCAGCCAATGAGCGCGCGGCGGCGGAAGGCGCCTGCGGCGGCTGCGTCGCCGCGGCCCAATGAGGGCGCGCCCCGGCGCACGGCACGTCCGGCCCCCCGCAGCGCCACAGCCCCGCGGGCGGCGGAGCAGGAGGAGGCCCCGGCCCCGCCGGGCCCCCGCGCCGCCGCCATGGTGGGCCGGGAGAAGGAGCTCAAGATCCGCTTCGTGCCGGGCCGCTGCGAGCTGGTGGAGGTGAGCGGCGGCGCCGGCAGCCCGCGGCGCGGCCGTTTTCTCCGGGTGCGCAACGCCGGCTGGCGGGGGCCGCCCCGCCCTGCCGCAGCCCGGGCCGGGCCGCCCCTGCCGGGTGGTGCCGCTGAGCGGGCGCTGGGCCCCCGCCGAGCCGGGACGGCGGGCGGCGGAGCGCGGAGGCGCAGTGCGGCGGGGCCGGGGCGGCCGCGCTGCCGTCCCGCGGGGCGGGGGCGGGCGTCTGCGCTCTGGCGCCGTTCGCGTGGCCGCCCTCCCCCGGCGGGTCCGGCCGCGGGCCCCGCCGGCTGGGTGACCTGGCACCTCCTTGCGTGATCGCCACCTTACCTGCCGCAAGGGTATTTTCGTTTCGTAGCAGGAAGTTACGGCTGGGCAGCCCACTTCATCGTTAAACCGCTTCATCTCGGCGGCCCTGTTGCACAGACAAGATGTACCTGTCACAGGGAGCACTGCAGTAATGCCGCGTACYGCTGCTGTAGCGTGCTGCTTTCTGCTGTCACCTTTTGTTACCAGTAATGCTGGACAGGGCTGGCTTTCAGCTGCCGCTGTGGGAGTGTTTGAGCTGTGAGTTAAACGCACAACAACTTTTTGTCAACGTTACCGCGTACTCACTTGTCAGTCCGTGACTTTAGGAAAGCCCCTTGGCTTTTCTTGTGCTTTTTCTGGCTGTAGGTGATGTCAAAGCTGAATGAAGAGCTCGGGCTTGTAGTGGCTTCCCTGTAGTGACTTTTTTGTCATCATATTATGTTGTAAATCTCAGTAGCTTCTGTTTTTAGTGCGCGTGCCTTAAAATTGATATTTTTGAGTTCATCGTTACTTTGTCAAGTTCAGCTTTTATATGAAGCTTAACAAGTACTTGTATCTTGGTTTTCACTTTGAAATGCATCACATTCTACTATTTTTGTAAATTATACTCTTATTTTGTATTTTGGTAGTGTCTGTAAAGTAATCTTAGGCTCATAAATCGTATTTTTTAATCTTACAATGTTGTTGCTTGTATATTTTTATCTGAATGAGACTGCTGAGTACAGTTCTTTTTTTATTACGTTAATAATTTGTCAGTGTTGAACATCAGGTAAAGCAAAATGAAATTGGATGCTTTATTATAAAGGTYAAAGTTGTGCATTTAAGTAGCATTATTCAAAATTAGTTGCTGAGAGATCTTTTTGCACATTTGATGGCTCTGACTATGATTGCTTCTTAGTTGAGAAACACATGTAAAACACTTGTTAGCAGACAGGCTAATCTGAACAAGAATTTCCGTTTAAGCCTATAAAACTTGCAGGCAAAAGGCTAACATTTGAATTCTAGAATGTCTTTTATTCTTTACATATAGTAACTGTCTTTAAAATTACTGCAGACTCTAAGTGTACTTTCTAACTCATTAGGATAACAGTTAAGAGCAGTCTTACCTTTTCGTTGCATTACATTATTAAAATTGCAGCCATATTTAAGAAAAACTATGTAAATTAACAAAAGTCAAAAAGAAGATGCTACTCCATATGTGGTTTTGGTTAAGTACTGATACTCCTAGATAGTGGGTACAGATTTTTGCCACCTTCTCTTCTAGAGGACCGTGACTAATTCCTTGCAAGACAAAGCAAGTAATAGCAATTAACTTTTTAGCTTTGCTAACTATTAAAGACCATCTGGTTGCTGCCCGGAGGTATATGGTGCTGTTCATACGTATTCACTTGTCTGTGTGTGGGCAGCTGTGAGGCAACAGCAGTAGCCTCTGCAAGTCTGTGAGAGCATCTGCGAACAGCAGTGGTGGGAACACCAAGCCTCAGAGGTCCTTCGGACTCAGAAGTTCGGCTGTCTGTAGTTTCTGAGGCAGAAATGCTGTTGCAGCTGGGGGACRTTCTGCGAAGGAGCAAGGCAACATACAGGGAAAGAGTTAATCTGTGCAGGTTTTGTATTACTAGAACGTTTAACTTCTGGCAAGGTGAAATACATTTAAACCGGTAGTCTCTTGCTCTGTGTTGAATTTATGGGAAACATTTATCACTTATCTTGGTTTCTCAGAAACAAGTGACTAAAACCAGTTAGCCTTGCAGACAAGAGCAACCGGATGCAGACAGTACTTAACTTGGTGAAAGTTGTGATTGTGTTCCGTTCAAGCTGTGCTGCTAATGTAACATCCGCTTTATGATGCATAGAATAAACAAACTTAGACAAGTCATGCTTAAAAAGTCAGGTTTTACAACTGATGCATGTTTTTTGCGTTGGTCACTTTCTACTTATTAAAGATATTCTGTGACATTTTCAGAGAACCTTTCAACTCTTTTCTGCAGCAAGTCTTTGATGTTTATTAGTGGGTACCCTCTGGCTATAAAAGCACTGATAATCGGTCCTATGACACTCTATCCAGACTTTGCGAAGATAAAAAGTACGTAACGAAAAGAGAAAACAGTACTTGTATGTTCTCGCTTATGCTTTTCAGAGAAATGTGGGCAGCCTTAAAAATTGTAAACAAACTTGTGTTCTGAGGTCAAATTGGCTGTAACGATAAAGGGGACTTTTAAAAACATCATTTGCTGTAGTTTGTCATTTTCAGGAAGCTGTCCAGATAGAAATTATTAGTGTTTGTCCAGTACTGATGGGAATAAGTCATCCTTTGCCTGAAGATTTAGAGTTGAGGAAAATGCATGCAGTGTGCTGGCAACTTTAAACAGTTGTTTTGGGACAGGCTGTTTCCACAATGCACCTCTGCATATACCCTTATGGAACAAAAACTTTTTAACTTTAAGGGTGAAAGACAGTAATTTGGAAGCAATTTCTGTTGCTTCCTGTGCTGCAGTCAAAAAGTAGTGGTTTGTTAGAATGCTGAAAATGTAGGAATGCTCGGAAGTGACTGGGCTATTTGAATTGCATAGTAGAGAGCATTTACAAAATTATAATCAATTATTACAAATTGTCCTTGGTTATAAAGTGGTCAGGAAAGGAAGACTTAGGAATTCCGCACACCTGAAGTTTTGTTCTGTACTGGCATGTAAGCATGTGCTTTTATTTTTGTTTTTAGCAGGCTCTTGTTCCATGATACATGCAGGAGGAAAGCAYGAAAGGAAAATAAAGATTGCACAGACAGACAGGAGTCTTATGTTTGCTGTCTTGAAGACTTGATGGTCTAGTGAGCGGTGGGGAGGAGTGAACTTTGTGTGAACTGATGTACACAACTGTCTCGTGTTACTGATGTGTGGTAGCTGAAGTAAAGCTTTAGTATGTTGTATACATGGAGAGTTTAAATTATCAAATCATTTTCAGATGCATTTTGTAAAACTGAGAAGAGAGCTATATCTTGGTTTTACTTGTTATTAGACTATTGTGTTGAATAATGATGAATTACTGTTCTATTTAATAATACAATTCAAGTCGTCAATTCTCAGGTTCATTGTAGATAGGCCCACAGTGACTTGTATTGCTGCAGCCTCCAAGGGGCACAGTCTATCCAAAATTATTTGTTCCAGGATGTGGACCCTAAATCTTAAATATTTTGGGTTCATTTTCAAAAGAAGTTATTTCCCTCATTTTAAATTGCAAAAAGTTATCGGATTTTGAATGAACTTAAATTCTGTCTTCATTAGTGGTTTGTTTTGTTTTCTCCTCTTGTTGTGGAAGTAAATGAGTTTCCCATTTAAGTTTTGTTTTCGGTATCTTCAAAAATACATGTAAATGCTTGACTAGGTACAGTATTGGTGCTCCCAGATGTTTGTGTTCCATGAAACACTCCAAAACACTCATGCGGCAAGGAAAGCTATTTAATACAGTAGCACTGACTGTAGCCTTGCATACTTTTTAAGAAAAAACAGCAATAAATAACAGTATAAAGAAAACTTCTCCCGTTCTCATTTCCCTAGGAAGATGTTGATATTCCCAGTAGGCGAGTTTTGATTACTGGTGCTACGGGACTTCTTGGCAGAGCTGTGTTTAAAGAATTCAATGAAAATAATTGGAATGCAGTTGGCTGTGGATACAGGAGAGCTCAGCCCAGATTTGAACAGATTAATCTTCTGGACCCTATTGCAGTTCATGACATTATCCATGATTTTCAGGTAAGTTTCTGGAGTATGAAGTAGATGGATAGGGTACTTCATACATCTGGTAATCAGCTGACAGTGCTGTTCTGGTGCTGAGTTCCTGTGGCTTTAGTGGGGCTAGTGCTTTGGCAGAGCTCTGAAAAATTGTATGGCTGCCTTTTCTGCCACGTCGGGAGKGCAGGTTTGCTCTGTAGATACAGATAGTTCTGAACTTTGCTGTCATCACCATCGACAGACTGCAGGTAACAGATGTACRTGTCAGCACACTTGCATTGATAGTTGAAAGAAAAAGATAAATGTGAGTTACTGACATAGTAATATGAAGCAGTTCTTTTGAAGTTGAATACAACAGCAGTAACTGCGTGTCTAGTGTGCAGTGCAGTACGAAGGTCACTGCTTCTTCATTCTGATTTGCAAGGGGAATATATAATACCTGAAATACTTTATGCAGGGTGCCATTCTATAAAATGGCTTTAAATATCTTGTTAATAGTCTGCATATGTCAAATAAGCCATGTAAATGGCTTATCTAAAAACAGTTTGGCTAATGTTTTTTTAAGTATCATTATGTGTCTGTGAGATATATATATTATATTATTGTTATATTTTATATTATTATACCGAGTTAAAAAACCGAGCAACTTCAGTCTTGCTGTAAAATTGAAGCTACTGAAGATCATAATTGCAAAATCAATGATCAGGTTTTTTGGTATTCTAATATGAAATCCTGAAGCAGCATGGTTCTGTTTTACTTCCTAAGGAAAACATGCTCCTCAGAATGCTATGATTAAAAATACTACTACTACTTTTATTACTTCTCACAACTTARTGAAATGCCTTTTTGCCTGAGGGAGTTCATCACTAGAGTTAGGGCGCAACTGCAGTCTCTTGACAATGTTTGTTATTTAAAATTAGTCTTTAATTTCCAGCCTCATGTTATAGTGCATTGCGCTGCTGAGCGAAGGCCAGATGTTGTAGAAAGTCACCCGGATGCTGCTTCCCAGCTCAATGTGGCTGCTTCAGGGAACTTGGCAAGAGAGGCAGGTAAGGAGACCATCTAATGGATTTGGTTTCTTGTYAAAATACTGCATTTATTTATACAGGAACATAAATAGGAGTAAGTAACTCAAAGTGCTGAATGTCATTTCTGCGATGGGTGTGCAGTCGATCCATTTTCTGTAAGGGTAGCATGCATGTCGATGTGCAGGATCAGTGGACAGACAAGGCAGCGGGAATGAATGGGGCTAAAAGATGAGGTCTTTTGGAGATTTGTTTAAAGGTTTATTGGGGTTTCAAACAAGGAATGCATTAAAATAGACTATGTATAAACTTCTTCTTCCTAGCTGGAGTTGGAGCGTTTCTGATCTACATTAGTACAGACTATGTATTTGATGGAACAAGCCCTCCTTATAAGGAGACTGATATACCAAATCCCCTGAATTTATATGGTAAAACCAAACTGGAGGGTGAAAAGGCAGTCCTGGAAAATAATGAAGGTAAGAACACACACATTTTTAATAGAAGCTTTCTATTTTTACTTAGTTATATATTAGCTTAATAGACTCCTAAGTCAGTAGTAAAGTTACAAAACCATGGAAGCGAGGTTTAGAAAAGAATGTGATGAGGAGTCAGTCTCCTTGCTCATAAACGATTCCTGTTGCTTATAGGTAGACTAAAGCTTGCTTTCTTACTTGTTCCGATCTTCATTTGTGTTACTAGTCTCTGCTGATGGATATGCACAAGCCTTTGTCTACTGCGAATCAACTATTCCTAAGGAAAGATAAAATACATCATCGATATATTGTAATGTCACAAGCTTTACCACACTTAATACGTAGCTGCTGTTATTTAGGGGGATGCATTGCAATTGTTCTAAATGTATGTTTACTTAAAGGGAAAAACAGAGTTGGAATTCAATAATAATCAGATAAAATCAACATAGGCTTCTGTTGTTACTCTTTTGGTTTTCTTGCTGATCTCCTGTTTTGCTGTCATTACATAAGTGATCAGCTTTTTTTTTTTACCCACCTAAAGTGGGTAAAAGTAAAATGGATTTTTACTTTTTTTTTTTTACTTTTTATTTTTACCCACCTAATTTACCACGCACGTCAGATTCCTGCTTGTAACGCTTTCTAAAGGGTTAGAAATGTAGTTCTCTTTTTAAGCAACTAATTTTTTTTTTTCGTTTAAATCTTTTCTTAATGAAAAATGGCATTCAAAATATACAAACATAATTTTAAAAATTCTGCTTAATAAAGGAAAAAGCTTGGGACTCAACACATTCCCTTGCATTTCAAACTTCCGGTACAAAAGAGAGGTTTGGTTGTTTCTAGTTAGTACGCTCTCAGTTTCCATTCCCAGATKATAAGGAAAGAAGCACTTCTATTTTCTCAAAGAATTTGAAGAAAATGATCTCAGTGCACTTGCAGAAGAGGCTTCTGATATGTCAGTATGATACTCACACTGTGATTCTGCTCTGCCTAACTAGAGAAATGGACAATTGATAAATTRGTGTGATGGTCTTTCAGTAAGTAAATAGGTACTATGTTTGAAAGTGATAGTCCTTAATATAGGTTTGTCATTACTAGTAAGAAATAGACTTTCTAAAAAATACTTTGATAGGAAAGTCTTATTTAAGTAAAAATCAATTTAAATAAAAAGTTACTCACTGCACCTCTTACTTAAATACCGCCTCTGAATTTGACTGTGATGCTGTTTGCTCCCTCTTCTAGATTGGTAATGAGGATAAGACTGCACCAAATTCACGTACGTGTGGGTATCTTGCTACATCCTTCCCCCAACTCAACACTTCAGTTTGTCTCATAACCTTTTTGAGSATGATCTGTCAGGCAGTAGAGGGTTGCAGCAGTGGTATTATTAGCAGATGGTGCTGAGTAAGAYGCTTGAAAATGTCAATTCTGCTGTTTCATACAAATATAAGTATTTTACATGTATTAGTCTTCCAACCTCTAATTTGCTAGTATGGTACAGGTAGAATTCAGTCTATCAAATGTCTGTAGTTGCGTGAAGAACTTCTCTGTCCATTTCTGTTGTATAATGCAAGAATCTCCACTAATAATTTGGTTTTTTGCCTCTTTTTTTTAAAATAGATTTTACTTTGGTTAGGAGAGGATACAAGTTATATTTAGTACTCATGCTTGTAAAACGAAAAAGTTTCAGTAGGTCTTTAGAACCACTGGTAATGAAGGTAATGCTCTCCAAGTCTCAGGTAGCTCTCTGAGAACAAAAGGAAGAGGCAGTCTTTTTCTCAAATAATGAATACTTTTCAAGATACTAAAAAAGAGATATTTCAYGCAGTATTTAGAGAGGAAGAACATATTTGCTGAGTGACCAAATAACTGTTTTTAGAGCAGCARGAAATCAGTGTCATGTTGGGTTTTTTATTGTACTTGTTTTTCTTGTGTAGGTACTTATTTCAGTTTATTTTTCTGCGAGAATAATTTGTGTGTTAGCTTTTTCTTTTTGTCTTTCTAATAGCTATAGCATTTTCCTACAAATCTTTAAGAATTGCAATGATTTGGTGACTTCCACTTCTAATTTCAGGACTGATTTTTTTTTTTTTTCTTTAAATATCTGTATTACTTTTAATGAATTTGTCATAGCCTTCTTGGATTTCCCCTCAAAGAGGCCTTTTGAGTCTTCATGACTGAGATGGACTAGTACGACGTATTCCATCATAAAATATCGTTCCCTTTCACTTGTTTACTGTTAGTTTAATTTCTCAGATTGCAATCTTGAAATCTAATATTGTTTACTACTGTATTCTGTCAACCTATCCTTTATTTGTCAAGATTTTTATTCATTCCAAGGTTCATGTCTTTTTTTCTGGTAAAAAAATATCCTCCTTCATCCAGGAGGTTTCTGCATGCTGGGCAAAAAATCTTTGCCATCTTTTGCCTGAATATCATGATTTGTGATTGGTAGAAATTTCTGTTCTTGCTCTTACCCAGGGAGGATGGGGAGTGCTGGAGYAACTGTATAGTGCAGTTGTTTTTTTGTTTTTTCATTTTTAAATTTTTGTTCTAACCCAAACAGGCCTTTTTTTTTCTTGCAGTGTTAATGAAAGCTTGTTAACTTTATAGAAATCAATGGCATAAATGAAAAGTAAGTTTATATAACCTTAGTGTTTATAAACTCTTTTAATTGATAAAAATTAAAATTATATTTTGAGGGCAAACATATTAATTGCATTTTCATTATGATTTGTAGGTGSTTAATGTAGAAATATTCTTTCTTTTAGATGCTGCAGTACTTAGGATTCCTGTCTTGTATGGAGAGGTAGAAAGACTGGAGGAAAGTGCTGTGACTGTTATGTTTGATAAAGTGCAGTTCAGTAATAAATCTGCCAACATGGACCACTGGCAACAAAGATTTCCTACTAATGTCAAGGATGTAGCAACWGTTTGCAGACAACTATCAGAGAAGAGAATGCTGGTAAGAATTTAAAGAAACAAGCCTCTTCAAAGTAAAAACAGTTGGAGTTCTTGGCTTTGTTTCTGARCAACTGAGAACTGCATATAACCTGCATTATTCTTTGCATTTCTGGAACACTGGGAGGGAGGAAAGAACTAGCTGTAATACTACTGTATCTTTACATGACAGTGTGYGGATGTTCTGATACTTGAAACAAAAGTAAGTGAAGTGATGGGACAGATCCTTCTGAAAATTGCCCCGTGTCTTCTAGTATACAGGAGAGAAATGCAAATACCTAACTTATTCTAATATGCCTTTTACGAACTGCCATTTTGGACTTAAAAAAACCCATGGTGGTTGAATGTAATTCTCAAAGATGGCCTTGTTTATTGTATTAGGAATACTAAGACAGCAAAAACAAGCCACTGGACTTAAATTGTGCTTACTTACCACAGCACCTTCAGATTACCACCTTTGCAAGGTAACAAAACCAAACAACCACCTTTATTTTTCATACACGTAACTTTGAAAAAAAAATGGAGCATGCACATATGGTGGATGTCATGCAATCAATTTGTTTGATAGGACTTGTACATGGTTTGCAGTTTAACATTCAGAATGTGTGTGGTGCCTTTTACATTTGTTTTCGAGTTAGAACAGCTGAGTTCTCCTCCCCAGCTATTTGACCTTGGTTGGTTGGCTCGCTCCTTTCCCTCCTGTTAACTCTACAGAATATAAGCTGTTTGTGAAAAGTCAGGTCAGATGTATGTAACACCAGTATTCAGTCTCAATCCCTATTCAGGTGCTCTCTGAAAATGGGCGAGACATTTCCAGAACATCAGTGAGGTGCTGTAACATGCCTTTCAGAATAGGATCTTGCTGGAAGATTATTCTGCACAATTCTTGCACAGGAATTAGTTTGAGGGCTAGCTAGCAGCTTTTTTTTCACTTGTGCTTCCTGTTTCTTCCGTAGGACCCATCAGTAAAAGGAACATTTCACTGGTCTGGCAACGAACAGATGACTAAGTATGAAATGGCATGTGCAATTGCAGATGCTTTCAACCTTCCCAGCAGCCACCTGAGACCAGTAAGTCATGTGTTGTTCRACCTGTAGAAAGATGGATGTGCTTTATCGTTTCCAGCAGTAGGTCTCATGCTAGCTATACACGTAAGCTTCCTCTTCGGGACGATCTGTGTGAGTATGTCTAGCACAGCAGATGCATTGCTGAGGATGCTGTCTGGTMTCTAACTCAGGAAAACAACAGCTGCTTTGACCTGCTGAATTACGGAAATTACCCAGTCAGTCAGTAACTGGTTCTGCAGTCTGTAGTGTAACGGTATTTCTGAAGAACAGTTCCCCTTAGTCATGAGTAAACCCGTATTTTTTGTTGTATTTTTGTCCTTAAAAAAGCTTACAGATTGACAGAACATTAAATTGAAGGTAGGAATCTGTAAGAACTTTTCAGTGTCCAGATTTATTTCTGAATGCGTGCACTTAAGAACTTAAAATCATTTTTGCTCTGCTTAAAACACCTGTCCTGCAGTTTTATTGACGCTTAAAGTAAGACTACTCTTAAGGACATACTGATAATGTTGTGAGAATATAACATGTAAATAAGATTTTATTTATAACCAAAATAAATTCCAATGATTCTGAATTAGTAAAGGCTGAAACTGAAATGTGGCTTGGAAGATGGAGAGAAAAAGAACTGAGAACACTAAGTTAGTCTGAATTTTTTCTGCTGAATCTATTTCTCTTCAAGTATATTGATCAAGACATGGTTCTGTCAACATTTTAGAGCACTTTTTACCTTGTGATTATAATCCTAGGGTAAAAATAGGAATAAAACGAAGAAAAGTGTAAATTGTGAGCAGTAATTGAGTGAGAAAAATTTAACTTAAGACACTTCATGTCACTCTGCCTGACATCTCTTATGTTGAAATRAAGTTAACCATAAAACAAGCAAACAAACAAAAAAACCCCAACCCCAAACAAACAAACAAACAAAAAACCAAAAAACCACAAAATAGTTGGAAGGGAGAGGAGGGAAATGTACCTATTTAGAAAGCTATGAAGGAAAACTATTAAATGATCATATATAAGAATAAATACTTTTCTGTCATTTCTGATTGCTGTTGGTGTGTGGGGGGGGGTTTCCTGTTTATTTTTTAGATTACTGATTGTCCAGTTGTGGGTGCTCTTCGTCCGAGGAATGCTCAGCTAGACTGCTCCAAGTTGGAGATGCTGGGGATAGGTCAGAGAACGCCATTTCGAGCTGGGATCAAAGAATCACTTTGGCCTTTCCTTGTTGACAAGAGATGGAGGCAGACGGTCTTCCATTAGTTTGTAACTTTTTTAGTAAAAGTATGGTATGTGGCACTTTTTTAAAAGAAAAAAATAGTTTTGTATGAGTGTTCTTAAATTGTGACATTTATGAGTTTTCATTTAATCAGGTAAACATATGGTCTTGCACTAGTGAAATTGTTAGCCTAAAAAAAGTTCAGTGACAAAAACTGAGCCTATTTGATGTCATGGATCTTTCCTTCCATTTGTACCAGTCTAACTTAATGTCTGTTCCTAGCGGATTATGGTTCTTAGTAATCAGTACCATTTGATGCTAAGAACAACTCAGACCACTTGTAGACATACTTTTGGCTGAAATATGTTGTTGATGCTTAAGGTCTGTGCCATTGTTGTATATACCATTTCTCTTCATTAAAAGACATGGTCAGTTACTTTATCACCAAAAATCTGAGTTTTTTGTTTTTAACTTTGGAAGGTGGTGTTCTTATGAAGTTTAACTGAAGTAGGCATTGTTAAATGTTTGTTTTGCTTGAGCTCTGATCAAAATGTTTTTTAAAAAAAGTGAAACTTTATTTTTGCAATTATCTAGTGTACTTTTTATGCTTGAAATATTTTCAGAATGTTCTGTAACTTGAATGCTTGCAGCTTCATATTTGTACAGTAAGTTGTATGCATTTGTTTTAATGGTGAATTATAAAAGCTAGAAGAGGGTTGGGAGGGTGGGGAACAAACAGTTTTGACCTGGGGTTTTTTTGGGTGGGGGACTGGAATTGGAGGATTTTTTTTTTTTTTTTTTTTGAGTGGGGGGTGGTTTGGTTTTTGTATAAAAGCATGAAATATCTTCATCTTTCTTTTGGGTACTATTTGGGATTGGTGAAATTAGTGGGAGGAAGATGTCTGTTAGTCAATACATGTGAGAGAGAGAGGAAAGCTATTTCAAGAATTTGTAGCATTGCGGCTTCTTTTGCACAGGCTCTCAGGTCTTGCACTGATGTAGCTTGTTCTGGAACAGCAAAGCGTGTACGTTGAAGGTTTGCACCATAATAATGTAACCGCAATAGTCTAATACAAGCAAATCTTTAACCTGCTTTGGTCTAGTCCTTAAAGTTGGACTCGGTAGCCAGCTAAAATGGAGGAAGAACATGGTTTGTAAAGGTTAGCTTCCTTCTGAAGTTGTAGAATCAACAATATAAATGTTCTGAGATTGCCAGCAGCTCATTAGCAAAAGAAGGAAAAGCCGCATTTGCATGACCATTCATTTTTCTGAGGTTGAAATGAAGGGGGAGGGGAAGATGTTCAGCTTTTAATTAAAAAAAAAAGGGGGGGGAGGGACACACAAAAATAGACCAACTGAAGATCTTCTAAAGGTCAGCTTTATATTCAGTCATTTAATTTCCAACTGGCGAATGCTAAGAGTTCATAATCCCGATTTGTTTTTAGTCTGAAGTCCTGATACACACATGGTAACCTATCTCCAAAATGACAATAAATATATATTGCCAGCATGAGAAACAGTTGTTGATTCTTTCTTTACCATCAGGATTTGTTTACCTGAATCATAAATATTTGCAATTCTTCTTGAAATCTGTGTGCCCTTTCAGTGATTTCCCCCCACCCTTTAATTCAATGAACTATTTCCAGAGTTAGATGAGATTGCATCAGTGTTTCTCTGACAATGTGCCACTGCCTGGGGATGTGATAAATGTAGACACAAAAAAAAGGTACAGAAGGTTTTGAAAATATGAGCCTGAAACATCCTGTGCCTCAGTGCTTGATCAGGAAGATTCTGAGTACATCCCCTCCACTTGCAGGCAGCTAAGATTTTATTAAATTTGACACCATATTTTTTTAAAAAATCACAGTAAATTTAAAACTGATATGAAAAATCGGGGATGGGGATAATAAAAGCCACAAAAAGAAAATTTTAAGGAATACTGAGGTGGACAGTAGACTTGCTATTCCATTGTGTGTGTGTTTGTTTTTTTTTCCGTTGGCATACATAATCAGAAGAGACAGTATTTTACTAAAATCAAGTAGCTAAATAATTCTGTAAGTGGTTCTCTTTTTATTTCATTTCCATTCTAAAAACATGGGAAAATACATTACTATTTGCAAGGCAATATATGCCATTCTGGATTTATTGCTGATTTTTGTTAAACTGTTCTCAAATTGCTTATTGGTAGCTAGATCCACAAAAAACAAATGGATGTTACAATACTGACTAGGGCAGTATCCAATTCTGTACTTTTGTTTTATTAATGAAAGGGGCTTTTCTTTTTTCAAGATGATGCAAAACTGTCCCTTTCACCTACAGGAAAGTGCTCTAACCATCCATTCCCTTCAACTGGTGTAAGTTAATTGGCACTGCATCCATTATTGTAAATGGAGCGCTTTGACCAGGAAGGAAGAAGATTTTTCTCCCAAACATAAAGCACCTAATAGGGATGAGTGGCATTTTAGTGGGAGAAGAGAATTGGAATTTTGAATTTTTCTCACACTGAGCACTTTCTTAAGTCCTACATTTGCAGAATCAGTTTTATTTTTAGTAAAACCAACAATTGTTCAAACAGGAAGGGGTGGTTTGGGGAACTCCTGCTTCCTAAGCAGCGTTCCAGACAATATGATTCAATTCATCTATGTGTTGCACCTAATATATGTTGTTACACTGCCCAATACTTAATTTTTCCACTCAGAAAGAGGGAGAATGTATTAATTTGAAAAAGAAGGGTCTAGAGCTAGTTATACTAAACTGTTCTAACTCTGGAGTAGGTTTCAAAGGATGGCAGTATGACTGGAATATACAAAGACGACAAGAGATGATTCAAAAAAATGTGATTCTCTTAGTTGCACTCTTGAATAGTTGGATGACCAAAGATACAGAAAAATCAAATGTTAAGGCGATATGAGTTTTCCCACCTCCTACTGCATCCCTTCCACAAAAAGTTGTTTAGATATACTCAAAGGCTATGTTCAATGAAAATGATGTTCCCAGTCAGACTGCAGTCCAAGGATCTTGTTACTAGTGCTTCTAAAAAATGTCTTAGGTGCAGTTTTGACAATTCAAAATTTATTTTGAAGTGTAAGGAAAATCAACCTAAAAGGTTTTGAAGTAAGTCACACTGACTATAACTGGGTTAAATGGGTAGCTCCTTTCATTCATTAACTTCTACAGCATGGCTCAAAAGTATAACCTATATTGAAGCTTCACTACGTTAATTCTTCTGACCAGGAGTTTTTCGGTTATTCTGCCTAAATTCTGGCAAGGTGATCATGAACATCAAGCTGTCATAATTAAATATGTGGGAAGTCCCAAGCTGAGATATTCCATCCTTTTGTATAAATGAGTGTTAAGATCTGGATTCTGTTCAGATAAATATACATTTTATTTCAGTATGTTAATAATAAAATTTAGCAATCTATATTTATTTAGCAGTGTATTTTCCATTTTGCTCCATTTGTAGTCTATAAAAAATAAATACCAAACTCCATCCGGCTATCATTTTTTTTATTTTACTACCATAATCTGAAGGCTGTGACAGATTACACAAAGGCAAAAGGCAAGTATATTCTTAAATGTCATGTCTGTTTGCTACATAGTTTTCCTGCCAAGAAAAATTGTTCTTAATGCTTAAATGGTGAAAATCATAGTTTTTACATATGATAAGTTACAAAATCAGTCTATCATCTTTGACATAAATATTTAAACCAAAATACAGAAACAACAGTTCCTTTTACCTTTTTTGTACCAAGTCAAGAATAAGGAATCATTATTTCCAGGGTTCCAGTAGGAAATGAAAAATTAGTTAACTCTGTCGTTTCTGTGAAGAAGAGACTACTGTTCACTTATTCTTGTCAGAGGGGATCTGCACCCTCAGCGTCCCCCCACCATAAAGCATAGTAGAAGTTGCCCTGGAGAACATCATCTCCAAACAAAGTTTGTTGTAAATAACTAAAATATGGATCAGTTCCAAAAATGGCATGCTTCTCTGGTTGTAACTGATAAACTGAAAAGTCATCAGGGAAACGCAGAGAATTCTTATTAGACCAGTGGTCTTGAAGCCATGAAGCAGTATCTACTACCAATTTCCCAGAAAGTTGGGCTCCTGCGAGTTCAATAGAAACCTGACATTTTTCAGGAGTGTGTCATTTGAGGAAATTTCTTGGCTGTTTTGGGAAGCACTAATGTATAAGAAGTGTTTGTTTTCCACTAGAAGCTCTGTAGCAGAAGTGCCAGTGATGTAATCTCCAAGGGCTTTTGTGCACAGCTGGACTTTCATGCTCATCAGATTTATAAAACAGGTTGTTGCCAGTTTTTTTCAAAAAAAAGCTTTAAATGCCTCCTTGCATTCCAAATTTCCAGTCTGCTAATAGACAAATTCCCAATTTGCTAAGGATTTTGCAAACAAATTCCAAAAATAAAAAGTAAATGTATGAACTGAACTTGCTGGATTCTGGAGTGCTAGATTCTCTTTAAATTCCAAAATTTAATGTTATATCTGTTAAATGCTGAAAGAAAAGTAAAACTGATGTCATAACTCTGCATAGCCACTCTGCTTTGGTACACTGGGATTCATAGTTTATGGGGTGAAAGTAAAACAGGAACATCAGATGATGCATGAAATCCTTTTGGTTATTAAGAGCCACACTTTTGCAAACTTATGTGAAAATCTCTAGGAAAACATAGTTTCAGTTGAAAACAATATTTTAGCTTCTCTCATTTCCTACTGTATGTTATACAGTAGATTTCAAATTAAACTAGGTTGTCAGAAGTTGGTGACATTTCTCATCACGCAAAAAGAAATGTAAGTTACAAAATGGCAGATGGGCATTTCTCCCATCTTCTGTCTGCTGTCTGGAAGAGGATCTGGCCTGGTGATCAATGCACCTGTCAGTTCCATATTAAATTACTACAGCTGAAGGAGGGCAGAAGCAATGTGCACTAAATGCTGCATCCCTGAGCAAAGGAGAGATGACATTCTGATACCCAGATCACGAGGCTACAGTTGTTCTGTAGTCCACTCAAAACTAATACACTGATTTGTCAAATTACAACTGGCTTAGAATGCAATCGTATCAGTAGCTTTCCCCTCCCATACCCATTATGAGCCTTTGAGAAGATGCATTTAAAAAGCAGTGGGGTTGGGGATTCTCATGTATGTATTTCATAATGAGAAGGATACCACTCAGAGACAAATTCTGTGAAATACAGTGAGCAGACTACTTCATAAAATCCAGTCATCTTGCTGTCCAGGCTTTCTTTGCGTCAGTATTTGTGTAATGTGTTAGTTCAGTTCTTAATACAGATTCACAGAAAAACTTCATTAAAAAATAATTCCTATGAACGAGGTGGTTGTTCTCTGTGCTCAAGCTCTTAAGAAACAGCTGAAATAATTCACTCAGCCTTGCCTGACACCACCCACCTATTACAACATCACACACACATAAACATGTATCTGAACTCATTGCATCTGAGTCTTCTGTGCTACAGCGGTGAATAGGGGTATCTGAATTAGGACAGTTGGCTGAAACCAATTTTTCAGTGGTTAATATCACAAGAAATAACTAAGTCCGTTACGGAAGATTTCCCCCCCTCCCAGTATGCGCTTCGGAGGGACTGCAGATCTATTCAGGAGGCTCAGAAAGTATGCTGCGTGTGGAGAGCATGATGGCAGCAGGCTAACTCTTGCTCCAAACCACCCTAACGTACCTTCAGGAGGTACCTGCAGGAGCTCCATGGTGACCTGTGCCTGTGTGGCATCTGCCAGAGCAGGCAAAAAGCCGGACAGGCAGTCAGTGGGTAGGGGGGCAGAAGTGGATGCTCACAGGTGTGCTGCCGTGCGTGGACTGGTGACAGGGCTAGAAGCTGCAGGGCCATGAGGATTGAGGTGTTCTCTGTGCATGTTGGGGGCGGGGGGCAGGAACCAAAGTTTCAAAACAGTGTTTCATTTTGCTTTAGAATTTTTCTCTCTTTGATTATTGGCTGCAATAACCAATGCCAAAATGGACAATCCAAATTTAAATCTAATTTACTTCCTAAATGAAAAGAGAAAACACATCAGTGACCTGTGACAGACCTCTGCATACCTGTCAGATAACTTAATTTCAAATGATACCAGTGATCTCTGACCTAATTTACGTGAGGTTGATTTACACTAACTCACTAATGACATAAATTATCCAAGTTTTTAAGCATTCTGTTCCCACATGCTCTATAATTAAATCAAAACTGGATATTCTTTTTAAGTAGCACATCCTTATTTAAGCTGTTGTTTTAATGTATTAACTTTACAACCAGTCACACATATAAAAATGCTTGAGCATCTAGGGATTACAGTGTAACAGGAGCTTAGATGAACTGTATAATAAGATAGAAATATATAGCCTCCTACAATATACACTGTTTTTAATGAGAATTTGGAGTTCAGAGATAAATTGAATGGTAAGCTTAGCACTGTCTTGAGGGACCTTGAGTTGCAGCTTTGAGCTTAGGGAACTTGTGGCTTTGCAGTGTTGTTTGTTTACTTTATAACTCTTATTTGCCTGAATTTGTATTTAATTAAAACCTTAGAGAAATTAGACTTCTGTCTGAAATGGCTTCTTTATAACCTGAGAAAGGGATCTTAAGGAGGATTGGTTGTTCTGTGACACTAGCTTCCAAAATAATGACTGCTGTGTAATGTTATAGGGCATGTTATATCAGCATGAAAAATTGCCCTTAATAGTTATGGGAAAAGAAAAAGTGTGTAGACAGCAGGGATTAGGAATTACATTAAGAAAACTATTACAGAAAAGATTTCTGTCTGTACTTAATGTTCCACTGATTTCAGTAGGGTTCCTTACTATGCTTACATTTAAGCACAGGCATAAAACTTCGAAGCATCAGTGCTTGGGAGTATCTTGATGAGAGGTGAATAAGGCTAGATTGTCCCCTTACATGTATTTTTAAGTTTTGATAGTACTCTGTTGGCGTTCCTGTAATTCATGTTCAAAAAGTGGAGCGGTTAAGCTCCAAATCTTTTTATTGCAGTCTAGGAACTGGTAGTGATGGCAGCAAGTGCAATCATAGGGGGATGGACGTGATCAGATCCCCAAAGCCACTGCTCCTACCCCAGCCCCAGTGACAATTCTGTAATAGTAAGAATATGTGCAGATAGGGCTTGCACTGCATTTTATGGGATTGTTGTGTTGGTAAAAGGCAAAGGAGGGGCTAAACAGCTTGTAGATTTTACTTTTAAGAAATCTGGGAAAGCTAATTGCTCACACAGTTACTAGTAGTAGAGCAGAGAAATTAGATAAGCATTTTATAGGAAAAGGTCCTCTTGTACCAATGCACACGCTTCTACCATTTGAGCTAAGGGAGCAGCTTACGTGGTTGGCAGTTGTGGTAACAGGCTCTTCAGGTTGGCCCACTGCCAGAAAAGACACATTTGGCCCCTATGTCCAGGAAAAGCTTCTTTTGAACCTTCAGGGCTGATGTACTTTTAACCCCTGGTTGTACACAGAAACATCTTCTGACATCCTGCTATTCTCTCCCTCCCTCTACCAGCACTCCAGCACACAAGTAATTTTATTCATCAGTAGGAATTTTAATTGCTTGGAGGTTCTGATCCTCATTTTATATATATATATATATACACATACATACACACATATAGACACTTTATTTGCCTGATATGTTTGATGCACAGCTTGTTGTGCTTGTTGCCACTGCCTGTGTGGGAAGTTTCCAAAACAGCCCTGTACTTTACAATTTCAAATACCAGGTTCTGTTCTTGCCTGTTGGTTCAACCAGTGTATTTTTAACTCAACAAGCGAATGTTCTAATTTTCAGAATTATTGTTCATTGTCTAATAGTGAGTGGCTTGGCAATTCTCAGTCGTTAGAATATAGGAAAATCAGGACAGTATTTTTGGGAAGTCCTGAATGATGGGTGGGCAAATAAGGTATGGAAAAAAAGGTTAACAGGAGTCAAGGGAAAAGAATCAATAAAAAAGAACCTTGGATTTGTATACCAGTCCTAGCCGCTTAGTTCTGTTAACTCAGGAGATATAAAGAGGTAGCACAAATATCCCATGTAAGTTCAATTAGTTCAACAATAACCCTGAAGATCTCTGAGGCAAAGGCCAGCCCTGAGACAAATACTGGAAGGATAAAGCCAACTGCACCATTTCTACTGTGAAGAAAATAGTGTCCTTCTCTGTAACAGCTGGAAGAAACAAATGGGATGAATCCAGGACCTGGGGGAGATGATGGAGTGCATGTTCAACAAGTCTGCAGATGGCACCAAATTGTATGCTCAAGGGCAAGGCTGCCATTCAGATGGATCTAAACAGGCTGCAGGAATGGACAACTGCGACGTTATGAAATTCATCAAGGACAAACGTCAAGTGCTGTACCTGGGAAGGAAGAGCCTTTTGCAGTTAATCCAGGCTGGGGAACAGCTCTGCCAGAAAGGCCCTGGGGTTCTGGCAGACAGGGAGCTGTTGAACAAGAGGCAATGGGCATCATAAACTGAAACATGAGTGGTTCATACTGGACATAAGGAAAGCTCTTCACACCATGAGGACAGTCGGGCATTGGAACAGGTTGCCCAGAGGGGCTGTGCAGTCTCTGTCCTTGGAGATTTTCAAGACCAGATGGAATAAAGCCACCTGTCCTCACCTCAGAGCTGACCCTGCTTAGAGTAGGAGGTCAGATTAGAGACCTCCTATGGTCCCTTCTGACCTGAATTATCCTACAATCCTATGACAGAAAAAGGTTACGAGAATTAAGAAAATGTAGAAATAAGTGAAACGCTATTTTATATTTATAAGCAGCAAATAGCCAGGGGGAAACCCAGTAAGAAAAGATGAAGATGAATGATGTTGGCACTGCCAGTAGTCTGAATGAATTTATTTGGCCCGTTATTCGTGAGAAAGGATGAAGGAGGTCAAAATCTGGAAACTGGAATAAGAGAGATGTTAAAAGGTTTTATGATTATGCTGGAGCAGACATGCAATTACAAGTATTAAAAGCTGAGAAGGCACAAGGTCAAGATGAATTATATACTTCAGTATTCTAGCAGGAGTGGGAAGAGAAATATTTTGAGCAGCACATGCTTTGCAACAGTGGAGCTTCAGAAGATGGGTGTAGGTCTGAAGAACCGAAAATGAACAAACGTGCCCTTGTATACAAGGGTGCTTTATTTTGCCCAAGTTCAGTTTCCACAGGAAGACAGTAGGAAGAGTTTGTGAAAAGAAGGGTCCAAATGAAAGCAAAACATGTTCCTCTGTGTGACATTCTATGTATTTTCTCAAAATAATTAATCTAAATTGTAAATCATCAGTCTTGCAATAGTTTTACTGTTCCTTGCAAGAACAGGCAATACAGGCACACATAGCCCAATGGGTGACAGCAGTAGGTATTTTTTATCCCCTCCCAGGTGTGTGAGTATCAAAGAGGCATTATGAAAAGCTGCTTGATTCACATAGGCGAAGCAGTATCTTCAGATTTTCTCCCTGAGGACCTAGAGCACCATAATTCCTGGACTATGAGGGACTGTACTTTCTCTGATTAGCTAAAGGAAAAATAAACAGGAACCAAGTCTGTGCATTACTGTTTGTCCTGGTTTAACCCCAGCCAGCAAGTAATTATTACACAGCTGCTCGCTCTCTCCCTCCTGGTGGGATGGGGGAGAGAATCAGAAGGGGTAAAAGTGAGAAAACTCTTTGTTTTCTCAAAAGTTGAGATAAAGACAGTTTAATAGGTAAAGCAAAAGCTGCGCATGCCAGCAAAGCACACCAAGGAATCCATTCACTCCTTCCCATGGGCAGGCAGGTGTTCAGCCATCCCCAGGACAGCAGGGCTCCATCATGCCTAACGGTGACTTGGGAAGACAAACGGCATCACTGCAAATGTCCCCCCTTTCTTCTTCTCCCCCCAGCTTTATGTGCTGAGCGTGACGTCACATGGTATGGGATACCCCTTTGGTCAGTTGGGGTCAGCTGTCCCGGCTCTGTCCCCTCCCACCTTTTGTGCCCCCCCAGCCTCCTCGCTGGTGGGGTGTGGAGCAGAAAAGGCCTTAACTCTGTGTAAGCACTGCTCAGCAGTAATGAAAACATCCCTGCATCATCAACACTGGTTCCAGCACAAATCCCAAACACAGCCCCGTACTAGCTACTGTGAAGAATATCAACTCTACCCCAGCCAAAACCAGCACACTGTTTCAAGTTGGTAGTGGATAGTTAGCGCCAATATAAATGCAACTGTGTACACTGATGACAGTGATACACAAAGGCAACAGATACTAAGAAGAAAAAAAAGCATAAAGAGACAGAGTGAAAGTAGAAGATAACCAGTATTCATAAACAAAGTCCTCTATCTGAAAACAAGTTAAATAACATTAGTGTAAATGAAGATATACCTAACCCAGTAACTAAAATATTAGCATGCATAATATTCATCTTATCTTTTCATGCAAACAAGATGTAAATAACAATACTGTAAAAGCAAACGTCTTCCTTACAGAGATATTTCATCATGTTGAGATATAAGCAATGTTCAACACGTTATACAATTTTCTTTTACAAAGGCATTTCAAGGCTGTTTGGGAGCCAGGCACTGAGTGGAACATGCAAATACCTATCATACACACCAAGTCTCTAACCATTCTGCAGCAGGCAGTGCTTGTCTCAATTTACACACGGCCTGCGTACTTCATAAGGGTACTATTCACTTCAACCTGACTTTTAAAAGCACAAAAGGAATATTATGTATCCAGTCAATGTGAACTGGATGCATAATACTTATTTGAACTTTTACTTGAACTTTTGACATCCCCTCTCTTCTTTATCTACTCATTACAATTAAGTGGGGAGCTTTGCACAGCTCCCTCCTGCTGAGAACTGTTCTAGTTTATTCTATCAGGAGAAAAGTACAGCTTCTTCAGCTTCTAGAAACCTGATTCATTGAACTGTGACCACGGGGGCATTCCTGGTAAGTGCCTGCATATCCCACAGATCTACAGGCTTCACTTCTGGAGGTCATCGTTAAACTAATGCAGAGGAAGGGAAGAGAGCGAGTTAGAAACAAGAAGTCGAGACAAAAGGAGGGCAGCTCTGGAAATACTGGCTCTGGGCCCCTCACAGTACAGAACAAAGGACTCACTTCCTTCTCTCTCTGGGGCAATACATGTGGATGGAAGTTCAGCAAAATATTACCCTCTGTATTCAGCCTTTCTTTTATTTCTATTTTAGTTTCAGATCTCAGGTTATGATTGGTCTCTCTTTTATTTGATTTTTGAGGAGGACTTCCAGTAGGGAAAGGAGAGAGATAACAGAGAAGGCTAAGAGTAGGGCAATAACTACTAGGGACAACATTGGAAACAGAAAGAATACTGAACAGATATGAAAAATGCCAAGGGAATGTATTTAACAGTGGGGTGACAGTCTCGGAGGTACAGATTTAGAACCTCAGGGTATACTGCAGCTAGATGTCAGGGCCCTGAGGGTGCCACTGGCCCTGCAGCCCCTTCTCCCGGGCCCTGCCTGGGTTTGGCGGCAGCGCGGGGTCAGCCCTGACACAGGGCAGCCCGCCTGAGGATCAGGCTGCTGGGAGAGGCTCTGTGGGAGGCTTCCCCAGGCCTGCGCCCCGGGGCCGACCGCGGTTACCCCGCCGCCCGCCCTCCCGTCAGCTGCAGAGGGGCTGTGGCCAGCAGATGAGGAGCTCGGCCTGCTCGCCTGCCCCGTGGGCAGCCCCTCCTGCTGCTCCGACCAGGGAAGGGTTAAGAAAGGCACTTTCAACTTGGCTTTTCCAAATTGTCAGGCCTGTATGAAAGGAAAAGCCTCTAGCCTGGGTGACAGTAGGGACACATACCTTAGAAAGCTTCCCTTCTTGAGTCTTAGTGGTGGCCATTTTGACTTTCTCTTCAAAAAGTATGTATTTTACTGATAATTTATTAAAGGACAAAGTATGGCATTAGACACCAGTGAGCATCTAATAGAAGCAGAATGACTAGAAGAAGATTGAGAACACTGCAGGCTTGTAAATCTGATCTCAGTGGCAGAAAATACATGGAGAGCAATTATGCACACAGAACATTTAGATATATGTAATTGCTTAAGGGGTAGTCAGCGTGGATCCTGGAAAAGAAGATTAGGCAAGACAAATGTGCTTGGTAGCTCTGAGTAGGCAGGACAGAGAGAGTGGATATCATTTATCTGGATTATGGGGAGGGAGGGGAAAATTTCTTAATCCTACATAAACCAGAAGATGACTCATTTTCAAAGTCCATAAACATAGCTTGAGAAAAAGATAGCTAGCGGACTGGATTATGGCAGGTAGGGACAACAGGCATAAATATCCTGTAACCCTTTTATTACAAAAATTCTCCACTGCTTAGTTGACCCCTGAGGCTTTGTGTTTCTCTCTATCGCATGTAAGTAACCCCTGCTGGCTTCAGTGCTGTCCTAACGTAACCCGAGTCACTGCTGCAGTTTCTATAGCAGAGGTTTGATCCTGTATTCACTTATGAATATCTACTTTCACAGAAGCTAGGAATAGAGGAAGGGCTCCAACCTGGCATCAAGGACTCTGGTAGTAATTAAATCACCCATTTTAGGATGTAGTGGAACATGTGTTAAGACCACGTGTTACATTAACTCAGGGATGGAAAGCACCGGAGCCAGGACAACTCTCTGGGCCTCCATTTTCACTTCCATATCCAGCAGCCATTTATGATTTTGCTTTATTCTACATGAAAAATTTCAGAACTTAGCTCAGAGCACAGCAGGGACACTTTCACCTTGGAGTACTTTGGCTGGGCTGGAAAACTCTTCCCAGATTGGATCCCAGTGGGTTTTTTATATCTTCAGTTGCAGTTGTAGTCAGTGTCCATCTAAGGCATGTCCTGCTTAAGGGCTCTCCTATTTAAGGCCTTACTGCCGGCAGTGCCACCACTTCTAGAGCGAGGCATCCAGCACCCCTCAGGGATGTCCTATGACGAGAACAGCTGGAGCTTTACAACTGAAATAACTTCAAAAACTCATTTTAATTCTGCACTGAAAGCTTCACCCAGTTTACACAGGGAAATTAAATTGGTCAGAGTAACTTTTATAATTGACAGTCTCATTTTCTAGTTCTCACGCACAAAGTGAACTGTTTCATGGGGGCTTCTAGCATTATGAGAAAATGTTTAAATAAACACACCACCTGCTTCCTGCTAGCCAGGCTTTAATGTTGTGAGCATTTCTAGACAAATTGTGCTTTACAATTATTTCCCCGCATGAAGCTACTTTTTGTACAAACCAATCCTCGGGCCTGAGGTCTAAGTCTTCTTTACCCATTAAACTGTATAGCAGCAATTAGTTAAAAAAGATGAACTCTGCAAGATTTTTTTTTTTTCCCATTTTTCCCCTCTGAGAATGAAACCCCATAATGTGCACCACAACTACCAGCACAGGAGAAACCTGAAAGCAGAAAGTAAAAACTGAGATGCTCACCTCACACCGGCAGCTCCCCGCCGCCGCCGCCGCCGCCGCCGCCGCCACCACCACCTGCCCCCGCGGCGAGGCGGGTGCAGCGCCCCCTCCCGGCGGGCTGAGGGCGCCGCGAGGGATGCTTCTGGAATTCAAAATGGCGCCGCCCGGCTGAGGGGCGAGGACTGCTCGCGGGATTTCGGCAACGTAGGCTTGAGGGAGGGGCAGCAGGTTTGGTTTTCTTTTTCCTTTTTTTTTTTTTTTCCTTACGTGTGTTTAGAATTCTTTCAGGATTATGTTCAGGACTACTATCTTCTTGTTCTTTTGTTTGCAGTAACTTACTCTGTCTTGAGACAATTTCAGGAGAAATTGCTTTGCAAGTATCTGCTTGTTTAGATACTATGGGCTTAATTTTTTCTGAAGTATCATGGTTTAAGCTGGTTACTCAAAAGGAGTCTTGAGGAATCGGGGTTTTTTTTCTGATTTTCTAATACTTCTGACTTCTCCAAGTTGTAATATGTGTTGACTGTTGAGGTGTGAATTTTTATGTTTTTGCTATGCACTTGCTACTCTACTGCTGTAACCTCAGTGACTACTAAGGCTGTGAGAGCTTCTGTGGAGACTTAGCTGTGCCTCTAAGTGCTTGACATGCCATTTTTGCTATAAAAAGCATAACTCTAACAGGTATTCTAGGTAGTGCATGAGCTGTTCTGAGTTGGTGTGTTTTATGGCTACAGATGTGTCTTTATCATGGTTTCTATTTGGACCACCTATTTCGGGGACGGGGAGCAGAATAAACCCCCCTTAATTGAAGAGGAAGAGGTTAATGACCTGCTACACCAGCTGGACACTCACAAGTCTATAGGGCCGGATGGGATCTACCCGAGAGTACTGAGGGAGCTGGCGGAGGAGCTTACCAAGCCACTCTCCATCATTTATCAGTGCTCCTGGTTAACGGGCAGGTCCCGGACGACTGGAGGCTTGCSAGTGTGACACCCATCTACAAGAAGGGCCGGAGGGAGGATCCGGGGAACTACAGGCCTGTCAGCCTGACCTCGGTGCCGGGGAAGGTCATGGAGCGGTTCATCTTGAGGGCGCTCACGAGGCAGGTGCGGGACAACCAGGGGATCGGGCCCAGCCAGCATGGGTTCATGAAGGGCAGGTCCTGCCTGACCAACCTGATCTCCTTCTATGACCAGGTGACCCGCCCAGTGGATGAGGGGAAAGCTGTGGATGTGGTCTGCCTGGACTTTAGTAAAGACTTTGACACTGTCTCTCACAGCATTCTCCTGGAGAAGCTGRTGGGTCATGGCTTGGACGGGYGTACTCTTCGCTGGGTAAAAAACTGGCTGGACGGCCGAGCCCAGAGAGTTGTGGTAAATGGAGTCAAATCCAGTTGGCGGCCGGTCAYGAGCGGTGTTCCCCAGGRCTCAGTTTTGGGGCTGGTCTTGTTTAACATCTTTATTGATGATCTGGACGAGGAGATCGAGTGCACCCTCAGTAAGTTTGCAGATGACACCAAGTTGGG